>JAWZSL010000077.1:837139-1023984 GCA_034769285.1 Lutjanus argentimaculatus | reverse complement strand
ACCGGAAGTCTTTAAAGTTCGAGTACAGTACAGAGGGTATTAAAAAATAACCCAAATAACTAAAAGTCTAAATAAAAGTCAAATAGACGATGGGAAGAGACGCTTAGGCAAAGTACAGTCAAGGAAAGGGAGAAAGTAAGGGGAGGCAAAAGAGAAGGAGAGGAGAAATTAGAGGAAGGCAAAGGAAGGAACAAGAGGGAAAATAGAAGTGGGATGGGAAGGAAGTGAGGAAAGGATAGAAAAGGAAGACAAAATAAATAGTGTTTAACCCAAATATATACTCACCTGTTTAAATAATGTTTACCTGAAAAATAAATACTTACCTGGGAAATTAACCTGGAAAAGGAAAAACAAATACTTACCTGAAAAACAAAAACCTGTAAAGTAAAAATAATACTTACCTTGAAACCAAAAATACATTTGTAAAAAACAAAACATAAAAAACAAAATACTTACCTGTAAAATTAATACTTACCTGAAAAAAGGAAAACCTGTAAAGTAAAATTATACTTACCTGGAAAATAAAAAATATACTTGTAAAATAAACATTTGTCCTAAAAAATAAATTAAAAGGCAGGGAAGGACTAAGGCAAAAGAGGGAGGAGTGAAAAAGGGAAATGCCGACGGGTATAAAAGGAGCTTAGGCCAAACCAGGCACAGCTCACTTGACCAGATGATCAGCGCGTCTGAGGAAGGCTAAGATATGCCGAAACGTTACGCATGCTGATCAGTGATGGCCACAGGTCCAATTTTTTGAAACTCCATCACCTTAGGGTGGTGGAATTAAACCTAAATTTGTGTAATTAACCTAAAATGTGTGTAAACTAAAACCAAAGAGTGTGTATTAAACTAAATAATGTTTGTGAACTTAACAAAACTAAACTAAGTTTGACTAAAACTAAAAACAAAGCTAAATTAAGTTTGACTAAAACTAAAAAAATGAAAGCTAAATTAAGTTTGACTAAAACTAAAAATGAGACAAAATGTACTAAACTAAATATGGTTAGAACAAAACTAACTAATGTTTGTGTGGAGCTGGGGTGACTCTATTGGGTGCCCTTCGATGGCCCGTGCACTACCTGCTCCAGGGCGTAGCCCAGGGAGCAGGGCTCTGATTCTATTTCCTAACCAGCCAGTGCCTCGAGGGCAGTCTGGTGGGGTTTTCCTGGCTCTGTTTAATTTTTAGGCCCTACTGGCTATAACCCCCCACCCCCCAAGACCTAGCCTATACCCTGAACCTATAAATTTGGATATGCCCAATTGTGTTTGATTCCTAATCCTAAATTTAGTGATTTTTATGCCTAACCCAGTGCTTACCCTAAACCTAAGATCTATCTATTCTAATGCCTAAACCTAACCTAAATTTGGATATGTCCAATTCTATTCTAGTCTAAATTATCCCAACCTAGCCTAATTCTAAGTACCACTGATCCTGTCCTGACCCTAAGCCTAACTATTCTAACCCGATCCTATGCCCCCTGACCCAGTAACCTAATCTAAAACCTACTAGCCAAGCTAACCGGAAGTCTTTAAAGTTCGAGTACAGTACAGAGGGTATTAAAAAATAACCCAAATAACTAAAAGTCTAAATAAAAGTCAAATAGACGATGGGAAGAGACGCTTAGGCAAAGTACAGTCAAGGAAAGGGAGAAAGTAAGGGGAGGCAAAAGAGAAGGAGAGGAGAAATTAGAGGAAGGCAAAGGAAGGAACAAGAGGGAAAATAGAAGTGGGATGGGAAGGAAGTGAGGAAAGGATAGAAAAGGAAGACAAAATAAATAGTGTTTAACCCAAATATATACTCACCTGTTTAAATAATGTTTACCTGAAAAATAAATACTTACCTGGGAAATTAACCTGGAAAAGGAAAAACAAATACTTACCTGAAAAACAAAAACCTGTAAAGTAAAAATAATACTTACCTTGAAACCAAAAAATACATTTGTAAAAAACAAAACATAAAAAACAAAATACTTACCTGTAAAATTAATACTTACCTGAAAAAAGGAAAACCTGTAAAGTAAAATTATACTTACCTGGAAAATAAAAAATATACTTGTAAAATAAACATTTGTCCTAAAAAAATAAATTAAAAGGCAGGGAAGGACTAAGGCAAAAGAGGGAGGAGTGAAAAAGGGAAATGCCGACGGGTATAAAAGGAGCTTAGGCCAAACCAGGCACAGCTCACTTGACCAGATGATCAGCGCGTCTGAGGAAGGCTAAGATATGCCGAAACGTTACGCATGCTGATCAGTGATGGCCACAGGTCCAATTTTTTGAAACTCCATCACCTTAGGGTGGTGGAATTAAACCTAAATTTGTGTAATTAACCTAAAATGTGTGTAAACTAAAACCAAAGAGTGTGTATTAAACTAAATAATGTTTGTGAACTTAACAAAACTAAACTAAGTTTGACTAAAACTAAAAACAAAGCTAAATTAAGTTTGACTAAAACTAAAAAAATGAAAGCTAAATTAAGTTTGACTAAAACTAAAAATGAGACAAAATGTACTAAACTAAATATGGTTAGAACAAAACTAAACTAATGTTTGTGTGGAGCTGGGGTGACTCTATTGGGTGCCCTTCGATGGCCCGTGCACTACCTGCTCCAGGGCGTAGCCCAGGGAGCAGGGCTCTGATTCTATTTCCTAACCCCTAACCCCCTAACCCTAACCCTAACCCCCTAACCCTTATCTATCCCTATCCCCCCCTTACCCTAACCCTAACCACCAGGCCCCTATGTAAGTAAATAAATAAATAAATAAATAAATAAATAAATATTTAAATGGATAAATAATTAATATATTAATAAATAGATTAATATATATTGACAATAAATAAATAAATTAATAAATACATATAAATATAAGGGCCTTAAATTCATGAGGGAGGGAGATTTAAAGGGTTAAAAAATCATCAATTGGCATATCAAGGGTTAAAAATTAAAAATAATTTTAAAAGTATCTGGCATAGGGTGGGATAAAATTAATAAAATTATTAAATCACATTAAAGAGTTAAATAGGTTGTAAGGCTTAAAAAAGTACATTATTTAAAATATTACAGTTAAAAAGCATAAATATATACATAGGCATTTTATTATAATACTTAAAACAGTAAAAAAGTTAAATTACAAATTCTAAAAATTTAAATATATTGATTAAAAGCATAAATATAGTGTTAAAAAACATAAATATGTTATTTTGCGGTCATTTCATATGGTATGGCAAGGAAGGGGTTAAAGGAATTTAGTTCAGTCTGCTAGGGATTAATATAAAAGGGGTGTGGAAGCCGGAGAATAAAAAAAACCAGTAAAGTGCATGTGCAGTGGTAAAGTGCTTGTGCTTTGTGCAAGTTGGCAAAGTGCTTGTGCTTAGTGCAGACTTGGCTGTTCATTCATTTGGTGCTTGGCTTTCGTGAGAGACACACTGCTCTTGTTGCTCTGCCATAGTCAGCCACTTTCAAGTTTGCAAAGTGTTTGTGCTTAGTGCAGACTTGGCTGCTCATTCATTTGGTGCTTGGCTTTCGTGAGAGACACACTGCTCCTGCTGCTCTGCCATAGCTAGCCACTTTTGCTTTTTTGGTGTGCATTTTGAACCTGAAGAAGATCTGAAGAAGATCGAAACGTCGTTTATTTGTTTTGCACACCCTTCCTTAGTTGTTTATTGGTTTTAAATAAATTCAATAAATTCAGTTAATTGTTTTTTTTGTTTTAAAGGGCATTTCCCCAGTTTTTTGGGCGTTTTTAGTTGTTTTTTGTCTTTGGTTGTTGGTTTTTCCTTCCGCCCTCTGGGGGGAAGCGTTTTCTGTTTTGTTTTTTTGTTGTTTATTGTTTATTTCTATACAGAAAACAAGAAAACAAACAAAAAAATTATAAAAACAAAATTAAAGACCAAAAAAAGTATAAAACTAATAAAAAACAAAAAGATATAGAAACATGGATGACTGGGTAGTGGTGCGTCGGGGACGGCGTCGCCCGCGCACCCAACCCAATGACTGGGGCCGGGGGAACGGAGGGTACGGGGACTGGAGTGCCCGTGCACCTGCTTTCCCCTTTCGGGGAAGGGCTCAGGCCCCTCTTCCTAACCCCTAACCCCCTAACCCTAACCCTAACCCCCCTCAGACGGTGACATGACAGTTCCAACCACCTTCCTAGCTACTCGGGGTCCTGACTTATGGGTCAAGACAGTTGGGAAAAACCTCACATGGGACCATGTCAGGGGCACTCAGGACACTCTGAAACGTGCTCCTAACAAGTTTCTGGGGGACACTTTTGGCATGTGACACTTAGTGCATTTTCGCATTGCAAGTGGGCCCTTGCAATAGCGATATCTCCGGAACGGTAGATGCTAGAGACCTGGGAGTGGTACCGTTGGACTCGGCGTGGCCACAAATGGGGGGTAGGTCGAGGTCCCATGTCTCTATCTTGCTTCCTTAATTTCTCACAGTGGGAAAAAAGTGCCACCAAAGGCATGTCCAAACTACTCAGGAGGCTCTGAAACGTGCTCCTAACCACTTTCTGGATGACACTTTTTGGCCCGTGACACTTAGTGCATTTTCACATTGCAAGGGTGTATTGCAAAGTCCATATCTCCGGAACGGTACGTCGTAGAGACCTGGGAGTGGTACCGTTGCACTCAGCGTACCCACAAATGGGGGGTAGGGCCGGTTTCATCACCTGTCAGTGAGCATGCGCGAACCTATCTCCGGAACGGAAGGTCGTAGAGACTCGGGGGTGGCACCGTTGGATTCAGCGTAGCCACAAATGGGGGGTAGGTCAAGGTCCCATCTCTCTAACACTTACGGTTCAAAAGTTATTTTCGCACATGCGCAGTAGAGACTTGGGAGTACCATAATCCGATCTGGACCCCGGCTGGTAGTATGGGTTTGTGCAACTCCCAAAGCTCTAAAAACCTTTCTTTCACCTATTGCAAGGCCTTGCAATTACCTCTTTTATCCCTTAACCTAACCCTAACCCTCAAAAGTGGAGTACTTTTCCGGCGTGCTTACCCTAACCCCTTGACCTACCCAAACCCTAACTTTTGTGGTCTCAAACTAGGGTTACAGGGGTCTATTAGGGGTGAATTGTGACTATTAGGGGTTCCAAGTGTCCTACAAGGACGTGCTTGGTACCGTTGGAAAGGTCGTGGCCAACAATGTAGGGGTAGACACTGGTCCCATGTCTCTATCTCTTAGGGTTCCTGAGTTATAACACTTTGTTTGTTGCATTTTTCACAACTTTTGACAAGTTATAACTCTCGACCTGAAGACAGTAGGGACATGGGACCTGTAATATTCCTTTTCTGCTGGACGAGACCTTTCCAACGATGTAAGACACTTGCATGTAGGACCAAAAATGAAAAACTTGGTTTTTCCCAACCAAAACAGACAGACGGTCTTCCGCCTTTAGACACTACATACCCTTTGCCTGGCTTTTTGGAAAAAGTGACTTGAAAACCTTTTTCGGCCGAATTGTAGTACACTCCGAGCACTGTCTAGAACAGTTGACCTGACTGTCCTAGGTGCAACGGTTCAAAAGTTATGCATGTTTTTGTGAAAAATGCACTTATTTTTGACAAGGGATAACTCTGGACTGGAACGAGGTAGGAGGGAGGTAGACACATGTATGCGCACTGCTCGACGGGGACTTGAATTCGGCTACCACTAGGTGGCGCTAGAACCAACTCGGTGCAAAAGTTGTTGCTAGAGACCTGGCTCTCACATATGTTGGAGGGCCACCTCAGACGGTGACATGACAGTTCCAACCACCTTCCTAGCTAGTCGGGGTCCTGACTTATGGGTCAAGACAGTTGGGAAAAACCTCACATGGGACCATGTCAGGGGCACTCAGGACACTCTGAAACGTGCTCCTAACAAGTTTCTGGAGGACACTTTTGGCCTGTGACACTTAGTGCATTTTCGCATTGCAAGGGGGCCCTTGCAATAGCGATATCTCCGGAACGGTACATGCTAGAGACCTGGGAGTGGTACCGTTGGACTCGGCGTGGCCACAAATGGGGGGGTAGGTCGAGGTCCCATGTCTCTATCTTGCTTCCTTAATTTCTCACAGTGGGAAAAAAGTGCCACCAAAGGCATGTCCAAACTACTCAGGAGGCTCTGAAACGTGCTCCTAACCACTTTCTGGATGACACTTTTTGGCTCGTGACACTTAGTGCATTTTGGTATCGCAAGGGTGTATTGCAAGGTCCATATCTCCGGAACGGTACGTCGTAGAGACCTGGGAGTGGTACCGTTGCACTCAGCGTACCCACAAATGGGGGGGTAGGGCCGGTTTCATCACCTGTCAGTGAGCATGCGCGAACCTATCTCCGGAACGGAAGGTCGTAGAGACTCGGGGGTGGCACCGTTGGATTCAGCGTAGCCACAAATGGGGGGGTAGGTCAAGGTCCCATCTCTCTAACACTTACGGTTCAAAAGTTATTTTCGCACATGCGCAGTAGAGACTTGGGAGTACCATAATCCGATCTGGACCCCGGCTGGTAGTATGGGTTTGTGCAACTCCCAAAGCTCTAAGACCTTTCTTTCACCTATCGCAAGGGCTTGCGATTACCACTTTATGCCTGTAACCTAATTCTAAGAGTCTGAAGTCCTGTCCTATCCTAATCCTAAAATATTTAACCCCAATTTGATGCCCCCCGACCCTTTAACCACTATCTGATCCTAAACTAAGCTACAGTTACCGGAAGTCTATAAAGTCCGTGTTTAAAAGGCCCCAGTTGAGGAATCCTGGAGGCAAAGAGTAGTCTTGAGTTCACGCCCTAGACGACCTATACCTAGAGGCACTATAGAAACCAAGCAGAAAGACGATGGGAAGAGACACTGGAGCAGACGTATAGAGAAGGAGAAGGGAGAAGCAAGGGGAAGCAAAGAAGAGGGAGAGAAGACGTTAGAGGAAGGAAAGGAACAGAAATAAGGACGAACAGAAGAAGAATAGGAGGAACAGTAGGACGAGAATAGAAGTTGAGGCTTAGAACTTATAAAAACCTGGGAAGGGGAACCAAAACTACTTACCTGGGAACTGAAGGAACCTAAAAATGTGGGAAAATAAGTAAAGAAGTTTATTTGGAACCTAAAATTAACTAAAATAATTGTAAACCATTGAGAAAACTAAATTAGACATACTAAATTATGTTATAAACTAAATTAAGTTAAATTAAACCTAAATTTTGACTGACAGTAACCTAAATTTGTAAACTAAATTAAGTAATTGGACTAAAAAGACTAAATTGGATCTAAATTATGTTTTAAGCTAAATAAAGTTAAATTAAATCTGACTACTAATATAAATATATAAACTAAATTAAGATTATTGGACTCAAACTTAAATTAAGATTGGAAATAAACTAAAAGACAAAACTACAGTTTGGAAAGTAAATTAACTAAAAAGAGGATAGTAGGAAAGGATATAAAAGGGGAAAGCAGAAAGGGAACAGAACAGACCTCCTAAGATCAGCTAAGACGACTGATGAAGACCAAATAAAGTCGAAACGTCTCGCGGGCTGATCTTCTAAGGCCTTATGGTCCAATTTTTTGAACACCCAGCACTTTCGGGTGCTGGATATATTAAAAACTAAATATTGTGTAAATGTAACCTAAATTAATGAGTACAACTAAACTAAAATGTGTTTGAATGTAAACCTAAATTAATGGATGTAACTAAACTAAAATGTATTTGGATGTAACCTAAATTAATGTGTACAACTAAACTAAAATGTGTAACTAAAGAGGTCTAAAGAATGGAAAGTAAGAAGAACCTAAATGATGGGTCTTAAAGTAAACTAAATAATGTTTTGTGGATGCTTGTGGAACTTGAGGCTGGGTGCCTGTGTGATGGCCCGTGCACTTTCTTTCCCTTATTTGGGGACAGGCTCAGGCCCAACTTCCTAACCCTTATTTGGCTCATTTTCTGCTTGTTTCTGGTTGAGTGCAGGTGTGCATGAACCTGAGGAAGAGCTAGCTTGCTCGAAACGTTGTTTACTTGCACACCAGTTGTTTATTTGTTGGTAAACAGGAATATTGCTTGTGGTAAAGGGCCAGTCTGCCTGTTTTAGGAAGATTTTAGTTTAGTTTTAGCTTATTTTTTGTTAGTTTTCCTCTCCTCAGTCAGGGGAGCGTTTTTAGTTGTTTAGCTACTGAAAAGCAGTAGGTTTTTTAGTTAAAGGGCAAGTCCGCCCAATATTGAGTACATTTTAGTTTAGTTTTAGCTCATTTTTTCCTGTTTGTTCCTTTCTTCTTTTGAGAAAGTGTTTTTAGTTGGTTGTCTTTTTGAGTTTAACTTAAAACCAAAAGATAAACAAAAAATAAACAAAAATAAAAAAATAAAAATAAAACAAAAAAAGAATAAAAATACAAAGACCAAAAAAAGTATAAAAACACAACAAAACACAAAAAAAGTACAAAAGCACAAAAAACACACAAAAAAAGTACAAAAGCACAAAACACAAATAAAAAGGAGTCCTTAAAGGAGCAGTCCGCTCAAAAGCAGGACATTTTTAGTTTGTTGCTTTTACTTTGTTGACCTTTGCCCCTTCTTTTCTTTTGTGGTTTTTGAAGGGTGTCCTTTGTTGTTTATTTTGTTGAGTTTAAATAAAAAATAAAGTAATAAAACACTAAAAAATAAACAAACAAAACACAAAAAAAGTACAAAAGCACAAAACACAAATAAAAAGGAGTACTTAAAGGAGCAGTCCGCTTGAGAGCAGGACAATTTTAGTTTGTTGCTTTAAGTTTGTTGACCTTTGCCCCTTCTTTTCTTTTGTGTGTTTTTTGAAGGGTGTCCTTAGTTGTTTATTTGTGTTGAGTTTAAATAAAAAATACACAATAAAACACTAAAAAATAAACAAAACAAACAAACAAAAACCATGAGTGAATGGGTCGAGGTGCGCAGGAGGAGACGTGGTCCGCGCACGCGTCAGGCTGACTGGGACCGGAGGGACGGGTGGTACAAGGATGGGAGTGCCCGTGCACCTTTCTTCCCTTATAGGGGAAGGGCTCAGGCCCCTTTGCCTAACCCTAACCCGCTCTGAAACGCACTCCTGACCGGTTTCTGGAAGACACTTTTGGCCTGTGACACTTAGTGCGTTTTGGATGACCCGCGTTACTTGGAAGTGCCATATCTCGGGAACGGAAGGTCGTAGGGACTAGGGGGTGACACCGTTGGATTCAGGGTACAGGAAAATGGGGGGGTAGGTCAAGGTCCCGTGTCTCTAGGTGGCTTCCCTGAGGATGGCCGAGGATGGCCGCTTCCCAAAAAGTGCAAGCTATGGGGACCCAAAGGCAGTAGGGGGGCTAAGGGGGGCCGGGGATGACGGCTGACCGCTTTTGGAGCGGATCCGGAGCACTATTGACCGGTGACGGGTGGCAAAAAGTACCAAAGGAAGCATGTCCCATGCACTCGGGACGCTCTGAAACACACTCCTGACCACTCTTTGAGTGACACTTTCGGGGCCTGACACTTAGGCGAATTTCCACTTGTACGGCCATCTTAAAACGGACGTATCTCCGGAACGGTAAGTGCTAGAGACTAGCCGAGGGCACCGTTGGATTCAGCGTGGCCACATTAGGGGGGGTAGGTCGAGGTCCCATGTGGCTACGACGCTCGGTTGAGGATGGCCACTTGCACTTTTCAAACGCTCGTATCTCCGGAACGGTAAGTGCTAGAGACTAGCTGAGGGCACCGTTGGATTCAGCGTGGCCACATTTGGGGGGGTAGGTCGTGGTCCCATCTCTCTACGATGCTCCGTTGAGGATGGCCACTTGGCCATCTGGGTTATAACCCCTATACCCTCCCCGCCCTACTCCCTTGATTTATGGTATCCCCTCCTATCCATTGGTCTTTTCAATCTTAGCAAACCCACCCCCCATCCCCACCAAAAACCTTCCCACTCCCTTGTTCACCATAAACTCAACCCTCATGAAAGTAAATAAAAGAATATATATTACCTAAGACATCCAAAACCCACACCGCAGACCGTGGGAGGAACCAGTCCCATAGCCCAGCAAGCCCCACCCCCTAACTTTCAACCGGTCCTAGCGTCCTACAAATAGATCCATATACCACCCTCGTCAAACCACTCAAGCCACCTCAACTCCCAAGAGATCCCCCAGTTCTTTAGGCTGACAACCAAATCCTCACATTAAATCCAGGAAGAACCCATCCATAATGTCCCTAAAGCCCCGCCCCCTAACTCTAAATCCTAAACAAAAGAGCCTCGACAAACACGCAACCACATCTAATAATCCAGCTATCTGATTCTCAACAGACCCCAAAACCCACGTGTCTGAAAACTAATTCAAACCAGGCCTCACCGTCCCCCAGATAAAGTAACTGAAAAACCACCCTAACCAAGGGACCCGTTCCAAAAAGGTACCTTCCCACCATATAAGCCACTCGCATCCATAACCCGAGGTCCCAAGAATCCTCCGGGCAGGGCACCCCCGCCCCCCATAGCCCCCAACTCCCAACCGAGCCCCAGCTCTCCTCCAATTGGTTGAGAGCCCCCGTCCTAAAAACAACTCCTAACCTCTACCCTTGTAGGAACCAAAACACAAGGAAGAAAGAAAGAAACCAAAGAAAAACAATTTAACACCCATACAATCTATCCAAAAAATTCTGGCCACCCGAACCAGAAGCCGAAGAAGAGGAAGCAAACATAAGGAAAAAGAAAATAAATAAATGCTTAATGAAAAAAAACTACAGACAACCAATGAAAAAAGAAAAAAATAACATACAAAATTTATTATAGAATTACTACCTAAACTGAAGAAAACACAAGGAAAAGAAAGTATTAATGAGAATTTCATAAAAAATAAAAAACAAAAAAATAAATAATAAATAAATAAATAAAACAATAAAAATTAGTTAGTTATGGTCAAAATAAAATGCAAAATATCAGATTCACAGGGAAGGGAGATAGAGAGATGGAACCTTGACCTACCCCCCCAAAATGTGGCCCTTGTGAATGCGACAGTGCCTCCATCCAGCACCTGCCACCTACGTTTCAAAAGTTATGGCCAAAATAAAATCCAAAATTTCAGATTCTCAGGAAGAGAGATAGAGAGATAGGACCTCAACCTACCCCCCCAAATGTGACCCTTGTGAATGCGACGGTGCCTCCCTCCAGCACCTGCCACCTACGGTTCAAAAGTTATGGCCAAAATAAAATTTCAGATTCCCAGGGAATAGAGATAGAGTGATGGGACCTTGACCTATCCCCCCAAATGTGGCCCTTGTGAATGCAACAGTGCCTCCACCCAGCACCTGCCACCTACGGTTCAAAAGTTATGTCCAAAATAAAATGCAAAATTACAGATTCTCAGGGAAGGGAGACGAGACAGAGTAATGGGACCTTGACCTACCCCCCCCCCCAAAAGTGGCCCTCGTGAATGTGATGGTGCCTCCATCCAGCACCTGCCACCTATGGTTCAAAAGTTATGGCCAAAATAAAATTTCAGATTCTCAGTGAAGGGAGATACAGAGATGGGACCTTGACCTACCCCCCCAAATGTGGCCCTTGTGAATGCAACAGTGCCTCCATCCAGCCCCTGCCACGCAGGATTAAAAAGTTATGGCCAAAATAAAATTTCAGATTCTCAGGGAAGGGAGATAGAGAGATGGGACCTTGACCTACCCCCCCAAATGTGGCCCTTGTGAATGCGACGGTGCCTCCATCCAGCACCTGCCACCTATGGTTCAAAAGTTATAGCCAAAATAAAATTTCAGATTCTCAGGGAAGGGAGATAAATGAGACAATCTATCTTGACAACTCCCCCCGGGTTCATCCGACGATTGGCCCAGTTTGGAATGGGGAGCCAAAGGCAAGGCACTGGCCAGCGCATGTCACTCTGTATACCTCAGACCAATATGCCCCCCCGGCACTCAAACACCAGTCCCGTATCCCAAACCTTAAAGAGCTAGCCCCACCCTACCCCCAGATCCCCCGTAAACAACCAATATTCGCATCCAATCAAATTAAACAATGATTCCCTTTTTCAGAACCAGGTCCAACCATCAACATGGAACCTATGCTTAACACCAATACCATTCTTTTTTTTAAAAAAAACCCAAGGCCGAGAACCCAATGGGGCATAGACCCCAAGGTTAGGTTTAGGTAAACATGCCAGGCATGATGACAGGTTTGAAGAAGCCTGTATATAGTCCGAGTGGACTCTTGAAACGAAGTCAATGGTCGAAACCATTGGTGGTGCCATCATCCAACAATGACTGCATAAAAAAACAGAACAAAAGGAAAACTCCAATTAATATATCCTATGACACCTACTCCGCACTCACAATCCCTTTTATCCCACCCTCAGACATCCACTTTCCACAATGCCGGTCCCAAACAGGAAAATAAAGGAGGAGGAAGAAGAAAGAACAAAAAATTTTTACCACCAAAAAAAATTCAACCCGTGAGGGGAAGAGGCTAGAAGCACAGACTTCCGGAAGTGGGAAATGGGACTGCATCTCAACCACAACCCCGCCGAACTAGGCGTCATCTGTGTCTCCCCGCCAACCTCCACCGGATGGGAGGAGGACGGGAGAAGCAACAGAACCACCAACCCGAAGAAAACCTATCCCACCGAAAGATCCACCCAAAACCCGTGGAGGAAAAGAAGCACAGACTTCGGAAGTGGGAAATGGGACTGCATCTCAACCACAACCCTGCCGAACTAGGCATCATCTGTGTCCCCCAGCCAACCTCCACCAAATGGGGGAGGAGGGGAGAAGCATAAGAACAGCAACACCGAAAAAAGGAACAAAATCTACCCCACCAAAAAACCATTCCAAAGCCCAAAATATGTGAAAACGTGAAAACATGTGAAAACGCGAAAAATGCTGACAAGTGGTGAAAACATGTTAAAGCGTGAAAAACTGCTTAAAACTTGTGAAAAAGGCTGAAAAATGGTTCAAACAGGTTTTCAACAGTTTTCACCTGTTTGAGCTACTTTTCATAAAACTGGTCAAAACATGTGAAAACACCACTTGCCAGCATTTTTCGCGTTTTCACATGTTTTCACGTTTTCACGTTTTGACCAGTTTTATGAAAAGCGGCTCAAACAGGTGAAAACTGTTGAAAACCTGTCTGAACCTTTTTTCACAAGTTTTAAGCAGTTTTCACGTTTGAACATGTTTTCACCACTTGTCAGCATTTTTCGCGTTGTCACGTTTTCACATGTTTTCACATGTTTTGACCAGTTTTATGAAAAGCGGCTCAAACAGGTGAAAACTGTTGAAAACCTGTCTGAACCTTTTCTCAGCCTTTTTCACAAGTTTTAAGCAGTTTTCACGTTTGAACATGTTTTCACCACTTTTTCGCTTTTTCACATTTTTTCACACATTTTCACGTTTTCACACGTTTTGACCAGTTTTATGAAAAGTGGCTCAAACAGGTGAAAACTGTTGAAAACCTGTCTGAACCTTTTCTCAGCCTTTTTCACAAGTTTTAAGCAGTTTTCACGTTTGAACATGTTTTCACCACTTTTTGGCGTTTTCCACATTTTTTCACACATTTTCACGTTTTCACACGTTTTGACCAGTTTTATGAAAAGCGGCTCAAACAGGTGAAAACTGTTGAAAACCTGTTTGAACCCTTTTTTCAGCCGGTTTTCATAAAACTGGTGAAAACATGTGAAAACATGTGAAAACGTGAAAACATGTGAAAACGCGAAAAATGCTGACAAGTGGTGAAAACATGTTAAAACGTGAAAACTGCGTAAAACTTGTGAAAAAAGCTGAAAAAAAAAGGTTCAAACAGGCTTTCAACAGGGTTAGGATTAAGGTTACAGTTCTATGAAAACCGGCTCAAACAGGTGAAAACTGTTGAAAACCTGTTTGAACCTTTTTTCAGCCTTTTTCATAAGTTTTAAGCAGTTTTCACGTTTTAAACATGTTTTCACCACTTGTCAGCATTTTTCGCGTTTTCACATGTTTTCACGTTTTCACGTTTTCACGTTTTCACATGTTTTGACCAGTTTTATGAAAACCGGCTCAAACAGGTGAAAACTGTTGAAAACCTGTTTGAACCATTTTTCAGCCTTTTTCACAAGTTTTAAGCACTTTTCACCTTTTAACATGTTTTCACCACTTGTCAGCATTTTTCGCGTTGTCACATGTTTTCACATGTTTTCACATGTTTTGACCAGTTTTATGAAAACCGGCTCAAACAGGTGAAAACTGTTGAAAACCTGTTTGAACCTTTTTTCAGCCTTTTTCACAAGTTTTAAGCACTTTTCACCTTTTAACATGTTTTCAACCACTTGTCAGCATTTTTCGCGTTTTCACATGTTTTTACATGTTTTCACATGTTTTCACATGTTTTCACATGTTTTCACGTTTTCACATGTTTTGACCACTTTTATGAAAACCGGCTTCAAACAGGTGAAGACTGTTGAAAACCTGTTTGAACCTTTTTTCAGCCTTTTTCACAAGTTTTAAGCACTTTTCACCTTTTAACATGTTTTCACCACTTGTCAGCATTTTTCGCATGTTTTCACATGTTTTCACGTTTTCACCTCCACGGCCTGCTTTGCTTGAGTGCAGACGCTTCACTCTCTTGCTCTCTGCTTTACCCTCTTTTTTTCGGTGCAATCTTTTTATTTTTCAAAACAATTTATGGAAAGCAGTTCCTGGATACCTACATATCACTGGGAGCTTAATTTTTGATAGTTATACCAAAGACTGCTATTATTTTAAACTGTTTTACTTTTTCAGTGGGGCTTATCAGCAGCATAAGCCTTCACTATCACGACTGGGTTGAGAAATCTAACAGAAGCTAATTAGCAGCAAGATGCCTCCCTTTTCCGCGGATGATTATCACAAACTGCTCCAGAAGATAGCAGTAATGGAAACAAAAATTCATCGACTCGAAGTGAACGTGGAGATAAATGGACAATATGGGAATGAAACTACTATCCCAATGTCCCAAAACAGCGAAAGGGAGCAGGCTAACACAAAGCTAACTAGCACCACCACAATGCGGCAGGAGCCTGTTGTAAAGGGTCCTAAAACAACCACTTCTCCCTGGGACTCTCTTGGTGCAAAGCCAAAGCACTACAAATCGCCTCCCTTGGACATGGGAAGACGGTTATCAGGCAGAATCCAGCACCTGGAGACTCATGAAGACACCGAGTGGCCTGCACTGCCATCACACAGGAATGCCTCTTCAACCCCAGTACCAAGGAGAAAGCAACCATGGACCGAGGCTACAACAAAAACTAGGAGCAAACTTCCTCAAGACACGGGGATTCTACTACAGAACAGATTTGCTCCACTTTCAGAAAATCCTGACTCCTCAAAAGAAGGCTCAGCTTCCAGCACCAAAAAAAGGTATGAGGCTAAATCACATGCTAAAAGGCTGCAGAAAGAGCTAACTACTGGGCCTCAAACTCTGATAGTGGGGGACGGAGCCGTGAATGAGATAAAACGCTTTTGCATTAAGAAAAACACCAAAGTACTCTGTTTTCCCAACGACATGGTGTCTGATATCTCAAAGAAGATCCTGAACATTGCTGCTGAGCATCCATCAGCTAGATCTCTCATCATACACACAGGAGCCCTTGATGTTGTGAAGCAACAATCCGAGGTATTAAAACAAGACTTTATTGATCTGATAAACAAAGTTCGATGTTTAAATACTGAAGTGTTTTTCAGTGGACCACTTCCAACAGTTCGGCGAGGAGATGAGAGATTCAGCAGGCTGATGATGCTAAACAGATGGCTCAAAGATACGTGTGCCGCTCAATCAATGAACTTCATTGACAATTTCCACATCTTTTGGGAACGCAGGCACCTCTTCAAGGCAGATGGATTTCATCTTAACAAGTCTGGAGTACAGCTGCTAAGCTCCAACATGTTCTATTCTTTGCGTCAGACACTAGCAGTCTCTGTCAAGGACAAGAGACAAGATGTTTCAAAACAACAGATAAGACGGCACTCTGGTGAGAGCACTGAAATAAGGACTGACCATGGAGGACAGCGGACTCAGAAAGAACCTGCAACGTCATCATCCTCATCCCAACAAGAGGAGTCCCCCCCACCCCCAACAGCCCAACAAGTGGAGTCTTCCCCAGCCCCAACAGCCCGACAAGTGGAGTCTTCCCCAGCCCCAACAGGAGACTCCCAACCTTCACCTTCACCCCCCCCAGACCCCAAGCAACCCCCAACTCTCTCCACTCAGTCTGGACTCCCCACTTCTGGATTTCACCGACAGGATGAAGAGCCTTGTCAATATCGGAATCCAACTCACACCACGCCAAAATCCCATGTTTTCCCCCCTTAACCTCCCACCTCTCCCCCAGCGGAGTGGAGTGGGAGGGGCACCTCCTATAGCCCCTCCCCCTCCACCACCTCGGAAACAACCCTCGACCAAAGGTCACAGAGCCCCCCCACCACCTCTGAATCATCATATCTGCGAGTCTGACTGATGTGTGCCGGGTCCAGGCTGCATTATTGATATCAAGAATGTTCTTCCCCAGATAAAGTCAGGGCCCTATGGAGGTCAGAAATCCTTCTCAATCCCTGTAACGACAGGTAACAGGAAAGTGGTCAAACAGGTGAGAAATAAAAAGGGTTCAATTAATTCTACCAATCTACTAAGTATAGCTTGTCAACCTCAAAACTCACCAGTGTCTCCTGTTATCTCCACAAAATTAGCCCTACTCAATATCAGATCACTAGCCAACAAATCCCTGTTAGTAAATGACATCATCATGACCTATAATCTAGACTTTTTATTTCTTAGTGAAACATGGCTCACTGAATGTAGCTGTGATACCATTCTCAATGAGGCAGTACCAACAAATTTCAGTTTTATGAATAAGAATCGAAGTGGCAAGAAGGGTGGGGGAGTTGCTGCCATTTTTAAATCAGTATTTCAGTGTACGGAAACTATTTTTGGTGATTTTAGCTCTTTTGAATATCTCTGTTTCTTAGTAAAGGGGGATCCAAAGGTTCTTTTTCTTATCATTTATAGACCACCAAGATACCCAGGAAAATTCTTTGATGAGTTTGCTGAACTGCTGTCAGTTATCTGCACTGACTACAATTCTTTAATCATAACAGGGGATTTTAACATTCATATAGACAATAACATGGACACTAATGCCAAAGAACTTTTTTCCCTGCTAGATACCTTTGGCCTCTCCCAACATGTGAAAGGGCCCACACACACTCGAGGCCACACTCTGGATCTGGTTATCTCTAAATGTGTTGACATCTCATCTGTTGATATTAAGGACTTGGCTCTCTCTGATCATTTCTGTGTGTTCTTTGACTTACAGATAATGACAAACACTCAGCTACCCTCTGTTTCTGTCAGGAAAAGGTACATAAATGAGAATACCAGTGCTAAGTTTATTGAGGCTATAGCTATGTCACCAACTGTGAGTGCAGAGACAGTTGATGAACTCCTGGATAATTTCAACTCAAAAATCTCAAATGTCATGGATACTATTGCACCAATTAAAACTAAGATGACCTTAAGTAGACAGAGAACTCCATGGAGAAATACTATGATGGTAAAGGCCTTGAAAACAGAATGCAGGAAAGCAGAGCGTAAATGGAGAAAAACTAAACTTCAAATTCACCATGACCTCTACAAACAAAGTCTTTGTAATTTTAACCATGAGTTACTTAAGCTAGACAGCAACACCTCTTTGAGATGATTAATAAGAACATTAACAATACTCGTGCTCTGTTTGCTATTGTTGATAAGCTTACAACTCCACCGAAAGAGATAGCTTCAGAACTCTCTTCCACAGAAAAATGCAATGAATTTGCTCGCTTTTTCAATGAAAAAATCAAATCTATAAGGCTAAATATCAATACAAATCAGCAAAATAATAAAATGATGCAATCATTAATACCACCTAGGTATACATCAAATATGATGTCAGAGTTTAATGTAGTTGACCAAAAAACTGTAGAAGAAACAGTTCAGCATCTTAAACCATCGACATGCTGTCTTGACACAATGCCATCTGACTTTTTTAAAACTGTTGTAAGCTCTGTCCAAACAGATCTGCAGCAAATAATAAACTGCTCACTTCAATCAGGCACGTTTCCTAAACCCCTAAAAGTAGCTGCCATCAAGCCACTCTTAAAAAAGAGAACGTTGGATACTTCCATATTAATCAACTACAGACCTATCTCAAATCTTCCTTTTATAGCAAAGATCGTTGAGAAAGTGGTTTTTAATCAACTTAGTAACTTCTTGAACTCCAGTGGTCTTTTTGACAAATTTCAGTCAGGCTTCCGACCTCACCATAGTACAGAAACAGCTCTTATTAGAGTGTTAAATGACATAAGGTTGAACACTGACTCAGGCAAGGTGTCAGTTCTGGTCCTGTTGGATCTCAGTGCGGTGTTTGACACTGTGGATCACAGTATACTGCTGAACAGGTTGGAAACCTGGGCAGGACTCAGCGGAACAGTCCTAAAATGGTTCAAGTCCTACTTGGAGGAGCGGAGTTACTTTGTGACCATTGGAAGTTATCAATCTGATCAAGTGGCTATGACATGTGGAGTTCCTCAGGGGTCAGTTCTTGGATCCCTTCTATTCAGCCTATATATGCTGCCTCTGGGTCAAATTCTGCAGAATTCTAATATCAACTATCATAGTTACGCAGATGACACACAGATATATCTTGCACTGTCCCCAGATGACTGCAGTCCTTTAGAGTCATTGTGTCACTGTTTAGAGCAAGTTAAAAATTGGATGAACCAAAATTTCCTTCAGTTAAATCAAGAAAAAACAGAGGTAATTGTTTTTGGCAATAAAGAGAAGAGGGTTGCTGTCAGTAAACACCTTGAGTCACTGTCACTAGAAACTAAAGACCAGGTCTGGAACCTTAGCGTGTTGATAGACTCAGACCTAACCTTTAACAGTCATATCAAATCAGTCACCAAAACAGCCTTTTACCAACTGAAGAATATAGCAAGAATTAGGGGCTTCATGTCCAAAAAAGATCAGGAGAAGCTGATTCATGCTTTCATCTCCAACAGACTTGACTACTGTAATGGTCTTCTGACTGGACTCCCCCAAAAAAGTATTAAACAACTGCAGCTCATTCAGAACGCAGCAGCTCGAGTTTTAACCAGAACAAAGAGATCAGAGCACATCACCCCTGTTCTTAAGTCTTTACACTGGCTCCCAGTCAGCTACAGAATAGATTTTAAAGTTCTGCTACTGGTCTACAAATCACTGAATGGTTTAGGTCCAGAATACATGAAGGACATGTTAGTAGAGTATAAACCCAGTAGAGCTCTGAGATCTACTGACTCAGGTCAGATAGTGGAGCACAGAGTACAAACTAGACATGGTGAAGCAGCATTTAGCTGTTATGCTGCACACAACTGGAATAAACTACCAGCAGAACTGAAATCAGCCCCAACTGTAGCACTTTTAAATCCAGGTTAAAAACATTTCTCTTTTCATGTGCGTATGGCTGAGCTCTTAAGAGTTATAATTTTTGGATTTGCACTCTTTCTTGTACTTCCTATATTCTTTTCTCTTTCTTTCTTTTAACTGTATTTTTAATATTTTAAATTTCTAATTTTTAAATTTTTTAATGTTTTCTTTTTACATTTTCTGCTCTTACTGTTAAATGTTCTGTCTTTATGTAAAGCACATTGAGTTGCCTATTGGTATGAAATGCGCTATATAAATAAAGATGCCTTGCCTTGCCTTGCCTTCACATGTTTTCACATGTTTTATGAAAACCGGCTCAAACAGGTGAAAACTGTTGAAAACCTGTTTGAACCTTTTTTCAGCCTTTTTCACAAGTTTTAAGCACTTTTCACCTTTTAACATGTTTTCACCACTTGTCAGCATTTTTCTCGCGTTGTCACATGTTTTCACATGTTTTCACGTTTTGACCAGTTTTATGAAAACCGGCTCAAACAGGTGAAAACTGTTGAAAACCTGTTTGAACCTTTTTTCAGCCTTTTTCACAAGTTTTAAGCACTTTTCACCTTTTAACATGTTTTCACCACTTGTCAGCATTTTTCGCGTTTTCACGTTTTCACGTTTTCACATGTTTTGACCAGTTTTATGAAAACCGGCTCAAACAGGTGAAAACTGTTGAAAACCTGTTTCACGAGCAAGGATCACACAACCAATCAGCTAGTTTGAAAGATTTATTTAACAATGTTGGAAATGAATGGCATGAATTGGATTTTATTGGATGCGGTGTGGGGAGGTTTGGAGGTCCGTTGTGGCGCCCGGGCATCAATGAACCCCTAATGTCCTAGAGGAGAGAGGAGAGAGAAAACAGAGAGGGTGGGAGGGAGGGGATGCGAATGCAGGAGCTAGAGCCTGAGGGGGAGGGTTAGGAATGCTTATATATGAGACTGGAGGGCTGTGATTGGTGTGTTTTCCTGCTCCTGAAACTGCGCTTAACAAGCTTCGATTCACGAGCAAGGATCACACAACCAATCAGCTAGTTTGAAAGATTTATTTAACAATGTTGGAAATGAATGGCATGAATTGGATTTTATTGGATGCGGTTGTGGGGAGGTTTGGAGGTCCGTTGTGGCGCCGGGCATCAATGAACCCCCAAAAACCTCCAGTTAATGAAGGAGTGCTTGTGCGGCTCTGAGATCGCTAAGGTCTGAACGTATATAGCGATGGTAAGTTGACGAGGTCCATCGGCCCATAATTTGGATTAGGTGCTCTGGTATGCCGTTGCGGGAAGCTGAGGTGGCAGCACCTATACGAAATGAATGGCCTGAGTAGTGGGTGGGAGATATGCCGGATTGCATGAGTATTTGGCGCAGGTGATAGTGGAACCAGAAACGGGTGGCGACTTGGCCGGACTCGGAGAGGAAGAGGGGGTAGGAGAGCGATGAGCTATTGGATTTCCTGTAGTTTAGGTAGTTTGAGAGAGTGTGGAACGGGTCCAGAGGGGACAGGTTTTTGAAATAGAATATCGGAGTAGGGTGGCCTGATTGGTTGGTTTTTGATTTCTTGAGGTAGAATACCATGATGTCGTCGGAATATCGGGATAGGTCGGAGATGCATGCATGGCGGAACGGATCAAAGTTTAATGAGGATGGGGTGAATTCTGAACATCTCAGGAAGCCGAAAAAGGCTAGTGTGAACATCGCTTCGAGTGTGAGAGCGACGTGGGGAGTATTATAACCGGAGCGAAGATTGCTGATACAGATGGAAAGTAAATCGGTGGTAAGTGGAAGACGGCGAGGGGTTTTGGCTGGTTCTTGTCGGAGGAGGCCTTTGAAAAGAGATGTTACTTGAGGATGGCTGAAGGCTGGGCTGGGGTAACCGGCAATTAGCTTGGAGAAAAAGCTGATGCCACTGAGGTATGATTTGATCGTGTGAGTTCTAATGTTTAGAAATGAATGGGCATGGTTGATAAAGCAGACAACGGTAGTAAGATCGAATGATGGAAATGGAATGTTATGGTGATCGTGGAAGTTGTGGAAATGATTCCATGCGGTCCAGTAAGAAGACAAAGTTGAGGATGATAAGCTATTTAAGATGTGAATTTGTGAATCGATGATCAGGGGCACTAGGGATGGGTTTACAGATTGAAGGTTAGTGCTGAATATGGAGGAACAGGAGTCGGGAGGGTGTCGGCGTGTGGAGCCAAGCTTCTGAATTTCTGGAACAGAAAGCGAGAGAGAGAGTCAGCTATGGCATTGGTTTTACCGGAACGTAGGCTGCGCGGAGTATGTATTGGTGGGTGACGGAGTGCCAGGTGAGACGGCGCATGAATGGCATGATGGAAGGGGAGTCGGAGCGACCTTTGTTGATGGCGTTGACCACTGCGAGGTTATCGGAGTGGATGAGGATGGACTTACGGGACCATTCGTGTCCCCAGAGGATAGCTGCCACTACTACGGGATAGATTTCGAAGAGTGCAGAGGAGGCTACTAGGCATTGATTTGCGAGCTCTGGGGCCACTCTGAGGCGAACCATCTCCCGTTATAGAAACCCCCAAAACCGGCAGAAGGAGCTGCATCGGTGTACAGCTGGATGTCGAGGGAGTTGGTCAGCTGGTCTTCGTAAAAGAAGGAGATGCCATTCCAGTTTGCCAGGAGATGAAGCCATAAGCGAAGCTCGGCACGGCAGGAATGGTTCAGGGAGATGGCAGAGAGCAGTGACGGGACAGAAGAAGCAATGGACAACAAGTGGGAGATGAATGCACGACCTTGTGGAATGATGCGCAAAGCGAAGTTGAGGTGGCCGAGGAGGGAGAGTAGTTGATGCTTGGTGCAAGAAGGGGCCTGGAGAAAGTTGGAGATGATGAGGCATATTCGATTGAGCTTCTCGATGGGAAGAGATGCTTGGAACAGGACAGTGTCGAGGGTGGACTCCCAGGAACTCAAGGGAGGTGGCTGGACCTTCGGTTTTCTCCTCTGACAGAGGAACGCCGAGGTCGGAAAACACTGACGTTAGAGTGGCCAGACCTGATGCGGGTGGTGAGGAGGGAGGGTGATGAGGAGGAAATCGTCCAGGAGATGGACGAGGAATGGGATGCCGTGGTTGTTGGACAATATCCAGCAGAGGGCTTCTGACAAGGTGTCAAACAGCTTTGGACTGCTTTTGCAACCAAAGGTAAGTCTCACGGCGAAGTAGTAGCTACCATCGCCAGCAAACGCCAAAGAGCCACCAGAAGTCTGGGTGGATAGGGAGCACCTTGAACGCGCTGACGATGTCGGCTTTTGAGAGCCATGATCCTTTGCCA
The DNA here is from genome assembly GCA_034769285.1 of Lutjanus argentimaculatus. NCBI lineage: Eukaryota > Metazoa > Chordata > Actinopteri > Lutjaniformes > Lutjanidae > Lutjanus > Lutjanus argentimaculatus. The sequence goes on along the minus strand of JAWZSL010000077.1, from coordinate 1,001,261 downwards.
GCGCGTTTGATGAGGGAAATGGCGTGGTTAATGGAGGCATAGTGGAGGGAATAGGCGTCGCTTGGGATGAGACTGTTTATGCTGGGAACTGTGCTACCATGAGGTGCTGAAAGGTCAATAATGATCCTCTTCTTTCCTGAGTATTTTCTGGTGGCAATGCCGAGCGGGCTTATGCGGAAAGTAGGGAAAGGGGGTTGAGCAAAGGGGCCGATCATGAAGCCTTGTAGGAGGTGCGTGGTTGGGTGGACTTCATGGGGACGGAGCATGAAGATGCTGGATGGGAAGGTGCGCCACACAAGGTGCAAAGTTGGGCAGGACGCGCAGCAAAGATGCGACAATAAGTCTCAGTGTCGAGGGTGCCCCAGTAGGTGCCCTCATTAAACTGGTGCAAGCGAGCTGCGGCTTCAGAAGCGAAATGTATGTGATATTGGTAGAAGCCGGGACCACTGAAACGGAGTGTCCAAGTTGAGTATGATGGACATGTAGTCGTCCAGTTCCTGACGACGGGCAGGGAACTGGGAACAAAGGACATCCCTATAGAGGGAAAAGGCATAAGCAAACTCAGTGGGATTAAGAACCCTGGAGCGGGGGGTTGTCTGCTTCCTGAAATGGGGGCACCTGTCTGTGTCATCGAAATCCCTGTCCACGGGAGGTTGGTGGAGGGAAGGAAGGAGTAGAAGAGCTAAATCAATGTAATTACCGTCTAGTATCTGTTTGCGGATGTTGGTGGGAACAGGAGAGGGACGGGAAACGAGAGAAGTGGGGTGACGCACCGCCGGCGTAGCTGTGGATAGAGTGAAGTTAGCGTTAGCCTGAAGGGACGGTTGGGAGAGGTGGTAGTGTGGGACGGACATGCAATTCAGTGTTAGGGACGACGTGTGGTGGAAGATGCTGTGAGTGGAAGTGAGCAGCCTGGGGCCCTGGCAGCCCGGTGCCGTAGGCTCCGGCCAAGGCGGATGGCCAGTGTGCTAGTGGAGGAGCTGCGGGGGGTGCGGGCATCCCGGTGCCTGATACCCCGTAAAGTGGTTGGTTTTGGCCAGCAGAGATTTCAGGCATCCCGGTGCCACGTGGATCTGCTGTTTGTATACGCTGGGACGAAGATGTGAGGTGTGTCTGTTGAGCTGGCATCCCGGTGCCAGTAGCCTCAACAGGAACGAAAGGTTGGGGCGGGTACGGGGGAGGGGCTACGGGGCGTGGTAACCCGGTACCAGGCGCCCTGGCGGGGGAAATTAGGTTAGGCGGAAAGGCAGAGTTATCGGGCATCCCGGTGCCGTGTGGAACTGCTGCAGAGAAAAGGTGAGACTGGGAAAAAGAGAAAGCAGTTGGAGTAGACGGTTGGACAGGGTAAGAGGAAGAGGCCGGGGGACCTGGCATCCCGGTGCCAGATTCCCCTAAGCCGGCTGCTTGGGAAACCTGCTGGAGATAATTGTAGGCAGCTGCATCATGCACCCCAGAAAACACGGACTGAGGGTTTGGCTGCGGGTTATTATGCTTGGAGACAGCAGGTACACTGTCTCGGTGCCTGTGGGAAAGAGAGGTTAGAGGAGGGCTTTTATTTTGGCGTGTGGAAGCCCTCTTCCGGTTCCGGTGGGCCGTCTGGGTACGGCTGGATGCGTCGTGCGTCGTGACGCCGTGCGTCGTGACGTCATGCGGAAGTGCACCGGAGCGGGCAGCCGGGCTAGGGTAACAGACACTCGTGAGTTTATTGAAAAGTTTAACTTTATTATCAGAACGGTGAAATTGTACTCGCCTGTCCTTCAGTGCCTTCCGGAGGGCGGCTACCGTCCAGTCGGAGATCCTGGAGGAGGGTTGGCTGGTGGGGGAATTCGCCGGAGCGAGGTGACGCCGCGACCGGCTGCGAGTGGAGACGCCGGGATCCTGATGGCGGCGGGCGGCCGTCGTCCTCGCAGGTGATGGGGAAGAATGACCGCGGTGCCTGCTGGAAACCCCCCTCGAAGCAGGCCTGCCTCGACCTCTTTTGGCTGGTGGAGGTGGTGTGCCGGGAGGTGTGGAGGAGTCTTCGGAGGAGTTATAGTTCTGCAGATCGAGGAGGGAGGAACCAGGAGGGATGTGGATCGTGGATGACACGGAGCTTGCTGAGGACCCCTTCTTCCTCTGCCGAGCTCGGAGCACGGATGAAGGGGTCTCGGGCACGGAGATCACGGGAGATGTTACGGCCTCGTCAGGTGGTCTTTGTGGCTCCAGCGGACCTCCGTGTCGGTGGTATTGGTGGTCTCCGAAGAAGTCTTCGTCGGAGGGAGATAAGGACAATAGATCCATTATCTCGGTGAGTTTTTTGTTTCGAGTTTCGGTTTCTCTGTGGTTGCGTCTCTGATTCGAAGTCGAATGCAGGAGCTAGAGCCTGAGGGGGAGGGTTAGGAATGCTTATATATGAGACTGGAGGGCTGTGATTGGTGTGTTTTCCTGCTCCTGAAACTGCGCTTAACAAGCTTCGATTGAACCTTTTTTCAGCCTTTTTCACAAGTTTTAAGCACTTTTCACCTTTTAACATATTTTCACCACTTGTCGTCAGCGAACATTATTGGGCAAAGGATATTTGAAACATTAGATAAATCATTTATATAGATGAGGAATAATAATGGCCCCAGAATGGACCCCTGTGGGACCCCACAGGATAATCTAGCTTTGTCAGAACAGCAACCCTTAACACAAACAAACAGACTTCTGTCAGTGACATAATTAGTTAACCATTTGTGTATAACATCATGAAAACCATATTTATACAATTTTGCTAACAATGGTGATGGTTTACTGTATCAAAAGCTTTTGAAATGTCAATGAAAATACTACACGTATACTCAGTTAACTTTGTCAATCAGGTGAAGCAGAGCCATATAAGTAGAGTGATGTTTTCGAAAACTGTACTGGTGTTTGAAAAGAATTAAGTTTGTATCTAAATGAAAAAGAATTTGTTTATATACAATTTTTTTCTAAAATTTTTGAAAAACATGGCAAAATAGATATACTGTAGGTCTATAGTTGTTAAAACAACATGGGTCATCTGCTTTAAACAGAGGTAAAACTTTGGGACAGTGCCTGTTTTCAGAGACAATGAAAAGATGTGAACCGGTGACTGCAGTATGGACTGTTTCACCTGTTTGACAAGATATACAGAAATATTGTCATGACCAGCTGATGATGATTTCAATTCATCGATTATGTCACTTATTTCATGGATATCAGGGAGCTTGAAAGAAGCAATAACAGGTAAATTTCTTGGGATGAAATCCAGTGGATTACCATGACAAGGAGGGATTTTATTTGCTAATTAATAACCAATGTTAACAAAAAAATCATTAAATTTTTGAGCTATATCAGATGGATTGTTGAGAGAATTTTCATCATCCAAAAAGACTGAAGGTAACTCTGATGTACTCTTTTCTCTTTGCAGCAGCTGATTAATGACTTTCCACGTGGTTTTAATGTCCTTTGAACTCCTCTTAAATTCTTCACTGAAATATTTCTTTTTTGCAGATCTAACTGAATGTGTATATTTATTTCTGTAAGATTTATAAACACTATGGGTGAGAGGAGTAGGATTTGAGACATATTTTCTATATAATTTATTTTTTTTCCTCAACAGCTTCGATAAATCCAAGGCTTATTAAAGTCTTGACTGTATTTCTTGGTAGAACTGCCAACTGGAAAACATTAATTGAAACTAAACCTTAAAACCTTCATAAACTTTTGATGTGCAAAATCAGCATTATTTTCTTCATATATATCATTCCATGAAATACTGGCAAGCATATCTTTAAATTTAGAAATATTTGACTTGCTCATTATTCTTTTATGCATTATTTTCCTGGTATATTTTGCTCTATTAACCTTGATTGAAGAGCACTGGAATATGGGGGAAATGATCTGACAAATCTGAATACAAAACTCCAGATTTCATCCCTTTGCCCAGAGAGTTAGTTAAGATATTATCAATCAAAGTAGCTGAATTTCCATGTGTGGCCTTATGAATAAGAGGGAAAAAATAAGTAGAATAAAGATCTGATTTATGTTTAAAGAGGTTTATATTGAAATCTCCTAAAATATAACAGAGCTTTCCTTCCTTATTTATCAGATCTAGAGAACTTGACAAACTGTCATTAAAATCTTTGATGACAGAGTCAGGTGGGCGATAGATAACACCAATAATAATATTCTTTCCACCCGAGACACCAGAGAGCTCTACAAACACTGATTCCACCTCAACCTTATCTGATTTCAGAGAGAGATCAGTCCTGATTCTGAATTCATCGTGAATAAACAGAGACACGCGCCACCTCCAGATCTATTCTCCCTGACATTGTGAACCACATTGTAATTGGGTAATTTAAAGATTTCTCTAGATGCTTCCGTTAGCCATGTTTCTGATAAAGCAATAACAGAAAAATCATGTTTAAGTGAAGATAAATAATTAATGAATTTGTCATAGTTGCTGGAAAGACTTCTTATATTCAGATGAAATGTAGAAAATATATCAGGAGGTAGAGACAGGCATTAATCATTAAACTGAGTTTCATTATAATAACTACAAAGGTTAGAAACATCAAATGATGAAAAAAAAATGTTGGTCTGGGTCAACATCAAAATTGTAAAAGTCAGTTGTAGAGGGATCAAAAAGCTTAAAGGTTTGTTCTTCAAAATCAGCTGTGTTGTGAACCATAGAGTGTGTGAAGAACAATGTGCTGTAACTGTGAGATTAAGTAAACTAAGTACTGTGTCTAATGGTGGAAACTAATGAGCCAAACTCTGAGCACTGGCCTTCCTTTGAGATGGGTTTTGAGCAGGTGGATGAACAATAAGTTTGTCATATTTCAAATATGCAATATCACCTCTCTCACGAGCTGCTTCCATTGCAGGGAGTAGCTCTTTCCTTCTTTGCCGGACAGCTTCAGGAAAGTCCTCGTTAATGAAGATGCCAAAGCCCTTCAAGGTTTTAGCTTTATCCAAGACAGCAAGTTTGTCCTTCATCCGCAGAAATCTCACCACAATGGGTCGAGGTTTTCCTGATGATGACATTGGCTTCCCAGTCCGATGAACCCAGTCCAACTCTATTTTCAGATGATCCAGTTGTAGTTTCTCTCTGAAGAGTTTTCTCACTTTTTCTTCAGATTCAGACACTTTTTCTCTCCCAGACTCTTCGATGCCATCTACAACAATATTATGGCATCTTGACTGGCCCTCCGGATATTTTGTCTTGTCTGACATTGAGATCAGACTTTTGCAAATTGTGTCAAAATCAGACCTGGTTTCACTACAATTTTTGATCCAAGTTTTACATGAGACTTTAAAATCATCAAATTCCTTCTGAGTCATTTCTAGACTCACCTTGAAATCATATACCTGCTTTGACAGATCATCAATCCTCTTGTTTGAAGAGTCAACTATCATCTGCACACAAGTTTTGAAGCTTTTTTCCTGTTGCTCAAGCAGAGTTCTGTAGAAATCCTTTTGCTGGTCCAACAATTCACGTACTTGAGCCATAGTGACATATTTTTCAGTGATGTTGTTTGAAGCTTTAGGAGGTGTAGTGGAAATTTTACATGCTTGTATGTGTTTTACTGCTGGATTGGCCAAAGGATGACCTGGTGGGTCATCCTGTTGTAGCCCGGCCGATCCTGCACCCCCTGGATAGATAGCAATTGACAGGAGGCTGTAAAAAATCCTGAGATGGGTAACCACTGGGTTTATTGTACCAACTGTTGTTTTCCTTGTTACATCTGTTAAACAAGTTCTATAAGGTTCAACCAACGGCCAGAGACATGTAAGGTATAAAACTGGGTGAAAGCATTCAATCTGGGAGCACAACTCCAAACTGCTTTCTGCCGTGCGGTTCTGTGTATTGTGTCTCCTCTCTATAGAGAATAAACATTTTGGTGCATGCAACCTTGCCAGTCTTGTTTTTTGACTCTCCATAGGCAGACCGGGGAAAAATTTCCGCAACAGAGGCATGGTCAAATAAAATAAAATTTGATTGATTGATTGATTGATGGTTGGTCAACAGGGCCTACTAGGCCCAGAGTTCAGCAGAGAAGATCCAAAATAGAACCAAAAACCTCCAATGATACTAGCAATGTCCACAATTTTTCACTACCGAGTTGGTTTTAAGTCTCTTAATTCAAACAGCAGCAGAAGTTTTGAGTTTTATGCAGCATTCCTCAGATTTTTGGTAGATAGAGAATCAGCCACAGGTTCAGAGAAACACAGCAGCAGCCATCTTGAATACTGATGGCTGAAGATGCCCAGAAGGTGCCTGGAAGACACACTTGACATAGGGAGAGTCATCATATTGCCGAATCACGGATGACAGAGTGCTTTGTGGACTTTGATCTTTAGAACTGTGTTAATTTAATTTGTATTTCACCCTTACTTATGTCTAGAAATGCAGACAGAGATGTCACATGGGGAGTAGCCTCAGGGTTGACAGTTATGGCTTGGCAGAGTGCTTTGCAGAATTACTTTATTCTTTATTTCAGACCCAGGGGGATCCATATCACAATAAAATAAAACAACACAGTAAACAAAAAACAGTAAAGCAAAAAAAAAAAATAAATAAAAAATAGAATAAAAAAATTAAAAATACAAAGCCTTCCACAGTGTTCAATGTCTAACATACAGACAAGTTCGCCAGTGGTTCCACAGTCTGGAAGAAAATCTGACAGAACTGCGTACAGGGTTCAAAACAGCGATTAGGTCGTTTTCTGACTCAGATGCCCGACACATAAATCTATACATCAGGTTACGTAAAACAGCAGAGCGGGTAGGTACCCCGACACTGACAAACATATGGCTTGTACTGGAACTTCTTGAAGCTCTCAGCAGCAGCCTCATGCTGTCATTATAAGCCACTGTGAGTTTTCTAATGCTGCTTTGTTTGTAACAACACCACAGGTAGGCAGTATACAAAGGTGTACAATACGCTCTAAAGAGTGAGATCTTCACAGATACAGAGCACATGCTAAACTTACGACACAGCATGTTCGCTTGAGCATACAGCTTCTGACGCTGCCTATAGATATCCTTGTCATCAGACAGGTCATTTACAATAACATGGCCCAAATATGTAACCTCACTGCACACACTGAGTGCAGTGCCAGACAGGTAGAAGTCAGGGAAGGTTGACCGTCTGTCTTCTCTACTTCTGACAATCATGATCTTACTCTTTTTAGCGTTGTATTTTATATCAAAGTCAGCACCGTACTGTGTGCATATTCTCAGAAGCTGTTGTAGAGCAGCACTACATGGGCTAAAAATGACCAAATCATCTGCGTACATCAGGTGATTAATTAGTAAGTCACCAACCCTACAACCTGTATCCCATGCATTTAAAATCAAAGACAAGTCATTCATATACATATTAAAAAGAAAAAAAGACAAAATTCCGCCCTGGCGAACACCATTGGTCACATGGAAGGGAACAGATGTTACATTCCCCCATCTCACTCTCATTGTCTGATGTGAGTACCAATAAACCAAGATTCTAATTAAAAAAACAGGGACCCCACTTTTAGTCAATTTTAAAAATAATTTCTCATGATTAACACGATCGAATGCTTTAGAAGCATCAATGAAGCACGTTAACATTGTGGAATTTTGCCTATTATATTTATCTAAAATTTCCTTTAGTGCAAAAATACATAAATCATTGCCATGCTTTTGTTTAAAAACCAAATTGGTTGTCAGTAGACAGGATGTACCTCTCAAGTCTATACACTAGAACTGTCTCCAGCACTTTGGACATGACTGGCCAGAGCTATTGGCCTGTAATTATCTGAGCTGTTCAACTTCCCCACTTTGTCTTTGATAACTGGTACTAGCACAACAGAGAGCGTAGAATCAGGCAACACTCCATGAACAAAAAATCCTGTGTAGCATATAGCCACCAGAGGACACAGTTTCTTACTGGCAAGTTTGATATGTTCAGCTGTAATATTATCCAGACCACAGGCCTTATTATCTCTTAACTTCAATATTGCTTCATGGACTTCAGCAGATGTGACAATAACATCATCATTAAACTCTACATTATCCACTACAAACAGATGACTTTTTACACAGTTTAACAGTTCGTAATATTGTTTCCGCCATAACTGTGAAATTTCATCAGAACCACTCACACATCTATATTAGATGGAAGAGATGTTTTGCAATTATTAATAGTTCTTATTTCTTTCCAGAAGTCATTATTTTTTTGCAGCTTCCTTGCCAGTGAATCTGACCCCATAGTATTTTCATTTCTTTTAATATAGCGAAGTGCATATTTAAATTGAGTATTAGTGCATTTTTTATTTTCAAACAAGGGGTCATGCCTGCTTTTGCCTGACTCAGCCCATTTTTTAAAAGCATTTCGGGCCTCTACATGGAGCTCTTCTACATGATCCTTCCAACCTGGCTTAGCATTGCACACTTTTGTCTTATGTTTATATAGAGGCCTACTCGAGACATCGAGAGACTCCACTATAGCTTCATACAGGGAACATAATTCCTTACAGTGTTGTACGTTCTTACAGTTCATATCCCGACACAATAAGGCATCTTTTGGGACCTTAATATTACTCAGCAACACATCAGAATGATTGACATATTCATTAAGATCTTTCTTAGACAATTTTGAGCAATCTATTTTCCCTACATCAATGGCATTATCCACAGGCAACAACACTGGCAAATTGCCTGTGTTCAACACCATGAGAAAGGGTATATGGTCCGTAGTAGCCAGATCATAATCAATTTTCATCTTATCGATGGAGTCATGGGCATCCACTGTACAGAGGCAGTGGTCCAGCCAGGAAGTAGAGTGCCAGGCCTCGCTGATATAAGTATAACTATCACTTAAATGATTACCAAATAAAGAGTTGGCATCAGTTACATCAGCATTCATGTCACCAACAACATAGATGCAGGTAGAAGGATTGTCCTGAATAAAGGACATGATAAATGCCAATTTACTGAGGTACTCATCCTCATTTTGTATGCATTCATATGGCGTATAGACATTCAAAATTATAATCTTCTTATCATTACAACACAGCTCAATCCCAATAGCCCAGTCAACTCGCAATCTTATAACATTGACCAACTGGTCATATTTTTATTCCACATTGTGGCTACGCCCCCTGAAATCCTCCCCCGGACGACTTTAGCACTTAGGTCAGTTGTTGATTCCCCCGCCCCATGAAAGTCCCCATGTATAGAATTTAGTCCTTCCTGGTCTTGTTTAGCCAGGAACGTCTCCTGGACGCACAGAATGTCACATCTCTCCATCAATTTGTCCACAACAACACGGCGTGATTTATCAGTTTCACTGTGGCCGACATGCAGCCCACACGCATTGTAAGACATGACACAGATGTTCATAGGGAGATTAATTCATATCGTAGCAGCTACAATGCAGACTGGCTCTCGTGTGGAGCTGTAGGTGTACCATAGCATTTCAGTTCACTCCCCCTCTCACTACCAAAAACCTTGGGGCCACGGGCCTCATAATAGCAGTGGACATAAGTCCCAGCGGGCCAGAGTTTTGGATCGTACATATCAGCAACATTGTTACATTCAGCGATGATGTGAAATGAGCCGTACCTGCTGCGGGCCGACTCGATCTTTCGACACGTCACTGTTTCATTCTCCAATTTCTCAGATAAATAGTCACGTAGCATGTCTGCATCCAGAGTGGGAGACCTAGTGGCAAACACATTCACCAGCTTTGTTTTCACCACTCCAATGTTGCTCTCAGTACCGGTTCAAATTATTCCCACATTCCTCTGCTTGTTGTGGGGTTTCGGTGGCACAGTTACTTTAAGGGACCCTGACTTTTTGCGACCTCCTTTCACAACAACGCTCCACTGTGGGGACTGTAGTTGTGATCGTGGCGAAGTTGCTGCTACATCCAGGAGCTCCTGTTGTTGAGCGGAGCCCATTAGCCCCTTCACCCCCCTGTGTGAGGTGCTGGTGATCCCGGTGTCTAGTCCCAGGAGACGAGACTTCCCAGCGGGAGACGTTTTGGACTCGTGACGAGCAGGGCCTGCTAGCCCCCACACCCCTCTCATGCGGTACCGGCAGTCCCAGGGTCGCAGTCCGAGTTGTGGTGCGTCTCCACCGCTGTCACTCGGCAATCCATAGCCGCAACAATTGCCCCCAAGTTCTCACTTACTTCTGCCTGTGTTTCCAATGCCCTCCTCAGGCCAGAGACTTCTTGGCTCAGCTGCTCCACTCAGCTAAGCAGTGCCGAGGCATCCATATTGCCAAACCCGACAGGTGGCAATTCATCTAAGTAATGTGAAACAAACCGCGGGATATTTTCACTGCACTCATTTAGCACCTTCAGACAGGCCTTGAATATTATTCATGTCCTTCTGTGGGCCTTTGTGCGTGACACAGCGTAGCGTGGTATTCGGGCATACATCAAACAAAAGCCGTTTGGACTCCTCAATCCACTCAGATGAAAAATTGTTTGTTGTCAACAAAACAATTTCATCATGGCTGAGTGTCTTCATTTTCACCACGATAAAGTTTAACAGTTCATCTTCCACTATCACCTTCCCATTATCTGTTTTGTAAATTGCAGGTTTTGTGCGAGGGCAAGCAGAGCCTCCGCCAGCAGCACCCACCGCCGCTGCCGCCATTGTGTCAACATTTAACTCAGGCTGTTGGTTTAAAAAAAAAAATTCCATTCCAAAAACATTAGATTTTGGGGAGTATTGTTTGAATTAATCCCCCCTTGGTTACATTTTTGCAAGGAGAAATCAAGCTTGTAAGAAAGGAATAACATGGGGGCAGCCTCAGAGTTGACATTTATTGGTTGTCAGAGTGCTTTGCAAACTTTAAAGTTAAGGACTTAAGGACTTAGGTTAGGTTTAAGAAGGAAATCAAGCATGCAATACCAACCTGACACAGGGAACAGAATCAGAGTGGACGATTATGACAAGACACCATGTGTTGTGGAACTTGACATTTGGGAATGTATTATTTTTTATTTAGTTAATTGATTCATTTATTTATTTTTGCAATTGCCCCTTGATAAGTTTTAGCTAAGAAGTAATCATGCCTGTGACAGAGACTTGTCATGTTGATTAAGTTTCTGACTGTTGACTGTGTTTCGACCCTGCAATTCAAATCGGTGGATCAGACATCCCAAAAGTAGTCCAATTGTGCACTTGGAGCACTGTTACCTACTTGCAATTCACTCCTGGAATGATAAGGAAACACAAATACCTAAGTGGAATTGGTCTGATTGGTTAATAATCTGTGACCCTCCACTTCCAATCGGTTCATCTAGCACCCTAAAAATATTCCATCTTAAGCACTTGAAGCAGTATTAGCTTGATGCATTTCATTTCTGTGTACTGGCCTCTGATTGGTTAAAAGCCTTTCGTCCCTCCCCTTCCAATCGGTGACTCCAAATCAATATACTACAGATTAATTAACTGTTTTGGTGCCACCTGGTGCACAGTTGCACAGTTCCAAAAAGAAGATTCCAAGTTGGGTATTCCCACCCATTATATGATTTGGAAGACATTCCAAACCACCTCATTCTTCCAGGTTGGGTATTCTGGCTAATGTTAAAAATTCCAAAAAGTGAAAATACTCTAACTCTCTAACCCTTCTTCCCCTCTCGGGGAAGGGCCCAAGCCCCATATCCTAACCCTAAACCTAACGCCAAATTAGGGATTTTTAGTGAAATATGTGCATCTTTTGGAATTGCATACACTTTGTAGACTTGCACCGATTACAATTTTTTGGGCCGATCCCGATTTCCAATTTGCAGAGTGCTTGGATGGCAGATACCGATTTTGGCCGATTCCAATTTCATTTTTTCCAAACCACTTTACAGCACACAAGATATTACAAAATTTTCTAACTTTCCTTTATTAGAACATTTTATCCAAGATATAACCAGCTTTTCAATAATCATGTCTTTGCTAAAACACACTCTACATTAATAAATAATATATAACTTTTTGTCTACTATATCATCATCATATCATAGCATGTGCTATATTCAGGGTTCAAACTTAACTTTTTGGCTCACTGGCCACTTGGCCAGTGAGCTTTTAAAATCTACTGGCCAGAAGGATTTTTTACTGGCCAAAAATGATATATAGCCTTTTTGTATATTTTTCAATTTATTCGCTACTATAATACACTCATACGCATTTTTCAACACATATCATAGCAATATTAGCACAATTTTGTGTGGAATGAAGGTATGAGTCAGATTTAATCTTTTTATAAGTTCATTTATTTAACATACTTTGTATGCTGAACATTTCTAGTGAGGTTGAGGGAGAGTCCTTTTGAAGTTGGTGTTCCTCAGCAGGTCATACAGGTTGTAACTCAACCACTCTACACAACCATACAACAAAAGCAATAAAAATGTTGATTTTTCAAAAAAAAAGGAAACAATCACATGCAAAATTTTTACTTGTAATTAGTATTTGTTTACATTATGGTATTCATACTTTTACTGAAATAAAGGATCTGAGTACTTTTTCCATCACAGCAGGTCAGTGATCAGTGTTTCAGAGACTCTCTGTGGCTCAGTGAATACACTGTTTTAGTTATGGCGGTTTGTCACATTAAAACATCTGTACCACGACATGATTGTTTCTTCTTGGAGCAGCGCATCTTTCTCGATCGTGTCTAAAAGGGAAGCCTTTATTTGCAAAACTCTCGCGGGATTTGTTTCTGATAAAATCAAACTCTCGCGATCTTTCGCGGGTCTAGGGTTCCCTTCTAGACACGACCCTCTCTGTGTCTCTGTCAAACTAATGACAGCAGACTGTCTGTGAACAGCATGATGTTACACTCTGCAACGTTTCACACACACACACACACACACACACACACACACACACACACACACCTGTGCGGACACTCAGGTATATGTTTGTGACCAATTTTGGCATTTTTATTTTTTTAATCAGTCCGAGAGGACGACAGCATCTATGATTGATTAGTGATCAATCTGCCCTCCTCCCCCTCCCTCACCTGTTCGCTCTGCTGTGAGAAGGTCTGACAGAGAAACACAGACTCTCCTGTTTAATGTAAAATCCTCCTTATACAGTTGTTTAATCTTATAAGAGCAGCTGGTTGGTGTCATTCAGCATCACGTTAGTTTGGATTGTTTTAATAAACTCTCCTCCACATGCAGCTTCTCTGCTGCTGTGAAAACTGAACCGCGGGTGAATTACATGGGGAAAAAAAACGCGAGTTGGGTTTCGGGGTGACTTTATAAAACATCCTACTGATGAAGAAAGTCAATAGATCAGACAGACAGGGTAAGAGAAACACACTGACCTCTGTGTGTGCGTACTGCATGGAGAAGCTGTATTGGCACAGAGAGGACAGGAGCTGCAGCCCTGTCATAATAAATTACATCAAAACTTAAACGTCAGAACTTATTAATACTCTGGTCTTGAATAATGTAACCGTTTAATACCGAATTTCAGTACCCACACCTATGTACGAAACACAGTGCGCTAAAAATCCCGGGTCCGTATAGGACGACGTCTGGGTCCGGACTCGGACCGCGGTCCGCCTGTTAGTGACCAGCAGCATGTTGCGTGACACAACCGAAGCGTCACAGACATAGGCGGGGGGAGAAAAAAAAAACAACAAAAAAACAGTAACAACAACAACAGTAGTTGGGCCTTTTCTTCCACTCGCCAGAGTGGCCACTTAGTGGACGGACTTTACTGGCCAAAGGATCAAAGTAGGTCGCCACTGGCGACTGGCAACCTCTAATTTTGAACCCTGGCTATATTATTCTTAAGATTTAATTTTCATTCAGGGTAGTGTGTGTTTTCTGGCTCCCATTTGTTACTGGCTGAGTACACAGGGTGCTTTTATTAATTGGTTAACGATCACAAATCGCCATGAATTCAAGCATGTCTGGTTATGAATGCACTTAATACAATAACTTTTGACTCTACCATCTTAATGAGACACATGACACGCTGTCTGCCGCCAGCTTTGTGTGGAAATACTTCAAAATATTAAACAATGAAGATGCAAACTGTGCTGAGCTGGATGGATAAAATCCGCTGGACTTATGTTTGCTGCAACTTTTAGAATCTCAGATAAAATTCCAGGCGAAGCTCGAAGCTTCAAGATCACTGGATTTATACTTTATCCAAAACACGTCGGGGTGAAATACTGCATGTGATGGATTTACCCTCAGAGGTTGGATGTGACAAAAAGCGCCCCTCACTGAAGAAAGACACCAACATCTCCAGGGAATGAATACAAAACCCTCGACCAAGTGAGTGAGAGCTTTTTTTAGAGTTTCGCTTTTTAACTTTCAGTGATAATTAACTTTATTAAGTCTACGATGTTGAACATCGCAGTGCACCTGCGCACTGACTTTTTTTAACGAATTTCGTTCGATTAAAATATGTAGAATTGTAAAATATCACTTCCATGAGGCTGTTCAGTCAGACAGTAACAGATCACAGGCTGAACTTGGCATTTCATCCTCCTGTGCAGCCGCAGAGAAGGTCAAGTTGCACGCAGCCTGCACCGTTTATTTAATGTTCATAATAATGTTGATTAATATTGAAATGGCGTTCTTCTTCCTCAATAATAATTTTTTTTAATTGAGAACCTACATACATCGGGATAGAGAGCCTCTCTTTCGAGGATAGAAAATGCAATTTTCGGGAAAATATTAATCCCTACGCCCCCAAAAGGCTATTTATGGGCTCTGTCAAACTACGAAGTATGAAACTGTGCAAAAATAACTACAGAGAATAACAGTAAAATGGTACTGAACAAACAAACAAATAAACAAAGTCAGGATCAGCACCTTGGAAAGCGCTGCAGCATCAGTGCCGTGAGAGAGCGCAGCGGTACCAAACACCTGGGGCAAAGCATGTTATAAATGTAATCATTAATTGTCACATACTGGGCACTACTTAAAACAACATGCAGAATACAGTGTATACTGGTGTCGTACACAGTAAGCAGTATGTATGTGGTTTCGAAAACAGCCGCAGTTGGCCCACAGGCCGTAATTTGGACACCTCTGGATTAGTCGTACCAAACGTTTTCGGTGTTGTTCCTCCACGCCCTATTTTAGCCTCGCAGGTGTGGCATACTGCAAACTTGTGATCCTCCTACACACTTGAAAAATTTCCATATGGCCGATATGGTGTAGGTCACCAAAGCCGTGAGTTGCACATGTGCGTGTTTGTGCGCTGCTGATGTTATTGACCTGGGCAGGCTGACATAAGGGCTGACGTATCCCGCGAGGCATTGTGAGGGTTCAAGGACTGCTCACGCTTTGCAATACGTTAGCATATAACTGAAAAGAAGAGGCAATGTGTTTGCTTAGTGTGTTTTTTTTTGTTTGTTTGTTTCTTTTTGCTGCCGCAGCATGGTGGGAATTTGACTGGCGCTTTAGACGGCAAAGTTTAGACTGACCGGCCGGTCGCAGGTTATGGCCGATCACGTGAAAACCGGCCCGATTCCGAGCATTGCCGATAAATCGGTGCAAGTCTAATTCTTTGGGGGAATATAATTTGACACTTGTAAAAATTCTATTTTCTATCAATTATTCACAAACATCAAAACTTTGCACAATACTGTTCAATACACATTTGTGTTACTAAATATTTTTCACACAATGACTGTAAAAAAAAACTCTGGGGTGGCACGGTGGCGCAGTGGTTAGCGCTGCTGCTTGAGTTCGCATCCCGGAGCCGGCAGGACCTTTCTGTGTGGAGTTTGCATGTTCTCCTTGTGTCTGCATGGCTTCTCTCCGGGTTCTCCGGATTCCTCCCACAGTCCAAAGACATGCAGCAGGTTAATTGGTGACTCTAAATTGCCCGTAGGTGTGAATGTGAGAGTGAGTGGTTGTGTGTCTCTATGTGTCAGCCCTGTGATGAACTGGTGACTTGTCCAGGGTGTACCCCGCCTCTCGCCCAATGTCAGCTGGGATAGGCTCCAGCCCCCCGTGACCCTCACGGATAAGCGGTTACATAAGATGAATGAATGAATGAATGAATGACTGTAAAACTCGTTCACACCTTTGAAATTCTCACAATTAGAAGATTTTCTACTGTCTGTTGCTGTACCACTTTGGCAGATAGGCAGCTTGTCTTTACGTTCACTTTCTCTTTGTGATCCCATTCTTAAACTTGTCAATCAATCTTCCTAATTTACATATTATGCGTATTATAATACAATCTTGTTCACGCTCATTGACATATTTCATACTTTCAGTACTTCACATTTATTATACATATACATGCACTCAACTTGACATTTCTGTACCCTGCCATGTCACTACCAATTCATTTGGACATGATTCTTGCTAATTTAATTTCACTTTATCACTTAAGATACCTTTCATGAATGCATTAATATAACCTTTGTCAGGGTTTTCCTCCTATGTATTTTTCTTGCTCTCAGGGCATGAAAAGAGATTATTTTACCTTGCATTTTTTCCTCAAAAATTAAAAAAAATATTTTGACATGTCCACTTCACTGCACAATATGTGTTTATTTTTGTTCATTTTGGTTTCCACAAATATACTGTATGAATAATACGATACTAATCACATAGTAATACTGTTTCTACTTGACACACAAATGTATATATACAAAGATCTCATAACTATGAAATACAAACAAAAAATAATACAGCTTGAATCATTACTAACAAAATTGAGATATACTCTATTTCACTCTTCTATATACATTACAATCCTACAATGAATGTTTTTTCTGTTAGCTTTGCCACAAATACTCTAAACCTTGCCCAAACGTACATGTATAGATATACATTCATAACGTATTTATATTGACACCTATTTTTTATTTGATATTGCTATCATAATTGATTGATATATACATTATGTTATGTGGACCTTCATATAAAAAAACAAACAAAAAAAAACAGCAAATTGCATTCTAAACACATAAATACATTAATTTAAACAGAAAACTTACTGAAGATGAACTATCTTTGACAACAATAGTAACACATGATATACAATTTAGTAGAAAACCGATAAATTGTCCAAGATTTGATTATAGATTTTGAGAAATTTCCAATAAAACAATAACATGACTTAGATCTTACTTGATGTTACAAATTTTTTAACCTCAAAGGCTCTCCTACAATACAAGAATTGGATGGATATTCCATACAAACTCGGCATTTCTGGCTTACCATCAGCCATACTGGTTAGAGAAGAAAAAATGGCAGATGCAATGGCTTTCCACTAAGTATCACTATATAAATTAATGCAACAGAGTCCACTGTTGTGGCTGATGTGCATCTATGCAATCAAAACACATGCATACGCAATAAAAAAGCTTTTGAATAGCTGTCCACTGTAGTGACCTCTTTGCATAAAACAGTTATTCTTTTAACTTGCAGTCCTAATTACAAAGGTATTGATGCTTTAGGAACTGAAGTTCATGAATTGGGACCAAATCACATTTTTGGAACTTGGACTCTAAAGTACAAACCTGTCCATATTCTTGGAACTGTGGTTCATGAATTGGTACTCAATCATGTTCTTGTAACTTGGAATCTCAAAATACAAATGTCTTCATCTGGGGGGGTGGGGGTCTGATGAACACATGTAGATTGTCCTGTACTGTCAGTTTGTAAGCCCACACTGAGCTCTTTAGCTTGGTGGTGTACCTGCATTTTTTCAAAACGCTTGTTTTTGATACAGTCTGTCTTTTTTTGTTGTTTGTTTTGTTTTGTTTTGTTTTGTTTTGTTTGGTGGTTAGGTGGTTGTGGTGAGTGTGGTGGCTGGAGGTGGCATTGGTTCTATGTGCTTCACAGTGTTCTACACCCTGTTAATGTCCTATTAACTCTGCTCAGTGTCTGCCCAGAGGTGAAAGTAAGCCGGAACGCACCGGAACGCCGTGCCGGTAAGAAATATACAGACCTCTTCTACTGGAACGCACTGGAACGCCTCAGAAAAGCAACTTTCACCCATGCACAGAAGAGGAAGACAACTACTACAGCCCTCTGTGGAAAATGTAGAAATCTCTGTAATTCCATTTCCCATGTTATTATTTATGAGGCACAGTACCTTGAATGCAACAATCTGTTCTTTTGTGTGCAAATAACAGAGAAAGGCCAGGGAAAACACTGGTTAGCACTGCCATCTCCTGGTGGCACAGAGTAGTGCTACTGCAGGCTTTTTGATTGCTATTATGCTTTTTATTCTCACAACAGAGAAAACACTTTAATTATGTTGAAGTTGTTGAGTTATTATTGTTCTCATGTTATCGCCCCCCAAAGAAGTACTTTACCTGCACTTTACCTGAAAATAAATGTTTTGCCATATAATACATTATGTGTCTGACATATTACATTATGCACTCAAGGATGTGCACAGGATTTAAGAATCAAAGTCAGAAAAGAGCAGGCTTTATTAAGATCTTTAGTATAATGCGAGCGCGCTTTGCGCGCTTCGCTAAAAATTTTTTTGAGTTGCACAGTTCCTGCAAGAATCTTATCTTACTTTCACCCGTGTCTGCTGGTGTTATTTTTTCACCTCTCACAGTGTTGAAATAACTCTTGATGAGTATAAAAACCATTAACACAAGTGTTAATTTAAGACTTAAGAGTGGACACATGTAGACACTTTTATATTGTTATTAATTAACACTCACCGTTAATTTGATGTGATGTGGCGGATGATGTGAATATAAAAACACTTTCTGGTTTGATATATGTGATCTCAAATTTTGATTTTTTTTTTTTTTTTTTTTTTTTTTTTTCAGTGGTGAAGAACCTGGCACCTCTGCTGCAGGACAATAAGTCAGTCCTCTGACCCACAGGGCCTTCATGAAGGAGCTGACAGTCCAGCTGTGTGCTGTTACAGTTGTGGTCCCGTCTGCCAGGACACACAGTGACCACGTATCTGTCTCTGCTCAGGCTGACACGAGCAGGTGAGCCTCTTATGGACACAAGACCTCCGTACACTGCAGGCAGACGAGGCAGGTCAGTCAGTCTAACCCCTGGAAGTATGACGAGTGTGATGTGTCCCTCTGTCTCACTGCAGACAGGAAATGTTTTCAGTCATGGCTCTCATAACTTTAATGGACAAAAAACAAAAGAACTTGTCTTGTAAATATGTGGACAGTTTTGTTCCAATAGTTTGTGTTTTGAATAAAATTCTGTGAAATTTAAATGTTTACTTTTGTCTTTATGGTTAGATAACTAATTATACATTCATGTGACATCACTGCAGCGTACATATTCTGATTGCCCAGGTTATTGTAAGAAAAACAGGTTTAGATCTTTATTGTGCATCACAGGGTTGAGGTTTTACAAACATTTTTACACTAGGAGACAAGGTGAACCAAACCGAACCAAAAATCAGACAAAAAGCCTTTGACCCCAGATCATATTAAGTGGTTCATGATAATTTTGAGTCCCAGGATTACTCATATCTATGGTTATTAACAACAAATCACAACAATTTGAGAATGTTCTACACTACAAAAAATATTAACACTAACATACTGTTTAAATTTCCACCTGGGAACTCAAAATTCTGACTTTCCAGTGCCAATTGAATGCCCCACAAAACATGAGAGCTGTAGTGGGGTGAAGAGGGAGACGAGCCAGAGTGAATATATCTCTGATCCATCAGTCTGTTTCTCACTGTAACACAATCTCCAGTCTGCAGTGTGGTTCACACACTTCATGCTGCAGTCAAGTTGTTACATGAATGTAGTTGTGTTATCAACATTGTGTTAATTAACTAGCTCGTTAGATAACTTTTTTGAGTGTATTTATTATGTTTATGTTTGTATCAGAATTTCAGAGTTTGACTGAATAAACATAAATACACAACTAACGAGATTTATCTGAAAATCATTAAGAAAAACATGAAGTTGTTGGGATGGACGTAAACCTTTAAATAATGAGCTACATATTTAATTACAGATTACTGCTGTTACTTTACATCCATTTGTTTTTAAGTTAAGAAATTATAAAAAATACTGTATACATAATATGGTAATTTCCCTGTATAAAAATGAGAAATAAATGTAACTTGTAATTACTGGTATAATCCTTAAAATAACAGTTGTGTTGTTAATTTAGTTCAGTCCTGAGTCACAGTCATGTGATCAACAGTCATATTCAGACACGGTATTCACAGTGTGAATAAACAACCATGGCTGATAATAAATAAAGAACTTTAATGTATATTTATATGTTGTCAATATATCCAGAATACATGTCGTAAACATAATTGTACACAATAACAGGATATACTTAATTTCCATACTTGGACTGATATTTCAAGTATGCAGATCAATTATAGCATCAAATACGTTGCAGCGCGTTCTTGGCAGATGGAAGAATATTCAAAGAATAAACAGCATAGAAGTTATCTGGAAGAATCCCATCATGCAGTGTGATATATTGCAGATAAGTTTGGTGTTGACCAAAAACAAAGCGTGTTAGTTCATTTACAAAAGCAGAGAAAACTGCATCTGAAATCCACAGTTCATTAATTAAAGCTGTCACAGTCTTGTCACGGGCGTCCGTGCGCTCCACATGTTTGGACATATTTGTCAAGTCTTTCCTGTAACAGACTATTTTCATTATTGATTAATCTGTCGATCATGTGATGCGGTTTTCTGTGCAGTTGAAGAGCAGCTGAGGAACAACACGACACTGCAGATGAAAAATAATCTGTAATAATCATTAACTCTGTACACATTATTACTGTAAACTACTGACCACATTAACAGTTGGTAGTTTTACATTCAACAGTCATTCATCATTAGCTCAGCACTAACACAGACTCCACCCCGTTACATCACTTCCTTCACATGATTTAAAGAGATGTCGCTTCCTCCACTTTTTATTGTTTCATCACTTTGAGTCTTAAAATGAGCAACAGAAAATATTTTAAAGTCAAACTTGCTAAAATATTGAACAGATTCTAATGCTGTGGCTGAACTCTGACATTTAACATGTTTGTATTTTAGGTTGCAGAGATTTGTTTGAGTTCTGCTTCAACAAATGAATCTACTGATGATCAATAAAAGGTGAAGGAGGTGCATTCTTTTCATATTTCTAACCTCTGACATACAAACATACATAAATGACATTTTTACAGCAGATTCCTCTGAGTCAAACACTTAATCAATCATTATTGTCTTCTTATCAATATTTCTATATTTCTTCACAACTAAAAAATAAAAATTCACATCAGCAACAACATGAAACGGTTTATTTAAAAAATATTAACGCGCCTAACCCTGAAAAAATCCGGGAAAAAAAAAATTGATTTCAAATAAATCAATTGCAACACAAACTGCAGGCCAGGCTCCGCCCCACCTCATAAAAGCCCCACCCACAGATACCTGGTCTCTGAGTAGGTGATGACTAACCCTTCTGCACAAGACTGTCAATCCGTTTACAATTTTATATGTTGACTAACTGTCAGCAGACTGTCAGCAGACTGTTGTCAGGTAACTGTCAGACTGTTGTTAGGTAACTGTCAGCAGACTGTTGTTAGGTAACTGTCAGCAGACTGTTGTCAGGTAACTGTCAGACTGTTGTTAGGTAACAGTCAGCAGACTGTTGTTAGGTAACTGTCAGCAGACTGTTGTCAGCTGACTGTCAGCTGACTGTTGTCAGGTAACTGTCAGCAGACTGTTGTCAGGTAACTGTCAGCAGACTGTTGTCAGCTAGACTTTTGCAGAGACTGTTGTCAGGTAACTGTCAGCAGACTGTTGTCAGCTGACTGTCAGCTGACTGTTGTCAGGTAACTGTCAGCAGACTGTTGTCAGGTAACTGTCAGCAGACTGTTGTCAGCTGACTGTTGTCAGGTAACTGTCAGCTGACTGTTGTCAGGTAACTGTCAGCAGACTTGTCAGGTAACTGTCAGACTGTTGTTAGGTAACTGTCAGCAGACTGTTGTCAGGTAACTGTCAGCAGACTGTTGTCAGCTGACTGTCAGCTGACTGTTGTCAGGTAACTGTCAGCAGACTGTTGTCAGGTAACTGTCAGCAGACTGTTGTCAGCTGACTGTTGTCAGGTAACTGTCAGCTGACTGTTGTCAGGTAACTGTCAGCAGACTGTTGTCAGCTGACTGTCAGCTGACTGTTGTCAGGTAACTGTCAGCTGACTGTCAGCAGACTGTTGTCAGGTAACTGTCAGCTGACTGTCAGCTGACTGTTGTCAGGTAACTGTCAGCTGACTGTTGTCAGGTAACTGTCAGAAGACTGTTGGCTGACTGCCGGTTTGTCTCGGGGCTCTGAAACAAAAACTTGTACTGTCTTTGACTTAAACCTGTGGATGTGAACACAACAGTTTCAGTTTGGATTGGACGGAGGCTCTGGTGATGTCACATCAACGTTTCCTGGCTCCTGTCAGAAAAAACAACCCAGTGACCTCCAATAAAAATAAAAACAACATTTTAGTTGATAAGTCCTGTTACAATAAGATTCCTGTGATAAACAGCCTGTGGGGAAAAAAACCCCAAAACAGCTCCCGGCTGTTTACTGCAGATTTACAGTAGAATATATGTATGTATGTATTAACAGTATTACTGTATCTTTTACAGTATTTGTATATATATTAACAGTATTACAGTGTACAGTCTGAGTGTACGACACACATACACATGCAGAACAGCAGAAAACAGTCTCACACTTTCAGAATTAAAGATTTCAGTCTGAACAGACAAACATGGCTTCTCCTGCAGGTGGTTTAATAATAAATAAACCTGTAGTGTGAACGTCCCGCTGTGAAAAGTTCATTTATAAATATTAAACACTGAGTGTGAACACTACACTGAGAAAAGTGCAGATCTGTCTAATAAATAAAACCCGTTTGAACAGCAACTGGAAGTGTCCTCAGGTGCTTCTAATAAATAAACCTGTAGTGTGAACGTCCCGCTGTGAAAAGTGTCAGTCTGTCTAATAAATAAACCTGTAGTGTGAACGTCCCGCTGTGAAAAGTGTCAGTCTGTCTAATAAATAAACCTGTAGTGTGAACGTCCTGCTGTGAAAAGGGTGTCTGTCTAATAAATAAACCTGTAGTGTGAACGTCCCGCTGTGAAAAGTGTCAGTCTGTCTAATAAATAAACCTGTAGTGTGAACGTCCGCTGTGAAAAGTGTCTGTCTGTCTAATAAATAAACCTGTAGTGTGAACGTCCTGCTGTGAAAAGTGTCTGTCTGTCTAATAAATAAACCTGTAGTGTGAACGTCCTGCTGTGAAAAGTGTCTGTCTGTCTAATAAATAAACCTGTAGTGTGAACGTCCTGCTGTGAAAAGTGTCTGTCTGTCTATAAATAAACCTGTAGTGTGAACGTCCTGCTGTGAAAAGTGTCGTCTGTCTAATAAATAAACCTGTAGTGTGAACGTCCTGCTGTGAAAAGTGTCTGTCTGTCTAATAAATAAACCTGTAGTGTGAACGTCCTGCTGTGAAAAGTGTCTGTCTAATAAATAAACCTGTAGTGTGAACGTCCTGCTGTGAAAAGTGTCAGTCTGTCTGATAAATAAACCTGTAGTGTGAACGTCCTGCTGTGAAAAGTGTCAGTCTGTCTAATAAATAAACCTGTAGTGTGAACGTCCTGCTGTGAAAAGTGTCTGTCTGTCTAATAAATAAACCTGTAGTGTGAACGTCCTGCTGTGAAAAGTGTCTGTCTGTCTAATAAATAAACCTGTAGTGTGAACGTCCTGCTCTGAAAAGTGTCAGTCTGTCTAATAAATAAACCTGTAGTGTGAACGTCCTGCTGTGAAAAGTGTCTGTCTGTCTAATAAATAAACCTGTAGTGTGAACGTCCTGCTGTGAAAAGTGTCAGTCTGTTAAATAATAAACGTGTAAATGTCCCGCCGTTACAGTGTCAGTCTTGTTTTCAGTCCAAATTGCAAAGTTAAGTTCATGTCTCGACCGTCTGTAAACGTCAGCAAACATAATTTTAAAAAACGTCTCAGTTCAGTCCAAAACAACAGCAACAACAATGAGCCAATCATCTGCAGAGAGTCAGCCTGACATCATCAGTCTGCTTCTGTGACGTCAACACTGAGGTCACAAAGGTGTTGCCTGACTGTATTCAGGTGTTTCCATGACAACAGGTTTTCCAGGATCCTGTTAAGAGTCATTTAAAAACTTGATGTTTAAGTGAAAATGGAAGACACAATTCAACAACATCTGTTGCTGATAAAAACAACATGCTGTTATCTGATTGGTCAGATGGCTGCTATGATTCATTATTGCGTCAGTCTGTCTATGTAAACAGCAGCCTGTCTTCTTCTTCTTCTTCTTCTCTTGATACGCTCACATTTTAGTGTTTCCCCTCTGTTTCCCTTTATTGTCCTGTAATAGACCCCACCTCCTGATGATGTCAGAACAGACCCCGCCTCCCAATGATTTAAAATAGACCCTGCCTCTTGATGACATCAGAAGAGCAGGCTCCGCCTCCTGGTTGGACTGTTTGCTGGACAGAAAAACAGTTGTCAGATTCAAACTTTATTTTTTAAAAATCTCAGCACCAGGCCAGAGTGTCATCATGTAAGGGGTGGGGCCAAACACCAGAGCAGCAAATAAACATCACGTTTAAGTCTATGAAAATGTGTGTGTGTGAGTGAGTGTGTGTGTGTTACCTGGCTCAGGTGTGACTGTCGGTCTCATTGTTTCTCTCTCCAGGTGGATCTCTGGCAGACTGAAGATGGATGTCGCTGAAACAACCAGCAGAGTGACGTTGTGACATCAGAGTACACAGTTACATCATGGATTAAAAACATATAAGGGTTATGTTTAAACTTACTGTCAGGAAGTGACATCACTCTGTTTCCAAGGTTACTGAAGTAACGATGACTCATTGACTCGTCTGCTGAGATCCTCTTCTTCCCCTCAAACTGAAGTTAGACAAAGTTAACATTAAAACTTTACTCCTTATGACATCAAAGCCTGTCATGATGATGTCATCAACTCAATTAACTTGAAATAATTTTGTTATTGATAACAGAAACGTAAAAACATAAATATACTGGAGTGAAAAAAAAAACAATTAAGATACAAAATAAAATAAATTAAAAGTGGCAATCAACCAGTAAGATAGCCAGACACGAGAATTAAAGACATTTAAAAGGAAGAAAAGATAAAATGCTAAAAACAAAACAATTAAAACCAACAGTTGATTACTTAATAGAACTGTCAAAGCATGTGGGGTAAAAGAAAGAGCGTAAATAAAATAAAATAAAAGTTACGACTGGCCGGACAGACTAATGAAAGGCGCAACTAAAAAGAAATGTTTTCAGTTTAGTTTTAAAAGACAACAGTGTTGTGGCACACCTGACGTGATCAGATCAATACATTCAGATAGTGAATTAACATGATTCAGATCACTGGGGGACAGAAAAATATAACTGTCATCTATATTTATATTTTTAGTTTTATGTTTGTTGTTATGTACCAACATGTCACAGCAAATTCCTTGTAAGTGCAAAGCTACTTGGCAATAAAACTGTTTATGATTCTGATTCTAATCAGCGGAATTATTTGAAGTTGGTCAAGGGGCAACAAGTACAAATTAAAAAGTAATGGGCCTAAAATTGAGCCCTGGGGAACGCCACATGAGATAAAAGTTCCCAAGACAAATATTAAAACCAGTCCATTCCCAACCCTGATCGGCCAACCCACCTCTTATGTCTTCCCATTAGGACGTCATGATCAATAGTGTCAAATGCTGCACTTAAATCAGTTGTACTGAAACAGAGACTCTACCATCGACAGTCTTTGTTCTTGTGTCGTTCACACGTATTGATCAGTGCTGTTTCTGTACTGTGAGTTGGGCAGAAGCCAGATTGTTGGAGGTCTTGTACTTGGTTAGTTTCAAGGTTTTTCAATACTGGCTGCTAGTTAGCAGGGGTGGAAGTAACTAATTACAAATACTCAAGTTACTCTAATAAAGTAGTTTTTTGGGGGCACTTGTACTTTTTTTGAGTAGATTTTCACATCTGTACTTTAACCTGTACTTAACTATTCATTACACCAAGTAATCTACTTAGTTACTTCCAAAACATAGTTGAGTACTGAGTACAAGTTGAATTAATATCCATATGGACAAAAAACAAACCACTGCAGCAGCAGGGTGGGAGTAAGGATGTTAATGATGAATCATTGGTCAATTAATTGGCATCATCAATTTGATCAATTAATTGGCATCATCAATTTGATCAATTAAAACTGTATCAATGAATATTTAATCTATAGTTTAGAAATGGCAGTAACTGTACCTCATTCAACATTGTTTTGTCTGGTACAGACATTTGTTGAATACAGAAACTAAAACTTCAAATCAGAAAAAAACATGAAAATGCTTCATATTGTGAACACAGTGAGACATTTACTGACCTGCAGGAACTTTGACAACAGCTCCACTCCGTCACTGCTGAGCCTGTGCACACACACACAGACACACACACAGAGGAAACAGTGTTTTATTGTGTTTTTAATGAAGGGTAACTGACACTGGAACAGGTTGTGTTGATGAAGGTTGGCTATCGTTTGTTTTCTCATACTGGGCCTTAAACGATGAATCAATACTTTTTATAAGCAAGAAGCAAAACATTAAGAAACAATGTTTTTTTAGTGATGAGGAAAATTTGGACTTGAAATTGAACAAGATATTAAGTGTTTATATTAACATACATTATACATACATAACAGTGGCGGCTGGTGAATTTTTCTCCACGGGGGGGTGGGGGGTGGGGGGGTTACAGCGAAAATCAGGCAAACATCATATGGTATCGCACGAGTGTATTTTAATATACGAAACGAGCCTTTATTTGTACCTGCAGAACTACATGAACATGTTTTAGAACCTGATGAACTTGTTTAGTTAAGGTAAATTAGGTACTTAAATTTGTGCAAATCCTTTATAATAATTGTATTTTATTTTACAATTTATGCTGAAAGACTAAAGTCAGCAAAAAGTACCTCAGTAAGTATGAAAGAAATCTGAGACCACAAACCTTCAGACAGTGGAAGAAAATTATGAACACACTAAAACCTGTTAGAAAATAACAAGATTTAAAAATAAATAAATAAATAAATTAATTAAAAATTGCCATTTTGTGGCTTAAAACATACTTTTTGTCTATAAATTCTCCCTGAGAGGTGTAAATGTCTCAGTGACTCTGTGGTTAATTGTCTCTGACAGGTTTATATAAAGTTCCTACTTTAAGGTGTGTCGAACACTTTTCTGCACAAAACAGAAACTATTTAAAAGTTTGTAAAAGACCAACACCACACATTCAGCTTCTTTCATCTCCAGTGGGGGAATGTAACTAAGTACATTTACTCAAGTACTTTATCAAAGTCCAACTTCGAATTACATCCATATTATATTACTTTATAGTTCTACTTAACTTTTTCACTCCACTACATTTACCTGACAGGTACACTTACTAGTTACTGAAACGAGAACATTTTACTGCACAGTGGCTACTTTTACTTTTCATATTGATAACAGCTGATAATGTTTACATACTTTTACTCAAGTAAAGTTTTAAATGCAGGACTTTTACTTGTAGTGGAGTATTTTCACAGTGTGGTATTAGTGTTTTTACTGAACTAAATGATGTGAATACTTCATCCAGCACAGCTCACCTCTAAGATGATCAGCTGGTACCAATGTGAGGCTGAGTTACACTGTCACTGTGTTCTCCACAGAGAGTTTATCATCTTCCTCTGATTGTTGTTGGTTTATGATGTCAGCTGATCAGGTTCTTTAACCCTCAGCTTCTCTTCTAATGTTCTGCTCTAAAAACACATTGTTTATAGTGACTTCACAGATTTTATGACTCCGTTCTAGCCGCTAATGCGCTAAACTCCTCCAACTATCTCACTTTGCTGTATTAATTGTCAGATATAGATCGAGCCAGTCACTCTCTGCTGCCATCCAGAGGTTGACGATGTGTAAAGCAGCACCATTCAAATGAATGCTGAGGGCGCAGCTTCTGTGCGCCCCACCAAGCTCCTATCTCTTGTATTGAGAGGATCGAACTGCGCATGTACAACTTATAGCGAGAGTAAATGGGCGAAAAAATTGCGCCCCAAGTCGGGAACACGTGACCTATCTATAACTTTGGACATCGTAAAACATTTTTAACAACACATTTAAGTGCAGATTATACATTTTACTCACTAACTACACAATATTGTCGTTGATCATTTAAAGAAATATACAGTACATATTTTAAAGTAATTAAGTCTTCTTCACTGAAGTTTTAGGATGTGGGGAGAGGTGGGGCGGCGCCCTAGCGCCCTCTATTGACCAGCCGCCACTGATACATACATATATTACCAGTTTTAAATTTACTGTAGAAATTAGGGGTGTCAACATCTACACGTGTAAACGGGTACACGGATAACAAATCATGACCATTTAGAAAAATCAATAACCGTGCACACGTCATTTTTTCCTCCTCCTCCTCCTCCTCGTTCATTTCTCACCAATAGTATTTTTAGGGGTGATAATGTTGCCTGAAAGCTTCAGATAATAACATTAACTAACTATACACTTAAATGTTCCCACTAGTGCAGTTATCTGCATACATAATAGATGCATGGGGCGCAATGTTACGTTGATATAAAAAAAAACCTGCAGCCACAGCCAGTGTCGCGTCACTTCAAGTTGACTCGGGGACGCGATGGCGGCGAACAACAAGCGGAGCACTGTGTGGCAGTTTTTCGAACAAACTGCCAGTGGAAATACTGTTGAGTGTAGGCTATGTCAGGCAAAGCTGGCTTACAACAGCAGCGCGGGATCCATGCGAAACCACCTGCGATGGAAACACCCGAACAATTTGGAGGGCGAGACTGCTGCTGCCGGCATCGGTGCTACCGCTAGTGGTTCAGAGGCTAGCATGAGGTATTTAACATACAACAAATCGAAAAAATATGACAAGGCATGGAGTGAACATATCAGCAACTTAATAGCTGAAATGGTGGCCCTCGACATGCAGCCTGTGTCAATGGTTGAGGACGATGGATTTTTTCAGCTGATGAAATATCTGGAGCCAGGCTATGAGATTCCCTGCAGAGCGGCAGTTAGCTCTCCGATGTGTAACCGGGTACACGTCGGTTAGAAGTCCCATTTACACGTGTAGAAAAAATTGTAAACGTTGACACCCCTAGTAGAAATTAATACAAAACACTGACATTTACTAGAGCTGCAACAATTAATCGATTATTAGATAAATTGTCAACTATTTTGATAATCGCTTAATTGGCCTGAGTCATTTTTCAAGAAACAAAGTCCAAATAGTAAACTGATTATTATGTGGATACTGTACTCATCTGCAGTGGTGGACAGAAATGGAGTACATTTACTTGAGTACTGTACTGAGGTACATTTTTTGAGCATCTGTACTTTACTTAAGTATTTGTTTTTTTGTAAACTTATGATTTTCACTCCACTACATTTCAAAGACAAATATCGTACTTTTGACTCCACTACATTTCTGTGAACATAACTTTGAAGCCAGCTGTTGCTGTTTTTTCTTTTCTAAAATGTGACTGGCCGCACGCTGTGTTCCTCACAGAAGGAAACCAATCACAGTACCTGCTCTCAACTTGGACGGATGTAAAAGCAGAAATACGTCATCCAGACGTATGTAACAAACACAAACAAGCTCTCCCTCTTTAAGTCAAACAAAACTCAGTAATGGTGACGGCAGGAGAAAGACAAATTAAATCTCAAGATGTTATTATAACTAGAAAAAGAGAAATAATTCCTGGCGGCACGGTTCTCACAGCAAGAAGGTCCTGAGTTCGAATGCCCCAGCTGGCTGGGCAGGGCCTTTCTGTGCGGAGTTTGCATCTTCTCCTCGTGTCTGCGTGGGTTCTCTCCGGGTACTCCGGCTTCCTCCCACAGTCCAAAGACATGCAGCATAATAGGTTAATTGGTGACTCTAAATTGCCGTAGGTGTGAATGTGAGAGTGAGTGGTTGTCTGTCTCTGTGTCAGTCCTGTGATGAACTGGCGACTTATCCAGGCTGAACCCGCCTTCCCGTGTCAGCTGGGATAGGCTCCTGTGAAGGTTCTCAGTCATCCAGGTCATGGTATTCGTAGCAAGGTTTGTTGTAGGCAACTGGACTTGATAGAGTTCTTGAAGATGTTTCACCTCTCATCCAAGAAGAGACTTCGTATATCTCTTAATGGACACACGTGTGAAAATATCGCGAGATCGATGCCATGTTTACATGCTACCTACTACATACTACAGTTGACATTTCGGCTAAAAACATGCCGTACATGGCGTCTTTTGTGGTTGAATTTTAATGTCGCGGCTCACAGACACTTGGATTACACCACACGAGCAGGATGGAGACGTTTTGGGTTTGTTTTGTGTTTTTTTTTTACATTTACGTTTGATCTCCATTCACTGCCATTGTACTGGATTTGGCTGCAACCCTGTTTTCTGCTGAAACTCCAGGATTGTTTTGTGAACTGAAGATCTTCACTCATCCTCACATCAGCATAGAGGTGAGGACATACTGAGTGGGTTATGAGTCTGGGGTGGAATATCACTTTAAACCTCTGTGTGGTCGTTAACACCTAGAGGGGCATGTGGCTCATGTGTTCCACCCTTCCATTGTGTGGACCTTGGGTTTCACCTGAGAGTCGTTAAGGTACCTGCCATCATGTGACATGTTGGAGTCACATGATTTCAGGTGTGTATCCAACTGTCTGGGGAGTGATCTTAAGACTGCATTGTATGTGGCAGATAAATTGTGTCTTAGACCTCCTCCTCTGTTGAGAGATGGCTGTTCCAGGTACCTGTGTCTAAAACACAGGTCCACACAATGGAAGGGTGGGCACTTGAGACACATGCCCCCTCTAGGTGTTAACGACCTCACAGAGGTTTAATAGCTGAACTCCCAAACCAGTCAGTCAGAACTGAAACGCTTCTTGGATGAGAGGCGAAACGTCTTCAAGAACTCTATCAAGTCCAGTTGCCTACGACAAACCTTACTACGGACAGCAGCTGTCCTTTTTTTTTTTTTTTTTTTTCTTTATTATTAATCCCACAGTTTACATTCAGCAACAATGTGCACAGTTTATATTTTTAATATATGAAAGAAAGAAAGAAAGAAAAGAAACAAAACAAATTTCAAACAGATACAAAAATGGGTACAACCAGAGAACAGATAAAGAACAAAAGAAGGATGTATAAGCTAGTAACAACAGGTACATTCACTTATAGGGAGACCATCAAGTATATTATCTAAGTTTTAAATTACTTTGGTTCAGAGACCAGGGAGCCCTTTCCTAACCATGGGAGAGATGGACAAAAAAGGTAAGCAGACAGAGAAAAGTGTTTATGGCTGTAACATTTGTACATAAGAGACCCATTTTGACCATGACTTTGTAAATTTATCCATTTGCAGACGAAGTGAGAAAGTAATCTTTTCCATTATATATATTTCGTTAACAATGTCAGTCCATTCCTCTATTGTGGGGGAGTCAGGGGACAGCCAGTGTCTGGTGATGACTTTCTTTCCAGCAGATATCAGAACACCAAATAGGTATTTGTTGAGATGTTCTGTGAGAAAGTTAACCTCTCCCAAAATTAAAGTTTTAAAATGGTAAGGTATTTTCATATGGAACATAGTTTCTAATATTTTGTGTATCTCCGACCAGAATTTTCCAATTACTGGACATTCCCAGAATACATGCCAATGATGAGCATCCTGACTCCCACACATCCTCCAGCACTTTGGTTCCTCACCTGTAAAGTGGGCTTTCTGTTTAGGGGTCACAAAGAATCTAATTAAACACTTCCATGCAAATTCTCTCCATGCATGTGAATTGGTGCATTTCCATTGAAACTCGCAGTAACTGTACCATTCCTCCTTTGAGATTTCAATGTTCCCTTCGTTCTCCCAGTTCTCTTTAATATAGTCTGTGGAATGGGTTTTTTTCATCATGAAGCCCTTATACAGTCTAGATATAGTACCTTTGCCTCGCTCTGATGAGTAAGCATATAAGACCTCTTTCAGCACCAGGTCATTTAAATCCAATGTGCAGTTTCTAATAACTTGGTTAAAGTAATGTCGCAATTGTAAATACCTATATAAGTCTTGGTTCTCCAGAGTGTTTCTCTTTTCAAAGTTTGAAAACTATTTAATTGTCCCTTATCTGTTATTGAATAGAATGTTGTTATTCCCTTGGTTATCCAGCTTTTAAATCTGAGGTCCAATTGATTAGGTTTAAAGAATTTGGAATTTTATCCATGGATTTTGCATCTTGTTTATAAATTTTCCCAGATCCTTATTGCCCAGTGCTGTAGGAATTGGAGGGTCCTTGATGAGTGACATTTCAATGTCTTTCCACCTGGCATAGTAGTCTTGGTTACACAAATTTATCAGAGGTCTAATTTGTGCTGAGAAGAAATAATCCTTCAAATTTGGTACAGCCATACCTCCTCTCTCTTTTGTAAGTTGTAATGTTTTGAACCTTACCCTGGGTTTTTTCCCCTGCCACATGAATCTGGATATTGTGGTATCCCACTCTGAAAATTGTCTTTTGGAGATTTCTACTGGAAGAGCTTGAAACAAAAAAGAAGTCTTGGGAGAATGTTCATTTTTATGGTCTCCACCCTTTGAGTAAAACTCATAAAAGGGTTGGAGTTCCATCTCTGTATGTCTAGTTTTATTCTGTTAAGGAGGGGGTCGTAGTTTATCTTTGCCAATGTAGAAACGTCTTTAGGTAGCAATACACCTAGATATTTAATTGCAGTCTGGTCCCATTTCAGATTGAATTTATTTTTGAGTTGTTTTGATGGAGAATAGTTTTGTGTTAAAATTTGGGTTTTCTGAATATTTAGTTAATATCCTGCATATTTACCAAAAGTATTTAAAAGTTTAAATAGCTCAGAAAGTGTATTAGCTGGTTCCTTTAAGTATATTAAAACGTCATCTGCGTACAGTGTAATTTTGTGTTGTTCCCCATTTATCTTTACCTTTAATATTGTCAGTTTGCCTAATCCATTGGGCGAGTGGTTCAATATAAAGTGCAAAAAGAAGTGGTGACAATCCGCAACCTTGTCTAGTGCCCCGTTCTAATCTAATAGTATCCGAAAGGTACCTGTTTATTTTTATGCGGGCTGTTGGATTGCTATATAGAGTACTAATTCCTTTAATCAAATCTTTATGAAACCCAAATCTCTCAAGAGTCTTATATAAAAACCTCCAACTCACAGAATCGAAGGCTTTCTCTGTGTCTAGACTGACCAATAAAGCTTGTATCTTATGTTCTTGTATATGACTCAAGATATGTAATGAACGTCTGATATTATCATGGGTTTGTCTCTTTGAAATGAAACCAGTCTGATCTGTGTGGATAAGGTGGGGAAGGACCTCTTCAACTCTCCTGGCAAGAATTGATGTATATAGTTTGTAATCAGTATTCAGGACATTGATTGGTCTAAATGGCCCACACTCTAGTCTATCTTTTCCCTCCTTCGGGATAACCGAGATTGTAGCCTCTTTCCAAGTTGGCGGTGTTTTTCCTTCTTTAGAGCTGTATTAAATTTTTTAAGAAGGTTTGGTGTTAATTCAGTCCTGAAGGTCTTATACCATTCAGGAGAAAACCCATCTGGCCCTGGTGATTTATTTGTCTTTAGCCTTGAAATTGCTCTGTTCAGCTCCTTTGTTATTTCAGCTGTTAATTTTGTGTTTTGGTCTTCTGATAAAGTGGGTAAATTAAGGGATACTAAGAACTGTTCAATCTGTTGTTCATCTTCTAAATGCGGCTGGGTATATAGTTGTTTATAGTAGTTTTGAAAAGTCATTTGTATTTCATTTTGCTTATATAAAAGGGTTTTAGAGTGTGGGTCCCTAATTTTGCAGATTGTGTTATCTGCCTGTTGTTTTTGCAATTTCCTTGCCAGGAACTTTGCAAATTTTGGGCCCAATTCATAATATTTTTGTTTTGTATAAATCATCTTTTTTTGTATTTCTTGTGAGTATAGAACATTAATTTCATTCCTAATTTCTTTTAATTTTGGGGTGAGGGTTGGGTTTGGTCCCTTCTTGTGTTTTGTCTTAAGCTCTTTTAATTCTTTATTAAATTCTGATAATCTTAATTGTCTTTGTTTCTTTTGGTATGCACAAAGGGATATAATTTTCCCCCTTATAACGGCTTTCAGTGCATCCCACACCATTTCTGTGCCAACCTCCCCGTTATCGTTTTCTTCCATAAAACATTCGATTTCCTCTTTGATTTTTGTTTTGAACTGTTCATTATTAAGAACACTTGAATTTAGCCTCCATAGTGAATTTCTAGGGTTATTATTTATTTGCAATGATAGTGAAAGGGGTGCATGATCAGACAAATCAATATTACCTATCTCACAATAATGTATTCTATGACGGTCTCTTTTAAAAATAAAGAAATAATCGATTCTGGAGTACGTAGCATGTGGATGGGAATAGTGTGTGTAATCACGACTCGTTGGGTAGAAGTCTCTCCAGAGATCTATCACTCCTAGCTCTGACATAAGAATCTTGAGCTTCTTGTGTATGGGGGCTTGGATAGATTCTTTAGAGCCATCTAGTCTGGGATTGAGGCGTATGTTCCAGTCTCCCCCACATATCAGTATACCTGTTGCCTCTGTCATTAAGTTAAAGATTTTTCTATAAAAGGAAATGTCACTACCAGGGGGCGCGTATACATTCAGTAAGGTTATTTGGATCCCTTCTATCTTGCCTGAGACTAATACATATCTTCCTTCTTTGTCCTTTATCTCTGAGATTTTTTCAAATTGAACTCTCTGAGATAGTAGAATGGCAACCCCTCTCTTATTGCCTGATTTGTAAGATGAATAATACACTTTAGAGAAACTCATTCTTTTCAGCTTTTCATGTTCTATAGAGTTAAGGTGTGTTTCCTGTAAGAGCACAATATGTGCATTCTCCTTTTTCATTTTACTTAATATCTTGTTTCTCTTA
Source organism: Lutjanus argentimaculatus (assembly GCA_034769285.1). Classification (NCBI taxonomy): domain Eukaryota; kingdom Metazoa; phylum Chordata; class Actinopteri; order Lutjaniformes; family Lutjanidae; genus Lutjanus; species Lutjanus argentimaculatus. The sequence goes on along the minus strand of JAWZSL010000077.1, from coordinate 966,284 downwards.
ATTGGGTTCCAGACTCCATTTATATTGAATGAGACAATTTTAATGTTATGATTAGCCATAGTCTTCTACTTGTACTGCGTGTCTGAGTTCTCCCTACACAGTGAGTAGTTTTTAAAACATCATACATCCCAAAAACTTTCATGAACATCGAGAGATGAACGTAACACAATAGGAACAATAACATATTTCTTAACCAAATACTCTTACATTTTTTACAGTTTTTTGCTTCCAACCTTGAGGCTTGTTCTGCATGAACCTCTGAGGGGCTCAAGATGTCAGAGCACCCATAAAGGGACATCCAGCTCTTTGTAAAGAGCAGGGCCCTTTGAGATGACTGCATAGCTCTTACAGTCATAGCTGAAACATTTCTGTATCCCGACCATTTTACATATTTCTGAAATAACGTGTAGGAGTCTTTAAGCTTCAAATTAAACCAGGATGAACCATATAAGGCTTCAGACATCAAGATAAATAAAATCAACCTAACCCAGTAGAGTCTTTGAATCTCAAATAAAATTAGATTGGCCAGTCTTAATATGTAAACATAATAAAATAAGGTGTAAGCCAGGACAGACTTATCTGCATCCATTTCTCGGTAAGGTGACTGCTCATCCCTTACTCTGGAAGGGGGTTCCGCCTGAACTCCTGGAGCTTCTCTTTGTACTGCATCTGGGAGACCTTATTCCTTTGCGTTGTGGCATTGGACGTGCTCGGGGCTCCAGCTTGACTACCTCCTGCCACTTGCCATGTAGATAACAGTTCAGTCTCTCGTTGATCCGGGCTGATTGGAGCAGGTATGATGGTAGCAGAAAATCCACACGAGGCCATGTCCTCTGTTGCCTCTGCTGCGCTCTGGTACAGGCGGGTGCCGTCATTATAGAAAACCCGTAGTCTTGCTGGATAGGGAGTCTGGAACTTAATTTTCCTTTCCTTTAATATTTTCTTTGCTTCAGCATATTCCACGCGTTTCTTGAAGATCGCAGACGGGTAGTCATGGTCTCGGTAGAAGCGGGCGTTGTTGTAAAAAACCTCTCTTTTCTGCCAGGCTTTACGGATCACCTCTTCTTTCACTCTGTAACTTGCAAACTTGGCGATGATGGACCGGGGCTTTGCTTGTGGGTCGGTAGATTTAGGTACCGGAGCCCTGTGTGTGGTGGAAAATCAAGTGACTTTTTCAATAGATTTTCCAGGAAAGTGGAGATGTTGCCACCCTCCGCGTCTTCAGGTATGCCATAAATTCGAATATTGTCTCTGCGAGCTCGTCCTTCTTGATCAATCAGTTTAGCCTCCATGCTAGCCTGGCACTGTGAAAGTCATTTCAGTAGCATTGTCATCGCCTGTAGTGCTGTTTCTGCTTCGTCAATTCCGGTCTCAGCCTCCTCCAATCTGTTGTTCGTCCTGTGCAGTTCTTGTTTAATCTCTGTAAATTGGTGTTTGTTGTCTCGCCTGAAGTCTCGCAGTTCGTTCAGTATGCTTCGTAAGCTAGCATCGTCTTCCCCGTCCTCGTTCGCACCACATATTGGGGAGCTACTCCGGCTAGCATCACTTTGTGGCATCCATTCATCGATATTTCCAGTCATGGTCATATTTTTCCTACTTCTCGTGCTAACCCTGTTGTCCATCATGTACAACAACACTTACTTTGGGATTATCTGAGGGGTTATCAGGGTTAATTTATGAAACTGTCAGGGAGCACAGAAATCAAGCTGCCATCTTTACCGCAACCTGGAAGCCGTCCCCCAGTAAAAATCGTCCTTTTTGTTTTTGATTGCGTTTCTATACTGAAGTTTTTAAAGGTGTTTCTATAGGCTTTGTGTAACATCGTGGGTATACAAGCAAGTCAGTGCTTCATCAGGTGGTTTCAGAGAGTTACAAGGTTCAGTGAATGCATCGTGAAAACAATCCGACAATGTATTGATATTAGAAAATGTACTTTGTACTTTTGAATACTTTAGTATTTTTAAAAGCAAGTACTGTAGTACTTTAACTTGAGTAAAATTTTGATTGAGCAACTTTCACTTGTAGTTGAGTAATATTTGACCAGGAGTATCTGTACTTTGACTCGAGTCCTCGGGTTTAGTACTTTGTCCACCACTGCTCGTCTGCTCCACATGTTCAGTCCTAATTTTTAGTTTTCTAGTTAGTCCATAAAATGTCAGAAAAGGGTTTAAAAAAAGATCCTGTCACAATCTTGTCAACCGAAAAATGCATCCAAATACGTGCAAACAGGTGGAGCAGACGGACAACTAATGATCAATCTGACAAAGAATGTTTCCACTAATCAATTAGTTGTTTGGTCCATAAAATGTTAGAAACTGTTGATCAAAGTCCAACATGACGTCCTCAAATGTCTTTTTTTGTGCACAACTCAAAGATATTCAGTTTACTGTCAGAGAGGAGTAAAGAAACCAGAAAAATAAGAGATTTTTTCTTTGATCAAAAAATGACTCAAAATGATTATTCAATTACCAAAATAGTTGGTGATTAATTTAATAATAAATTAATAATGGAGTTATTGATTGATCATTGCAGCTCTAGGTTGGTAATGTTTCTGTACCGTCCACAGCAGTGTGTATCAGAATGTGTACCTGGGGGTGTGGTTACTCAGTGTCTCAGGTCTGTACTGAGGGTAGTTGTACGCCACAAACTCGTCATTAGAACTGATCCCAGGCCAGCTTTGCTCTGTAGGAGTACCTGCACATAAAATACAGTTTAATTAAAAATAAATAATTACAACCTGATTACAAAAAGGGACATTGTGTGAAATGGAAATAAAATCAGAATGCAATGATGTGCAAAAAATCTTCAGTCATTGTGTTGTGACAGCAGCATGTTTCTCACTATGATACATCAGCTGTTCTTTTAACACTCAGTCAGTGTTTGTTGAAGTTTTAAAGTGAAATTCTTTCTCATTCTTACTTGATATACGACTTCAGCTGCTCAACAGTCCTGTTTGGTCTCTGTTGTCGTATTTTGTGCTTCATAATGCACCACACATTTTCAATGGGAGACAGGTCTGGACTGCAGGCAGGTCAGTCTAGTACCTGAACTCTTTTACTACGAAGACACGCTGTTGGAACACGTCCACAATGTGTCTCTGCATCGTCTCTCTGAAATAATCAGGGACGTCTCTGAGACAGACATCAGGGATGGCAGCATATGTGGCTCACTGTATGAACCTTTCAGCATTAATGGAACCTTCACTGATGTGACAGTTACTCAGGCTGTCACCAACTCACCTGTTTACCTGTGGAATGTTCCAAACAGCTGTTTTTGGAGCGTTACACAGTGTTCACAGTCTTTAGTTGCTCCTGTCACAACTTTTTTGAAACATGTTGCAGACATATTCAATATTTGAATATTTAGAAACAACAATAAAGTTTATGAGTTTAAACATTAAATATCTTGTCCTGTATTCAGCTGTATGCAGGTCAAAAATTATTTGTAAATCAGTGTACTCTGTTTATATTCACGTTTTAAACATCCCAGCTGTTCCGGGTTGTAAATATAATTGAAGCTGATTGGCTCTCAGTGATGAGACAGAAGCTGATTGGCTCTCACCCAGCAGTTTGAAGATAAAGTGAAGCTCCTCCTCCACTGTGGAACCAGGAAACAGAGGTCGACCTGTCGCCATCTCATAGAAGATACAACCAACACCCCTACAGGACAGACAGACAGGCAGGCAGGCAGACAGGCAGACAGACAGACAGACAGATAGACAGACAGGTAGACAGGCAGACAGGCAAACAGGCTCAGAGTCAGAGTCAGTTCATATTCAACACAGAAGAAGAATATTTGTTTGTTTTGTCAGCTGGTCATAGAGTCAACATTTTGTAGTAGTAGTACTACAGTATACTACAATAGTACTACAGTACTCGCCACATGTCGATGTGAGTGGAGTAGTCGGTGCTGCCCAGCAGGATGTCTGGTGGTCTGTACCACAGTGTCACCACCTCGTTAGAGTATGTCTTTGTCGGGATCGACTTTGCTCTAGCCAAACCTGAAACACACAAAACACAGAAAGAATGTCATTACATAGCATTATGTTACGTTACGTTACATTAAATTGTATTATCAATCAATCTTTTTATTTAGACTCAGGTCCATCAAAAAAAAAAAAAAAAAAAAAAAAAAAAAAAAAGACAAACAAACATACAACAATATTTAAAAAAGACAGTCATACCAGTGTTTCCATATAGGGTATATATAGGGTTAGTCAACATCGTTATGATGGCATTACAAGAACTGTTAAGCTGACATATAAATTTGAACATCAGTCGTCTCAAAAGAAAAGAAAAGAAAAGAAAAGTGATAACTTGTACTTTACAAAAGAGTTCACTTGCACTATACCATCTTGGTTTACCAAGCAAGATACGCAGACAATCATTATACGCAACCTGAAGTTTGAGGATGTTGGCCTTCTTAAATTTAATCCATAAGGGCGCAGTATAAAAAGGGGTACAGTAAGCCCTGAAGAGACCCACTTTCACCCTCTCAGAACACCAGGAAAATCTTCTGGTCAACAAATTTGCCTGCAAATATAAAATACGACGCTGTCTATTCATATCTTCATCATCTGTCATATCATCAGTGATGATGTGTCCCAGATATTTAGTTTTAGAGCAAGCAGGAAGCACTTGTCCTGACAGGTAAAAGGATGGAAAAGTGAGGTCCTTATCCCCTTTTACTCTGCAAATCAGAACAGAACTCTTCTTAGCGTTATAATTCACATCACATTTTACACCATAATTAGAACATATGTTGAGAAGCTCTTGAAACCCAGCACTGCTAGGTTAAACAATTGCCAAATCATCGGCATACATAAAATGATTAATAAGATCATTGCCAACCATACAACCTGTTTTACAGATTCTTAACTGGTCTGAAATATCATTCATGTAAATATTAAAAAGGCACGGTGATAAAAGCCCCCCCCCCCATCTAACGCCATTACTTGTCCCAAATGGAGCAGAGACAACATTTCCCCACTTAATCTGCATGCTCTGATCAGAGTACCAATAAGACAGGATCCTTATAAAAGTGTCAGGCACTCCTCTCTGATGTAATTTTAAAAACAATTTAGAATGATTTATACAGTCAAATGCCTTTGATGCATCAATGAAACCAATAAATACAGTAGACTTCTGTCTTCTATAGTTTTCCACCATCTCCTTCAGTGCATAGATACATAAATCAGTACTATGTTTAGCCTTAAAGCCAAATTGGTTATCAGAGGTGCATAGATATACAGATAATCTGTCTAGTAATATTCTCTCCAAAACGTTCGACAGCACACTGGCTAGAGCAATTGGCCGATAATTATCCATACTCCCCACCCTGCCCACTTTGTCCTTGATGATAGGCACCAAAGTAACGGACAACATGGAGTCTGGTAATACACCATGACACATGAAACCTGTAAAACAAATAGCAAGGAGAACCGCTGCCCTCGGGCTTGCTAATTTAAAGTGCTCTGCAGACAATTCATCTGGACCACTTGCCTTATTATCAGCTAACTCTGAGATGGCTTGAAAAACTTCCTTAGCTGTGATTTGCATAGTGTCCGAATTGACAATCTCACCTACTATGTCATATCACATTATGTTACTTTAGGTCTGGCAACCTGTCTGAAGACTAGCTGCAGAGGTCTGAGGACTGAGGACTACTTGCAGAGGTCTGAGGGCTAGCTGCAGAGGTTTCTGTGCCATGGTGTAAATTTGAAAACACTGTACATATTGTTACTATTCCTATATTTTATATTTCCCCATGTTTATATTGCTATTTTCTGTATTTCCTCTTGTTTAAATTTTCATAGTTGTCTATGTTTCCTTGTTTATATTGCTTGTTCGCTCTTTATTGTCTTTTTATTGATGTTTCTCTATTTTTGCAATCCACTTTGCTGCTGTAATACTGGAAATTTCCCCACTGTGGGACTAACAAAGAAAAATCTTATCTTATCTTAGGGACTAGTTGCAGAAGTCTCATTCCACTTGCAGAGGTCTGGGGACAAGTTGCAGAAGTCTGGTACTACTTGCAGAGGTCTGAGGACTAGTTGCAGATGTCTGGGGACTAGTTGCAGAGGTCTGGGGACTAGTTGCAGAGATCTGATACTACTTGCAGAGGTCTGGGGACTAGTTGCAGATGTCTGGGGACTAGTTGCAGAGGTCTGATACTACATGCAGAGGTCTGGGGACTAGTTGCAGATGTGTGGGGACTAGTTGCAGAGGTCTGGGGACTAGTTGCAGAAGTCTAGGGACTAGTTGCAAAAGACTGGGACTATTTGCAGAAGTCTGGTGACTAGTTGCAGAGGCCTGAGGACTAGTTGCAGAGGTCTGATACTACTTGCAGAGGTCTGGGGACTAGTTGCAGATGTCTGGGGACTAGTTGCAGATGCCTGGGGACTAGTTGCAGAGGTCTGATACTACTTGCAGAGATCTGGGGACTAGTTGCAGATGTCTCGGGACTAGTTGCAGAGGTCTGATACTACTTGCAGAGATCTAATACTACTTGCAGAGGTCTGATACTACTTGCAGAGGTCTGGGGATTAGTTGCAGAAGTCTGGGACTAGTTGCAGATGTCTGGGGACTAGTTGCAGAGGTCTGATACTACATGCAGAGGTCTGGGGACTAGTTACAGATGTGTGGGGACTAGTTGCAGATGTCTGGGGACTAGTTGCAGAAGTCTAGGGACTAGTTGCAAAAGACTGGGACTATTTGCAGAAGTCTGGTGACTAGTTGCAGAGGCCTGAGGACTAGTTGCAGAGGTCTGATACAACTTGCAGAGGTCTGGGGACTAGTTGCAGATGTCTGGGGACTAGTTGCAGAGGTCTGATACTACTTGCAGATGTCTGGGGACTAGTTGCAGATGTGTGGGGACTAGTTGCAGAGGTCTGATACTAGTTGCAGAGGTCTGATACTACTTGCAGAGGTCTGGGGATTAATTGCAGAAGTCTGGGACTAGTTGCAGAAGTCTAGTGACTAGTTGCAGAGGTCTGAGGACTAGTTGCAGAGGTCTGATACTACTTGCAGAGGTCTGAGGACTAGTTGCAGAGGTCTGATACTACTTGCAGAGGTCTGGGGACTAGTTGCAGATGTCTGGGGACTAGTTGCAGATGCCTGAGGGCTAGTTGCAGAGGTCTGATACTACTTGCAGAGGTCTGAGAACTAGTTACAGAGGTCTGATACTACTTGCAGAGGTCTGGGGACTAGTCGCAGATGTCTGGGGACTAGTTGCAGAGGTCTGGGGACTAGTTGCAGAGGTCTGGGGACTAGTTGCAGCTGTGTGGGGACTAGTTGCAGATGTCTGGGGACTAGTTGCAGAGGTCTGATACTACTTGCAGAGGTCTGGGGACTAGTTGCAGATGTGTGGGGACTAGTTGCAGAGGTCTGGGGACTAGTTGCAGATGTGTGGGGACTAGTTGCAGAGGTCTGGGGACTAGTTGCAGAAGTCTAGGGACTAGTTGCAAAAGACTGGGACTATTTGCAGAAGTCTGGCGACTAGTTGCAGAGGCCTGAGGACTAGTTGCAGAGGTCTGATACTACTTGCAGAGATCTGGGGACTAGTTGCAGATATCTGGGGACTAGTTGCAGAGGTCTGATACTACTTGCAGAGGTCTGGGGACTAGTTGCAGATGTCTGGGGACTAGTTGCAGAGGTCTGATACTACATGCAGAGGTCTGGGGACTAGTTGCAGATGTGTGGGGACTAGTTGCAGATGCCTGGGGACAAGTTGCAGAGGTCTGATACTACTTGCAGAGGTCTGGGGACTAGTTGCAGATGTCTCGGGACTAGTTGCAGAGGTCTGATACTACTTGCAGAGGTCTGGGGACTAGTTGCAGATGTCTGGGGACTAGTTGCAGATGCCTGGGGACTAGTTGCAGAGGTCTGATACTACTTGCAGAGGTCTCATACTACTTGCAGAGGTCTCATATTACTTGCAGAGGTCTGGGGATTAGTTGCAGAAGTCTGGGACTAGTTGCAGAAGTCTAGTGACTACTTGCAGAGGTCTGGGGACTAGTTGCAGATGTCTGGGGACTAGTTGCAGAGGTCTGATACTACATGCAGAGGTCTGGGGACTAGTTACAGATGTGTGGGGACTAGTTGCAGAGGTCTGGGGACTAGTTGCAGAGGTCTGATACTACTTGCAGAGGTCTGAGAACTAGTTGCAGAGGTCTGATACTACTTGCAGAGGTCTGGGGACTAGTTGCAGATGTCTGGGGACTAGTTGCAGATGTGTGGGGACTAGTTGCAGATGTCTGTGGACTAGTTGCAGAGGTCTGATACTACATGCAGAGGTCTGGGGACTAGTTGCAGATGTGTGGGGACAAGTTGCAGAGGTCTGGGGACTAGTTGCAGAAGTCTAGGGACTAGTTGCAAAAGACTGGGACTATTTGCAGAAGTCTGGTGACTAGTTGCAGAGGTCTGATACTACTTGCAGAGGTCTGGGGACTAGTTGCAGATATCTGGGGACTAGTTGCAGATGCCTGGGGACTAGTTGCAGAGGTCTGATACTACTTGCAGAGGTCTGGGGACTAGTTGCAGATGTCTCGGGACTAGTTGCAGAAGTCTGATACTACTTGCAGAGGTCTGATACTACTTGCAGAGGTCTGGGGATTAGTTGCAGAAGTCTGGGAGTATTTGCAGAAGTCTAGTGACTAGTTGCAGAGGTCTGAGGACTAGTTGCAGAGGTCTGATACTACTTGCAGAGGTCTGAGGACTAGTTGCAGAGGTCTGATACTACTTGCAGAGGTCTGGGGACTAGTTGCAGATGTCTGGGGACTAGTTGCAGAGGCCTGAGGACTAGTTGCAGAGGTCTGATACTACTTGCAGAGGTCTGGAGACTAGTTGCAGATGTCTGGGGACTTGTTGCAGATGTATGGGGATTTGTTGCAGATGTATGGGGACTAGCTGCAGAGGTCTGATACTACTTGCAGAGGTCTAGGGACTAGTTGCAGAAGTCTGGAACTAGTTGCAGATGTGTGGGGACTAGTTGCAGAGGCCTGAGGACTAGTTGCAGATGTCTGATACTACTTGCAGAGGTCTGGGGACTAGTTGCAGATGTCTGGAGACTAGTTGCAGATGTCTGGGGACTAGTTGCAGAGATCTGATACTACTTGCAGAGGTCTGATACTACTTGCAGAGGTCTGGGGACTAGTTGCAGATCTCTGGGGACTAGTTGCAGAGGTCTGATACTACTTGCAGAGGTCTGGGGACTAGTTGCAGAGGTCTGATACTACTTGCAGAGGTCTGGGGACTAGTTGCAGAGTGTGTGGGGACTAGTTGCAGAGGTCTGTGGACTAGTTGCAGAGGTCTGATACTACTTGCAGAGGTCTGGGGACTAGTTGCAGATGTCTGGGGACTAGTTGCAGAGGTCTGAGGACTAGTTGCAGAGGTCTGATACTACTTGCAGAGGTCTGAGGACTAGTTGCAGAAGTCTGAGCACAAGTTGCAGAGTGTGGGGACTACTTACAGTAGTCCTGATGGGTGGAGGACAGGCACAGGTAAATGCACAGAAGACATTCTGAGCAGCTGGTGTTGTTACAGCACAGATGATACTAGTCAATAACCTCGAACAGCTTCCAGAACATTTTACTGCAGCTCAACGTGTGAGCAGGGGGATTCAAAGGTCTTTTGTTTGCTGCAGTTTGCGTTTAAGTTGCCTTAATTGACCCATACAGAGACAATAATTTGAGAGCATCATTCACTCTGTAGAGAAACTTTAGTGTCCATGTCAACACATATCTGTCCACTCACCAAAGTCTGCCAGTTTGAGCTCCCTCGTTCATTAATCAGCAGATTCTGAGGTTTCAGGTCTCGGTGGAGAACCTTCCTTCTGTGACAGTAAGACAAACCTCGTAGCAATTGGAAAAGAAAGAGCTGAGGAGACAAAAACCAGAACAGTTACTGGAGACATGTTGCTGGAAAACTGGACAGACACAAGTGATGAACTGGGACAGCATAGAAAAAGAGTCAGAGGTCAGAAACTACAGGTCTGCTATAGGTGAGCCACAACTGATGAACAGCTGACCTGTAGCTCACCTGTCCCTCACCTATAGCTCACATGTAGCTCACCTGTTCTTCACCTCTAGCTCACCTATAGCTCACTTGTTCCTCACCTCTAGCTCACCTGTACCTCACCTGTCCCTCAACTGTAGCTCACCTATAGCTCACCTGTACTTCACCTGTCCCTCAGCTGTAGCTCACCTTTAGCTCACCTGTTCCTCACCTGTACCTCACCTGTCCCTCAACTGTAGCTCACCAGTAGCTCACCTGTCCCTAAGCTATAGCCCACCTTTAGGTCACCTGTCCCTCACCTGTAGCTCACCTGCAGCTCACTTGTTCCTCACCTCTAGCTCACCTGTCCCTCACCTATAGCTCACCTGTACCTCAGCTATAGGTGAGCCACAACTGAGGGACAGGTGAGGAACAGGTGAGCTATAGGTGAGGAACAGGTGAGCTAGAGGTGAGGAACAAGTGATCTATAAGTGAGCTATATGTGAGCTGCGGGTGAGGGACAGGTGAGGGACAGATGAGCTACAGGTGACAGTAACAGATCCATGAAAAGTTTCCTTACTCTAACGTTGTGAACGTTGATGATGTTTCCACAGTCGTCCAGATACTGTTTCAGATCTTTGTCCTGAAACACAGCAAACATACAACGATCAATACACCTGTGTGTGTGTGTGTGTGTGTGTGTGTGTGTGTGTGTGTGTGTGTCTCTCACCAGATACTCAAACACCAGTGTTAGAGATTTCTGCGTATGGATGATGTCATGAAGTGTGACGATGTTGGCGTGTTTCAGATCCTTTAAGAGAGACACTGAGAGAAAAAACACACACATTATTATATGCGCACACACACACAGCTACTGATACTGTGGTCAAACTAATGAAACTTTAAGCCTGTTCAGGGTTAGTACTGTAGTACCTTCTCTGATAGCAGTACATGGAGCTCCTTCTTCATGTTCCAGTCGAATTTCCTTCAGAGCCACGAGGTTCTCAGTCAGCTTACTGCGACCTTTATACACTGTAGCATAGGTCCCCTACAGACACACAGGTGAGACACACAGGTGAGACACCACTGATTGACCTGATCAATCAGTCTGATGAAGTACTGCAGAGTCACCTGTGTGTGATGGTGTCTTAATAAACAACCATCAGTCAGCAGATCATCAACACTGATGAGGTGTTTTGTGTTGATCATTTATTGTTGACTGTGGGCGTGTAGAGGGCAGGATATGAGGTATTAATGTTAATGAGGGTGTTTCTTTGACCATATATGGGTAAGTGTGGGAGTGGTGTGTTGATTTAGGATTTCACACAGGTTCAGTTGGTTGAAACTACGCTTCAGGTGTGTTGCAGGTTTTACACCAGGCAACACAATAGCACTTGACTGAAACTCTCAACTTTGTGAAACTAGTTTTTTACGCAACAGCCAATTAAAATGCTGCTGATGATGTGTCAGATGATGACATCAAACATTCACCTTTCCAAACTAATAGCTACCCACTATTCGCATTATGGATTTATCAGTCAATTGACTCATTTATTAATCTTGTCACAATCTTGTCAGTTAGGGTTAGTTAACTTTTCAGTTCTTGAAAATTGGCCCCAAACATGGAGTGCAGGGACGTATGAATTATTCCTGTAATGATTATTTTCATAACATATTTATTAATGAATCTGTCAATCATTTGATTTGTCCATAAAATGTCAGAAAATGTTGCCAAATGTGTATCAGTGTTTCTCAAAAGCCAAGATAAAGTCCTCAGAAAGAAACCAGAAAATATTGACATTTAAGAAAAACTAGAACCAGAGATCAGAGAATCAATTATGAAAAATAGCTGGTGATTAATTTAATAATCGATAAATAAAATTTACTGGTACTGCTAGCTTCACTGTAGCTATGATTTAATATAAAGAGATGTTATGTAAAATACACAATAAAGTCATTTCTGTGAATCGTCAGTCACATTATTTATTTGCATTGCTGTTTAGGTGTAAAAGCCTTTAGATTTTATTGTGTTTTTATATTATATTAAACTTTATTAAACAGATCAAATCAAAAAGTTTGTTACATCATTAGGTGAGTCCTCACCTCTCCCAGTTTGTCCAGTTTGATGTACGTCTCCAGTTTCCCAAAACCAATCTCTGACTGCAGACAGGCAGACAGACAGACAGGAGAGGGTTAATATAATACAACAAAACAAAAGGATAGAAACAGGTGGAGATGCAGGTGGACGTACCAGAGACACTCTGCGCAGCCGCCTGCTGATTGGCTGCTCAAACAGGGCTGGACCAATGAGATTAAACTTCTCAAGGTAACCATCTGGAAGACGAATGTCGGCTGGTAATGAGAGACGTTTATTTATGTCCTGAAACACAACAGACAGACAGACAAATTAGACATTACAATCATAATTCAGAGTTCTGGTGACTAAAACTATTTGATCAAGTATTAAATTACAGCAGGTGATTGATCTCCTGATTAATGACTATTGTATATATTATTAATAGCTACAGATTTATTTTGAAAGTCCAGCTAGGTGCAGACAGGAAGCTCCACATGAAAAAGACATTTTGTGAAACCAGAAGAAGAAAGAGATGTCTGACACGTCCAGTGGAGAAGAGAACTCATGTCAAAGAATAATGTTCACAAAGACTGAGTCCACTAAGGACAAACACCTGATCCAACACCTGGTCCACATGCTCTCCCACACAAAGTCTACAGGGCTGTCTCACATGTCCTTATGGACACAGAGATGAAGGTAAAGACAGGACTCGTTCACACAGAGCTGTGTGTGTGTGTGTGTGTGTGCACACCTCAGTAGAGATCTTCTTGTTTCTCAGTCTCACTTTAACTGGACTCTGAACACCGTCTGAAGAAGAAGCCGGATCACTTTCTCCATCTGAACTCATCTTCACGTCCTCATGGACAATCTCTGAAAATACACACACAGTAATAACACACTGGTCCTCTTCACACCTGCTGTGGACATGTTCACATGTGTTTACAGTATCAGTACCCAGTCGTGTGGTGTGGTTCAGGTAGGAGCTCAGGCTCCGTCCGAGGCCGCGAGGTTTCCTCAGCGAGCTGCTGTATGACTGAAGAAGACTCTGAACTGAAGAAGATGAAGCTCGAACCTTTAAACCTCCAGAAGAGCCACGAAGAGACACCACCTCTGAGGAAGAGGGGGAGGAAAAGGAGGAGGGGAAGGAGAAAAAGGAAGGAGGAGGAGGGGAATGAAGGAAGAGGAGGAGGAGTTAAGGTGGAGGAGGAGGAAGAGGAGGAGGGGGAGTAAGAGTAGGACGGGGAGGGGCAGAAAGAGAAGGACAGGCAGGACGAGGAAAACAAAAAAATAACAAAAAATAATTAAAAGAAGTAACAAGACAAAAAAGACGTTAAAGACAAAAAGCCAAAAATTACATAAGATGAAAAATTCATAGCAAGATTTTTTTTTAAACACACAAACATAAAGGTAACAAAACAAAAAAGACATAACAAACCATAACAAAATGAAAATGATATAACAATACGAAAATTATGTCAAAAGATGAAAAAGACAGAAGAGGATGAAAAACAATGTAAAACACCGAAAAGAACATAAGACAAACAAGACGTTAAAGAAGTAAAAAGACAAAAAAGACGTAAAGGACAAAAAGTACAAAAATACAAAGGATAAAAAACACGTAGCAAGATTTTTAAAAAGTCACATGACAAGATCAAAAACAACATAACAAGACAAAAAAGACGTAAAGGCGTAACAAGACATAAAATGGATATGTGGCTTGTCTGTGTGCGTGTGTTACCTGAGTCACTGTGTGATGTCACTTCCTGGTTGATGGTGTCACTCAGCTCCTGTCCCTCCCCCTCCCCCGGCCCCGCCCCTCCCAGAGTGAGTGACAGCTGCCGCTTGATCTTCCTCATCCTCTCCATGAGGGGAGGCCGGGGGGGCAGGGAGGGGTGTGACACTGAGGGGGCGGGGCAGCCAGCCTGGAGACCACACCTGGACAGGCACACACAGGAAATGAGGGCTAAAATACCAAAATAAAAGTATCACATAAATGTTTCTCAGTGATGGACAGTTGAACTGTGACATCACAGAGCAACAGCTCGGCCACCACGTCGAAAATGTTCACAGACGTTTGAATATGTTTTTGGTTTTTTTTTTAAATATATATTTGACTTGAGAAAAACGGGGACACTTGAGTCTAATGAGGTTACTCTAAATGGTGCACAATATTTATGTTTTTGTATTTATTTTATTACTAAATGTAACATTACTTTCAAATTTAGATCTTAAAACAGTCTCCTCGTCTTCTGCAGAAACAGAGAACAACCTTTGTTTTAAATGCAGACGATGTCTGACAGCTAAAAGAATTCAAACCACATACAAACAAACATTATTAGATACTACAGCAGTAATGTGATTACTTTGAGGTGTGCTTTTATTTAAGACACAGTAGGCTAATGTGACTTATTATTTCAGTGTTTCAATTGCCCCCACCAAGGGGAGCAACGGTAACACTCTGACTTCGGGTATAAATTTTATATTACAGTTTTGTTCTTATTGGTGAAAATCATAGACTGTATATAGAAGTGGACAGAGCCTTCGTGACGTCACCCATTGGTTTCTGAACACCCGTTTTGAAGCCTCGACTTTCAGATTTGGCCAGCGCCATTTTGACAGTTTTGAAACCGGATGTGAATATGATTGGTTGAGACGGTGGAGCGGGGGCGGGACCATACAAGGGACCATAGACTGTGTGGGCGACGCATAGGCGAGGTCGGGCGGAGACCATCACTGCACGTCAACTTGGTTCCGTGAAACGGACAACCGAGATCCAAAATTAACAAGCGGGGGAGCGGGGTGGAGTGGTGGGGGGCGAGCATAGACGGTATAGTCTAAGGGAGCGAGTGAGTGGCACTACCATAGGGCACTATGCCTGTCAATCACGAAACCACACCCCTAATTATACAGAACTTTAAGCCTTAATATAAAATCAACGAATGACTTATATGAAAATTCAAGTCTGGTTCAGTGAACATGGTGGGGGATATTAGCGATAGAGACCAAAATCATTTTTTGACACGGGCTATAAATATGTTTATTTCAGCTGTAAAGTTCGGCATTTTAGAACGGGTGTCAATGGAACCGGGCTTCTTTTTGCAACTAGCTCGTGCGCCCCCTGCTGGATTTCGGCGAGAATACAGTGTTACTGCACTTCCATATTGGCTTCATTTTTCAGAGCCGGAAGCTCCGTCCACTTCTATATACAGTCTATGGTGAAAATATATCAACTGTATTATTATTTATTGCACTTATATCAAAAGATGGCTAATATATTTCAAGTGTTTTAAAAAAGGAAAATATTACAATTGCCCCTATCTTAAAACATTGAGTTAATATCTCAAAATAATTTGAAACCTTCTGAAATTAATGGCTTAATATCAGTTTGTCATTATTTTGAGATACATTTCATCAGTATTCTGAAATGCTAAATCCTTATTTTGAGACTATTTGGTCAAAGTTTCTCATGATAACGACTTACAGGATCTTTTTTCCATTATAATGTGTCCATGGAAACAGGCAGTTGGAGATTGAGTGTATTATGTGGGCCTATTTCTGTGTTTCTTGTTAAGTATCAATGTTAACGTTAAATATCAACATTAACGTTAAAAGACAATATTTACAAATATGGAAAACCAAATAACCATACAAACACTCCAGAATCTGGAATTTATCATCTGATAGTTTGTCAGAGTGACACAAACACGACTGAGCACAAAGAAATGTTAGTGCACAAACACTGAGCTAGCTAAAGGTAACAGCTAACATGCTAAAACCTGACTAGCTGAATGACTGACTAACAGGTTAACAACCTGGCAGCTAACACCGTAACAACTGACAGCTAACATGCTAACACCTCACTGACTGACTGACAGGTTATCTACCTGACAACTAACATGCTAACACCTGACAGCTAACATGCTAACTGACTAACTGACTCACTGACAGGTTATCTGCCTGACAACTAACATGTTAACACCTTACTGACTAGCTGACAGGTTATCTACCTGACAGCTAACATGCTAGCATCTGACAGCTAACATGCTAACACCTGACAGCTAACATGCTAGCATCTGACAGCTGACATGCTAACACCTGACTAACTGACAGGTTATCTACCTGACAGCTAACATGCTAACACCTGACTAGCTGACAGGTTATCTACCTGACAGCTAACCTGCTAACACCTTACTGACTACCTGACAGGTTATCCACCTTACAGCTAACATGCTAACACCTGACAGGTTATATACCTGATATAGCTAACATGTTAACACCTGACAAGCTGACAGGTTATCTACCTGACAGCTAACATGCTAACACCGTGCGGATTAGCTGACAGGTTATCTACCTGATAGCTAACATGCTAACACCTTACTGACTAGCTGACAGGTTACCTACCTGACAGCTAACATGCTAGCACCTGACTAGCTGACAGGTTATCTACCTGACAGCTAACATGCTAACGACAGGTTATCTACCTGACAGCTAACATGCTAGCACCTGACTAGCTGACAGGTTATCTACCTGACAGCTAACATGCTAGCACCTGACTAGCTGACAGGTTACCTACCTGACAGCTAACATGCTAACGACAGGTTATCTACCTGACAGCTAACATGCTAGCACCTGACTAGCTGACAGGTTATCTACCTGACAGCTAACATGCTAACACCTGACAAGCTGACGGGTTATATACATGATAGCTAACATGCTAACACAAGACCAGCTGACAGGTTATCTACCTGACAGCTAACATGCTAACACCTGACAAGCTGACGGGTTATATACACGATAGCTAACATGCTAACACAAGACCAGCTGACAGGTTATCTACCTGACAGCTAACATGCTAACACCTGACAAGCTGACAGATTATATACATGATAGCTAACATGCTAACACAAAACTAGCTGACAGGTTATCTACCTGACAGCTAACATGCTAACACCGTGCGGATTAGCTGACAGGTTATCTACCTGATAGCTAACATGCTAACACAAAACTAGCTGACAGGTTATCTACCTGACAGCTAACATGCTAGCACCTGACTAGCTGACAGGTTATCTACCTGACAGCTAACATGCTAACGACAGGTTATCTACCTGACAGCTAACATGCTAGCACCTGACTAGCTGACAGGTTATCTACCTGACAGCTAACATGCTAGCACCTGACTAGCTGACAGGTTACCTACCTGACAGCTAACATGCTAGCACCTGACTAGCTGACAGGTTACCTACCTGACAGCTAACATGCTAACGACAGGTTATCTACCTGACAGCTAACATGCTAGCACCTGACTAGCTGACAGGTTATCTACCTGACAGCTAACATGCTAACACCTGACAAGCTGACGGGTTATATACATGATAGCTAACATGCTAACACAAGACCAGCTGACAGGTTATCTACCTGACAGCTAACATGCTAACACCTGACAAGCTGACGGGTTATATACATGATAGCTAACATGCTAACACAAAACTAGCTGACAGGTTATCTACCTGACAGCTAAAATGCTAACACCGTACTGATTAGCTGACAGGTTATCTACCTGATAGCTAACATGCTAACACCTGACTAGCTGACAGGTTATCTACCTGACAGCTAACATGCTAACGACAGGTTATCTACCTGACAGCTAACATGCTAGCACCTGACTAGCTGACAGGTTACCTACCTGACAGCTAACATGCTAGCACCTGACTAGCTGACAGATTACCTACCTGACAGCTAACATGCTAGCACCTGACTAGCTGACAGGTTACCTACCTGACAGCTAACATGCTAACGACAGCTAACATGCTAACACAAGACCAGCTGACAGGTTATCTACCTGACAGCTAACATGCTAACACCTGACAAGCTGACAGGTTATATACATGATAGCTAACATGCTAACACCTGACTAACTGACAGGTTATCTACCTGACAGCTAAAATGCTAACACCGTACTGATTAGCTGACAGGTTATCTACCTGACAGCTAAAATGCTAACACCTGACAGCTGCTCTGCCGTGTAGTTGTGACGTCATGGTGCGTCACTGAACATAAATAATTGAAGCTATGTATGTGTGTGAGTGTTTAGCAGCTAACAGCCTGCTGGTTCTCTGTGTTCTCTCTGTGGTTCTCTGTGGTTGTGCCAACGTTCTGTGTGTTTTCTGTGTGTGTGTGTGTGTGTGTGTGTGTGTGTGTGTGTATGAGGTCGGGCTCCGTCTATCTCCTGCAGTAAATGTCATCAGTGTGTATAAATAGCCTCTCTGTCCGTTAACGGCTCCGTCCCGGTGTCATTAAACGGTCCCGCGGCAGCTCGGTGAAGCTGTGCGGTGTGTGAGACTCACCGGGCGGTTCTGTCCCGGTGTGTCCCGGTGTATCCCGGGTTGTCTCTGTCTCGGTTCAGTCTCTCAGGGTCTCTGGTCTTCCTGGCTCCCAGTAATCTGCAGCCATGTTGCTACTCCTCTCGGCTCCTCCGGTGCGTCCTGACGGAGACACTCGCCGTACCGACAGTGACGTCACAGCACGGCGGTCCCGGCTCGTGGCCCCGCCCCCCTCCGGTTCTTGTAACAATAAACAATAAACACACACGAGGTCATAATATGAAGAATTGTAGTTACTGATAACAAATGTGAGGAAGAAACAACTAAACATCTGATTTATTTATTTATTTATTATTAATACATTATTAAAATGATAAATACATAAATACTTAAGATACAACATGCTATACCTCATATCATACAAGAGTTTTAAAGAAACATATATATATATATATATATATATATATATATATATATATATACATACACACACATATATACACATATATATATTGTTTTCCAGTCTCCTCTTCCATTTGTTGACATTTGTCATTTTATTTTTTAAATGTGGTTAAAGCTTTCAGTCACACTCCATGGTCTTCATCCTATCCATTGAATGATTGAATGGAGTCTTCTGTTAAACTCACCTCCAGGAAACTTGATTGACCATCATGCCTCTGGACAATCACTTGTTCATTCTATGTCAGGAGTGTCAAACATATGGCCCACGGGCCAGACTGGGCCTGTCAGGGGCTCCAATCTGGTCCACTGGATGACTTAAGAGTGACAATTACACAGAAATCATGAATTTTTCAAAAAAGTGCACAACTTTTCTTTAGAAACCTCAGACTGCTGTTCATCATCTGTTTCATAATGTCTGACCTGCTGAATGTCTGCTCTTACTGGTCTGTTACTGGTGTAACTGGCCTGGTGAAACCACCTGATCATCCCATTGTCCTGTCTGCCAAGGAAAATGCTGTGATGCCATCTAATGTCATTGGTAAACAAACCAATCACAGGTGTGGTTTATCTTCACACATGCAGTTAGTCTTAAAGGGGCAGTTCACCCCAAAATCAAATGTATATATTTCCACTGTGTATTCTGACAGGAAGTGACAAAGTGTTGGACAGCGAACTGTCTCTGTGACGTTACCATGGAAACAGAGAGGAGGCAGACTGGTGCAGTTCAGAGTTATTTAATGAAAAAACAGAAGTTTATGTGGAGCAGTTCAAAACAAACAAATCCAGAGAAAGTCCAGAAACCACGAGGAAACACGGGGGAGGACGCTCAGACACTCGAGACAAATGTTAATAATCCGATCTTGATGAACCGTTAATGAATTCTGTCACAATCTTGTCAGTTGAAAAAAAGAATAAATATTTTTCAAGTTGTTTCTGTAATAAAAAAATAAAAATAAAACAGGTCAACAACTTGAAAAATAGACGATTCATTAATCGATCAATCGAGAAAAAAAAATATTGACAGATTACTAAAATAATGATTTGTTGCGGTCATATGTGAGTCAAGCACCTTTTTAATGCGTCAGATATGAAATACACGTTGCTGCTGATTGGCTGACACCTCTGACACCCTCACTAAACAAGAGGAAGCGTACCTGACAGACCGTCTCACCACCTGGCAGCACCACACGCTGCACCTGTGTCCTCATGAAAAACACAGGCACACATGCAGACACACCTGAGAGTGGGAGGAGCCACCTGAGTCACACAGGTGAGAAATCAAACATCCCATAATAAACAGAGACAGAGAGGCTCAGTCCTTCCTGTCTGCCCTCAGCTGTCTCTGTCAAAATAAAAGCCCCCCCCAAAATATATATATAAAAAAACAAGCCTTCAGTCTTCAGCTTAATGAGCTCATTAAGGCGGGGACAGAATGTCCAGCAGCGAATCAGCTGCCTCCGTGCGGTCACTGTGATTGGTTTGAGTTGAAGATCTTGGCCAGCAGCGAGACATTTGATTGGCTCTTCTGATGGATGAGTCTGGTCTTGTCCAGCTGCTTCTTCTTCTTCTTCTTCTTTTTCATCTGGATCTCCTCCTCCGTCTGACGCTGAGTGAAGTCCCATGTCCTCTCATCCACCTGAAGAGGTCAAATAAAGTTTTAGACACAGAGGTGACTCTACCTGTACAGGAGGACTCAGGTGAGACGGTCATACCTGCTGTCCATCTCTCTGTCTCTTCCTCCTTAGCCTATCCAGGTGAGCACTCCTGTCCACGTTGTTCAGGTAGAAGTTTGTCTCTCTCTTGGCCTGAGACACTTCAGTCCTCAGTCTCTGCTGCAGGACCGTCTGCTCATAGGACAGACGCTCGCTCAGGTGAGTCCACTGGAACCTGTGCAGGTACTGCAGGGGGACAGACATGTGGAGAGACAGACAGGTACAGAGACAGGCAAACAGAGAGACAGACAGAAAGACAGGGAGACAGAAATACAGACAGGTGGAGAGACAGACAGTGATCAGTGGATATAAAGTGTTGAAAAAAACATAACAGAACAGGAAATGACATCACTGATGACATCAACACATAACATATCCAGTCTTATATGAACATGTATAATCAATATATTGATCAGCTGTCGGCGGGCAGACGGTACCTTGATGGACCAGAGGTCCGAGAAGAATCGTTGGCGTTTTCTGGTTCCCATCGGCGTGTTGTGAAGAGACGCCGCCACTCGCTTCGCCACTCGTTTATCTCTGAACTCCACCCACCCCTCAGTGAAGTCACACCTCCTCGAGCCCAAAGACCTCTTTCTCCTCCTCACCTGACGGTCTGAGAGGACAGGAGACGAGGTCAGAGGAGACAAGAACAGAAGAGACGAGGACACAGGAGATGAGGACAGAAGAGATATAAGGGTTGGGGTTAATTTTATTGAGTCAGGTTTATTTTATTGTTAAGAGTCACATGACCCTCTGATGGAACCCTCTGATGGAACCCTCTGATGGAACCCTGACCCAACATTTTTCAAGATTTTGGGGACCAAACAACTAATCAGTCGGGAAAACGACTGATAAACTGATCGATAATGAAAATAATCATTACAGGAACTACTTGAAAAATATGTACGTCTGTGTGCTCCACGTGTTTGGACCTATTTTTCAATTGAAAAGACTGTGACAAAGATTAATTAATTGATTAATATCTTGTTGTAATTTGTAGTGTACGCGCAACAGTTTATTTCATCTAATTTTTCAACATATATCACAAAAAATATTTGATTAAACACTGAAGAAAAGCAGGTTGATGTGTGATTTCTTCAGTTAAATTTGTGTGAATGTTTAAAATTTTGTGACATCCCTCTCTCTGCTTTTCTGTTTGTGAGTTTCTTCCTGCTCAACAGCCAGTGGGTGGGGCCAGTGGGCGAGGTCAGAGGGCGTTAGGGAGGTGTCTGCACCTGGTTCATGTAGTGAAACTCTTTCTCTTCTCCTCAGGTTATAAAAGGCCAACAGAATGCAGACAGAACTCGCAGGTGGTTTTATAGAATTACATTTAGACAAAGGAACCACCAGGTCACCGTCTCACCTGAACAAAATGACTAAAATATAGCCGCGAGCGGCAATCTGCGGGTTCTAACCTGTTCCGCCCCAAACCAGCCACCATGACCCTCGCCACCCAGCGTGACCCTCATCTGCCGTAGTGCAAGACGTTCCCCACTCTGTCCCTGAAAGCTCCAAGCAATACATACTCTTTCCAAGTCACACATCAGTTTGGGAAAAAACGGGAATATCTGGGAATGTTGGTGGCGCCCCCTATGTGCCAATCTCAAAGTCTTTTTTTGGGTGTGTTCTTGGTCCCCTTCTGATGATATTTACCCAGTTTTGTGACCATCGGAAAAACGGTTAGCATCTTACAGCTGATATTCGCTAAGCCCCGCCCTTTTCAAGGATACTTTTCTTGACGGCAGCCATGTTTTTCGTCCGATCTTGCTCATTTATAATAGAAATGAGTGTCTTGGTCCCCCGATGCCTCATACCAAGTTTGATGTTGATAGCACAAATATTTCAAAAGCTTATTCATTTTACTGTTTTTAACATTATTAAAATTAGCAAAAAATCTGTAAGGGCGGCGTTCATGGTGCACGAGGCTTTTTTGTAGAGGATAATCAGGAGGATGTGTGTGTAAAATTTCAAGTCAATAGCACTTGCGGTGCGGCGGGCAGAGCCTTTCAAGCTTTACACTCTATGTTATAGCGCCCCCATAAGGCCGATTGGGACCAAATTTTTTTTAGCAGTATTTAGATGTCATTTATAGTCCATGTACCACGTTTCATGTCCCTAGGTCCTTCCAGCTGGTCATAAATTAATAATAACGAATAGGCCACGCCCACTTTCACCTATCAACATGGCACTCAAGATATTAGTTAATAGCCACCCCTAGAGCAGGCATACCAAATTTGGTGAAATTCCATGCAATGGTCTTTGAGATACAGATGTGTGGCATTTATAGCGCCCCCTATA
This sequence comes from Lutjanus argentimaculatus, assembly GCA_034769285.1. Classification (NCBI taxonomy): domain Eukaryota; kingdom Metazoa; phylum Chordata; class Actinopteri; order Lutjaniformes; family Lutjanidae; genus Lutjanus; species Lutjanus argentimaculatus. The sequence goes on along the minus strand of JAWZSL010000077.1, from coordinate 943,423 downwards.
GGCTGAGCTCAAAATGCTTTGGTAGGCAGCTTCCAAGTCTCATTATGGACCCACCCACCAAGTTTGGTGATGATAGGTCAAAGGGTGTGGGAGTTATGGCCAATCAATTCTAAGCTCCGCCCACAGCGAAGATTCATTGGTCCGTAGCGGCCATGTTTTTTGACCAATCTGGTTCATTTATAATAGAAATGTGTCTTGTCAACCCCCAAATTTGGTGTTGATGGAGTCAAAATTGTAAAAGTTTATTTCACTTTACTGTTTTTCAAATTATGCAAATTAGCAAAAAATCTAGTTAGGCGGAGCTTCATGGTCCCATTGGCTTTTTTACCACACTATAAACTACTTTTCCTGCTACTTTTAGATTGACTGAATTTAAAATATGGTGAAATTGTTTAAGTTTAAGTTTAAGTCATACTTTATTAATCCCCAAGGGGAAATTACAGGTTTTTTTTTTTCACTCTGTTGTCATTTTTTCTCTACATTCACACAGGCCCGAAATACACACACACACATGCACAAACAGGACTTATAGACATGCATCAGGGAGAGGTGTCAGAGCGAGGGGGCTGCACACACATACATATAGTCAGGTGCACCCCTTGCTCAAGGGCACCTCGGCAGTGCCCAGGAGGTGAACTGGCACCTCTCCAGCTACCAGTCCACGCTCCGTACTTTTGGTCCGTGTGGGACTTGAACCGGCGACCCTTCGGTTTCCAAGCCAAGTCCTTACAGACTGAGCTACTGCCGCCCCATACAGACTGCAACTAATTATTATTTTGCTTTTAGTTGTTTGGTCCATAAAATGTCAGAAAATGTTTCCTAAAGTCCAAGATGACGTCCTCAAATGTCTCCTTTTGTACTCAACTCAGTTCAGCTTCCTGTCAGAGAGTAAAGAAACCAGAAAATATTCACATTCAAGAAGCTGAAATCAGAGAATTTTAACTTTTTTGTTTAAAAAATGACTCAAATCAATTATAAAAATCGATGCAGATCAATTTAATAGTTGATCAATAATAGATTAATAGTTGCAGTTCTAAGTGCTTCATGTCCGTTGGGTTTGTTGGTTTATTAGTTTGTCCAGCTGTTCCTTCCTTTGTTGTTGTTTTTGTCATCTGTGATTGATTTGTCTTGTCTAATTGATTAGTTGTATCTGTGATTGATCAGTTGTGTCTGTTACCTTCTGGCTGGAGGAAGATGCGTCCGATCTCTCCGTACACCGACAGGAGGTTCCTCAGGTGTTTGGGGCGGAGCCTCGGAGGAATGTGACCCAGATAGATGATACCTGGAACACAGGAAGTCCCACCTACACCCTTCTGTTTGATCTTCTTCTTCATCCCACCATCATCTTCATCACCTCTATCTTTGTCTTTCTGCTCTTTGTCACTGCCTGAGTCTTCATCATCTTCATCATCACCTCCTCTCTGTGTCAAAGCTCCCTTCTTCTCCTCCTCCTCCTCCTCTCTCTGAGCTGTAGTCTTCCTCTCCTCCTCCTCCTCCTCTCTCTGAGCTGTAGTCTTCCTCTCCTCCTCCTCTCTCTGAGCTGTAGTCTTCCTCTCCTCCTCCTCCTCCTCCTCCTCCTCTCTCTGAGCTGTAGTCTTCCTCTCCTCCTCCTCCTCCTCCTCCTCTCTCTGAGCTGTAGTCTTCCTCTCCTCCTCCTCCTCCTCTCTCTGAGCTGTAGTCTTCCTCTCCTCCTCCTCTTCCTCTCTTCTCTCCATCTCTCTGATTAAACTGTGAAATCAGTCCAGTGAACAAATTGAATGAATGAAGTTCTGACATCATACTTTTTTAAACGATACTCAGTTGTACTTTAGATTACTGTTACCTACGTGTATATTAATAGATGTATATTACGTTACATTGTATATATTATATCATATTTCTGTATTTTAACTTCTACACTGTTTTGTGTGTCAGATTTTCATTTTTATCTGATTGTCATGTTTGAGCATCAGTGGAGATAAAAGAAGAATCTCATCAACAATGACTGCTTCACTCAACTATACTATAATTAATAATCAATAATGAATATATTACTATCAATATTAAATATACAATAATCAAGAATAAATCTCCAAAAATCAATAATAATTAACCTAGAGCTGCAAGGATTATCGAGTAATTGATTATTAAATTAAACACCAAACTATTTTGATAATCGATTAATCGGTTTGAGTCATTTTTTAATTTAAAAAAATCTAAATTCTCTGATTTCAGCTTCTTAAATATGAATATTTTATGGTTTCTTTTCTCTCTGACAGAAAACTGAAGATCTCTGAGACATGCGATGACATCATCTCAGACTTTTGGAAACAGTGATCAATATTTTTCATCATTTACTGACTTTTATGGACCAAAAAACTAACTGAGGTTTAATTTAATCAAGAAAATAATCAATAGATTAATCAGTGATGAAAATTACAAGCAGCTCCAATTATCAATCATGGCCCCATTTCCCAGATCCTTCGTAGCGCTACGTGCTTCTTAAGTTGTATCTTAAGGTCTCTCTTAAGCTTACAGGCTGTTTCCCAGAGTCTACTTAGCTAAGATAAATCTTCTGAAAGATATATCTTTTGAAAGATAAATCTTCTGAAAGATATATCTTTTGAAAGATAAATCTTCTGAAAGATATATCTTCTGAAAGATAAATCTTCTGAAAGATATATCTTGTTGTTAGATTTTTACTTTTTAACTTTGAGCGATCAGAAACTTTATTAAGCCGACTATGTTGAACAGTGAAGTGTGCACAGTGGGAGACGTCTGCTGCGCTCAGCAGCCACATGTGAACGCGAACAGAATGTAGAATCTGTTTCGGCTCAATATCATGACTTTAAAAACACCAAATGACTTGATTTAACGAATTTTGTTAGTTTACAATATGATGAATGAGCCTATTCAGTCAGACAATAAGAGACCACAGAGTGAATTTGGCATTTCATCCTCCATGCAGCTGCAGAAGGTCAAGTTACACACAGAATGTACAGTTTATATATGTTCATTATAATGTTGATTAATGTTGAAATCGTGTTCTTCCACCTCAGTGATAATTAGTAATAAAACCAGATAATAGACTAAAGTGGTCATTTCCTCGAAATGTGTCATTTCGGGAAAATCTGAATCCCTCCCCCTCACCTCATCACATTATATGTGCCCATATTTTAATTTAAAGAGCCCAGTATGAGCGTGTATGGTGATATGTGTTTTGATGGACATTGGAAGTACATCGATGGAAAAAGAGACAAACACATACGCTGTTGTTGTTTCAATAACAAAAACATTATCGGTGAGCAGCGATCACGTTTCTCTGCTTCATCATTAGTTTATAACGGGATGTAAGTCATTTTTTATGTGATATGCTTCAGACATATTAGGACTAAAACGCTGCTAAAACGCTCGTCTGGACGGAAATTTGGTTTTAAAGCGCTGCTTTAAAAAAAAAACGTGTATGTGGACCAGGCTTCAAATAGTTCAGCAGATGATCTTTAGAAGGCGTAGCCTCATTTATAATATAATATTTGATGGTGGTAAAATTATTATTACAACACTTGTTATGTTACAACATCATTTATTTACCTTCATAAGAGATCAATCAATGCCTGCAGCATCAATTAATACACTTACGATGTACCTTAGCAGCTCTCCTTACGAGCTCCCGCTAAGAGACAGTTTGGGAAACACTCGCAGGAAAAGAAGTTCGTTCACTAAAATATATCTTAGAAACCTTCGTAGAGCGCTAAGATACATCGAAACTGGGAAACGGGGCCCTGATCAGTAATCAATAGAGATGAGCGTGTGATCGATGGTCATCAGTTTGTTGAACAGAATCACTTCCGGGTTTCCTCCTTTCACATTAAAATGTTTCCTCCACAAACACACGGCAGCTCGATAGAAATCAATAAATATAAAATCGATTCTTACCTTTGGTTTGATCTGAAAATCCTCAGCTGCTGTTCGTTCTCACATGTGGAATTCTGTCGAGTCTTAATGACGTAACGGAGCGTCAGGCTCGGAACAATCGGCCGATATACAACTTCCGGTTTAGCCGTCAAAGTAAGAGTTTAGAAGAAATTAGACCAGAGTTCCTGCTCTTTTCTGTTTGTATGAGAACACTTTATTCAATTGATAATCAGTTTATTAACCGTTTATGAGAAAACTGTGTTGCGTTTAAATTATATGAAACTCAGACAGAACGTGAAGCAACTCTTACTTTGAAAAGTCATGTCGGAAACGTGGATGTTGATTTTCCCTTGACGCTGCGCTAAGGTGAAAGGCATGCTGGGATAGCTGTCATGGCGGGTTGTTTCGAAGAGGACTCTGTTGTTGGCAGTGACGATGCAAAGACCAGTGTCCAGTCTGCCTCTGAGTCCCAGTGTGCGAGTTAAACTGGTCAGCGCTGGTTTCCAGTTCACCGCAGACCTGCTGCACCTCGAACCGCTGCAGCTCAGCAAAGGTAACGTTTATATCCACCGTGACTCCCGCCAAACTCTGTTCAAAAAAACTCCGATTCTCCTCACTCACGGTCAGCACACTGTTAGACAAAAACTGTTTATGTTGTGTTATTTATATTGTGTTATATTCAGTAGTGATGATGTGAAGATGAAGCAGGAATCTCCGCTGACACCGACTTACATATTAAAAGTTTATTACAAAGAAGTACAGCATCAAAACAAGCACCATGGAACGCCTGGAGAGGACCCAGACAAACTGACGCTCTGACTATCGGCTCTAACCAGCACCATTTTATAGAAGGGTTGTTTTGAAACAAAATATATGGCTTTAGTGTGTGCCTTCTGACACATAACATATACCCTCAGGCATGGGGCCCCCAACGGAATCCCCGGTCTCAGGATATCACAAATCATACAACACTAAGGCCCTTGTCTTACTCTGGATAGTGATGGGTCAGACGATACTGAAACATCGGCACATGCGCCGAGCAAACTTTTTTTTTTTATTATTATTGTTGTTATTGCCACAGGTACAGATCATATATATATATATACCAGTGGCGTAGCCAGAAAAAAGACACTGGGTGTGCACCAGCAAACACTGGGTGTGCCAAATTTATTCTCAACAAATAGAATATTTTTTTTACTGTGTGCATGTAATGCCCCTCTGAAGGGGGAAAATGTTGCCAGTTTCATAATTTGCCTAAAGCAGAGCGGCAAGGGCTCCCCCCACAGGCCTGCAGGCAAAACTAATAAATTCAGACTAACACATTCAAAATCACTGGCTGGCATTTAACTTGTATAATCAAACACATTCTCAACTTCTGAAATACATCATAATAACTTTTCAACCTTTAAACACATGTTTTTAACGCGATTTAAATGAGTTGTTAACAATTTTCAAATGTATTTCCTGTAATATTTATAAGTAAACCTGTTTATCTTATCCTATTTATTTCTTACTCACACTATCACATGTACATATTATTTAAGCATCTGAACTTCCCACCTTCGGCTTGCAGCTTCACAAGGCAAGGCGGCGTGGCTTGGCCTTGAACAGGTTTATTATTTCGTCAGAGTCCAGTTTGTCTGCAAGCTCTTTTTCGAACATGAGCAATGAGATGCTATTAAGTCTCTCAGTGAGCATTGTAGCTCTGCTGCTGGTTTTAATCCTGTTCACCACTGAAAAAAGGCGCTCCACAGAGCAACTTGTAACAGGCAGTGAAATGAGAATGCGAAGCAAACTGTTCATCTTGGGGAAAACGTCTCTGTCACAAGAGTCTAGGACTTCAATGATGGATGGGAACTGATGTCCCCCGTCCACTTTCCTTTTGATCAGTTCCCTAAATACATTCACTTCACAGTCCTCCAAAGCAAGTCCATAATGCCTGCTCGGTGCATGCAATAAGTCCAGCTGGCAAAACACATCTGATGTAGGCAGCAGGGATGCAGAAGCTTTCATTATTCCATAAGAGTCATTCTGAAAGCGGTTGTTCAGTTCGATCAGCTGTCTGTCAAGGATCATAATCCACAAGGACTTCAAATCAGAATCACTCCTGATGGGTGCAGACCTGCCCACTGTAGAGGCCACATGCGAGTCAGCAAACTTGGCAGGCAGCTTTCTGTTGCGTACGCCTGCTACATCCCAGTTCTGTACATCGTTTTTCTTCATGATGTCATCAGTTAGACTGATTATTCTCTCGAATTCCCCGTCTAAGTTACTCCTGAAAGCAGCGAAAGTTTCTTTGAGGCCCTCAATCATGTGGATACAGTCAGTCACTGACACAGATGGGGACTGTAGGCTTTTTGTCACAAAATCACTTGCACCAAACAGTTTAGAAAAAGCAACAAGAAGAAAAATGAATCTTTTGGTCTGTAGTTGTTGCAGGAGAGACTCTGCATCTATTTTGGTCTGACCTGATCCCTCCGCAAACTCACTCAGTGTTTCTAATATGACATCATACAATGTTAAAACTCGACTCACAGACTCAGATTTTGAACTCCATCTAATATCCGTGGAGCGCACAAGCTCCAGACGGGGTGCGTTGGGGTGAAGTTCTTCTTGGATTTGTAGAAATCGTGCATGTCTGTTGGCTCCGGTCATGAAATGATGCAGTGAATTCAAAACATCAAAAAATGTGGCCACAGTAGGAGACACTTTGGAAGCTGTTGAAAGCACCAGATTAAGACGGTGGGAGTGGCAGTGTACATACACTGCATGGGGAAAAGATTTTTTGAGCTGCACCTGCACCCCAGCTTTCTCACCGGACATAACTGCTGCTCCGTCAAAACTGAAACCGACACACAATGCAGGATTCAGTTGCAGGGGTTTCAGTACTTCCAAAATCTTTTGTGTGATGCCAGATGATGTCATGTCATCTGTCGCGACAAATCCGACGGCTCTCTCTCTCAGGTTACCGTTATACACATACCTTAAGCAGACAGCAACAAGTTCTTTCTTTGAGAGATCCTTATATTCGTCAGCTAAAATGGCATAGTATGTGTCTGTCTGTGCATGCAGCTCCGCTTTAATTTTTCGGAGGAGTAGCGATGCTGCAGTTTCAAGGATATCATTCTGAATGTCAGGGCTCATCATTTTTGCGTTGTTTGGAAGCTCATCAAAGCGCTTTTTTATGTCAGGGTCATAATCGCAAATCAATTTGAATAACTCGAGAAAATTTCCTCTATTCAGGCTTTCTGTATCCTCCTTATGACCACGCAGTGCAATGCCCTGTTTTGTACAAAACAGCAAAATATCAATGACAACTTTTACGTGTGCCCGGTTTCTTTCAATAAGGTCAGTGAAACGCTCTTCTTTATCCTTTGTGACCTGATGTAGGATATCACTGTTTCCAGCTTGCTGTATCTCTATGTAACCTTTATGCCGGGCCACAGCAGAAGAGTGAGCTTTACTTTTTTCATGTTTCACACAAAACTGACCTAGATGTCCCCAGTCTCTCATTCCTATTCTTCCGAATCTGTCCTCCTTAATATCTGTGCTGAAGTGGCGACAAGACTTGCAAAAAACCGCATCCATTTTAATGCTGTACTCCAACCAACTGTAGCGGGCATACCATTTAGCGGAAAAATTCCTCCTCTTTCCACTGACAGCCTCTGTGCAGGGGAAAGCTTGAAGTTTCGGCTGGCATGGAGGCTCGTCCACCGCGGAGAGATCGGTGGTTTCCATGGAAACGTCTGCCAAGTTGTCGTTAGCTGCAGCCTGTGTCGGAGCCGGAGGAGCCGCTGCCGTGGACCTGCTTGTCGATGGAGAGGAAACATCCTCCTCGATTGTAGAACTTGACTCCTGGAGGTCAAGTCTTGGTTTTTTAAAATAATTTATCAATGAACTCTTTCACTGTTTCATTGCTAGCAGCACTCTAGCTACTAACACTTTTATCGCTCCTGCAGTGCTCGCTGGGCGGGGGGTCACAGTCAGGTCATTAGGTTGGTTGCCAAGTGCAGGTGTCACAACCCGCTTCGCCTGATTACAATTTTTTATTGATTGATCGAGTTAACATGCCCAGTGCAGGTGTCGCAACGCATCGCCTGGTGGCAATTTTTACAAATTGATCGACTGGTGAGTCAAACATGTTAGGAAAAGCTATATATATATAAAAAAAATGCATTCAGTTTTTTGGGTGTGCCAGCTGGCTCTGTGGGTGGCACTGGCACACCCTGGCACACCCGTGGCTACGCCAATGATATATACATACAAACAAACAAACAAACACAATCCCCCCCCCCCAAAAGGAAAGAAAAGAAAAGTAAAAGAAAGAAAGGAAAAAAACAAAACAAAACAAAACAAAAAACAAACAAACAAACAAACAAAAAAGCTAGGCAAAACAAAAGAGAACGCCAACAATGTAGGAGCACAATATTATTACGACCAGTATTGCCAGAATTTACCAGTGAGGGTGAGGATATTCAACTGGGATGAATATTGATACTCTGAAGCACACGGTTTGTTCTGACAGCTTTCTTATTTTTACAGTCTTTAATTGTAGCGACGTATTGCTGCAATTCTAAAACAAAGAGATCAGCATTTGGCATTTGGCATCTGTCCATTTTTTCTTATGAATGTGAAATTTCCCAAGCATCAGAATTAGTTGTACAAAAAAGACTGTATCATTATCCAGGTTTTCTTCAAAATAAATGAAAATGTCCTTTTCTTGCAGAAGAATTACTTGTCCTGTTATTGTCCTTATATAATGCTGTACATCAGTCCAGAATGCTTTTGAAAATTCACATTGATAAAACAAATGATGAATTGTTTCCTCTTCATTCCCACAAAATCTGCATAACACATCAATATCAATATTGAACCTTGCCAGTATTTTTTGTGTTGGATAAATCTTATGTAGTATCTTAAATGAAACTTCTTTGACTTTATTGTTTAAACAAAACTTCTCGCCAACCATCCATGCTTTCTGCCAATTAATTCCTCCATAGAATGAGTTCCAAAAGGATTGTCCTAAAGGTAAAGTTGTGGTTTGAAAACAATTTCTAATGTATTTGTTTGGGCATTTCCTCTTTGCTATATCAATTTCCCCCACAAAGATCTGACTATTAAAGGATCCAGCAGTAGGAAAATTAAAACCATAAGTTCCTGAGCTTCTAAGAAGCTGCAGCACACCCCCTGGTACAGCATCAAACACTACTGCATATTCTTTGGGTGGGACTGGAAACTGAAATTTATTCATAAATTCTTGGTATGAGAGTAATTGTCCTCCATCATTAACAAGTTGTTTAACATATATGATCCCCTGATCAAACCACTTCCTGTAAAATAACAACTTATTTTTATAGAGAATATTTTCATTGTTCCAAATGTAGAGATTGGTTGGTGAGAAGCTGTGCTTATAAATCAGTTTCCAGGCAAGTAAACCTTGTTTATGAAAGTTTGATAATTTAACCGGTAGTTTTTCTATTTTGTAATTACATTTCAATAAAAAATGGATTCCACCAACATCATTAAATACAGATTTAGGAAAAATATTCCAGATGTTGTCTCTCTCTTTGATTAGGTTTGCTAACCACTGCACTTTAAAAGTATTGTTCAGCATTTCAAAACTTAGAACCTCCATGCCTCCTTTACTGCGCCGAGCAAACAAGGCAAAACCCCGTGTCGGTGCGCCTATCACTTTAAGAAAAACCACGTGACCAATACAGTTCCTGTGTCGTTTGGTTGTGAACGCGCCAAATTGTATTTATAAACAGGAAATGTATCGACACGGTTGTGGGTTTTGTTAGATGGAGATAGTTTGCGTTGTTTGCTTTTCATTGGTTTTTTGGCTTGTCACCGAATACCATGGATCAACCAAGGAAGAGGAAGTTTTCTCTCGTGTGGGATCATTTTGATCTTATCACGGAGAATAAGGTAAATTATTATTCCATTCTCGTTTCCACTATTGATCATTTTTCTTTCGGGTTATTCCAATTTCTTTCTGAAGAATATTGAATTAGTTTACAAGGATTAACTTTTATTTCTATTGTAGGTGAAATGTAGGATTTGCTCCCAGGAGCTGTCTTACTGTAACCGGAGCACTTCCACAATGCTGAGGCATTATCGTGCCCGGCATGAGAAGGAAGATCCAGTTAACACTCCCGTTATCAGCCCTGGTGTTTCCAGAAAGCAGGCGATTGATGAGGCTGTAGTGAACATGATCATTACAGACTGTCAGCCGCTTAGCCTTGTGGAAGACGAGGGGTTCCGAGAGCTGCTCCAACTCCTCATATGTACTGCCAAGCAGAAAGGTACGTGAAACAAACTGATGAATGGGTGATATACATGTTAACAAAGATAATGCACGTTATGTGCCTTCATTCATTAATCTACTCCACTTGTGTTGTTAATTTTAGGCTATCAAAACCATGATTAGCCAGAGGTATGAGAAGAAAAAGGAGCAAGTTAAAAAAGAGCTGCAGAGTGCAGTTGCAGTCAGCCTAACAGCTGACATGTGGACATCCATGAACATGGAGGCTTACTTGGCTGTGACCTGTCACTATGTCGACAGTGAGGACCATACACTGTGTACATCAATGTTGGGAGTGGAACACTTCCCTCAGCAGCACACTTCTGAAAATTTGGCCCAAGCAAAAAAAAACTTGATGGAGGAGTGGGCCATAGCAGAGAAAGTGACATGTCTGGTCACAGATGCAGCTGCAAACATGATTGTGTGTGTCAGGAAGCTCCAAATCAGGCACACAATTTGCATAGCGCATTCTCTAAACTTAACAGTTCGAAAATCATGTGACCAAATTGAGACACTCACTGATATCCGAAATAAAACACGGCAGATTGTAACATACTTTCGAACCAGTACTACAGCCAAAGAGAAGCTGGCACAAGTCCAACTACAGATGGGAGGACCAGTGAAGAAATTAATGAATGAGGTGTCAACTCGATGGAACAGCCCGTATTTAATGCTGGAACGCATGGCAGAACAGAAGGAGTCAGTGTTGGTATCCCTGGCCTCTTTAAAAAGTGATATACCTCAGCTAACTACAGATGATTACAAAATCATAGAGGAGACACTCCGTGTGCTTGCTCCATTTAATCAAGCGACAGTGGAGCTGTCTGAGGAAAAAAGAGTGTCTGGATCAAAAGTAATCCCAATGCTTAAAATGTTGCACCACTCACTGCAACGCAATGCATTAAATGTAACCACAGAAACCACGATTACTCTTGTGGAAAACCTGAATAGAAGACTGCTAGAAACTCTGTGCAACCTGGAGTCATTAAGTGTAATGACAATACCAACACTGCTGGACCCTCAGTTCAAGACGATGGCATTCTTAAGTGCGTCAAAAGCCAATGATGCAGTGAAAAGACTAAAATCGGAGTGTGCGGCAGAAATGAGAAACGCTGTACCAACACAAATGGAAGATGCCCAAGCTGGACCTTAAACTCAACCATCTGCTCCCAGTTCAGGTATGTCATGATTGTTAATTGTGTTTATTTGTATTTTAATGTTCATGCAAATCACTCCATGTGATAACAATGAATTAGTAAACCAGATGCTTTTTTTTTTTTTTTCTTCAGATGACAACCTGTGGCACCAGCTGGACATGGAAGTGAAGGAGAGCAAGGCCAATTCAAATGTGACAACCGAAGCTATTATTGAGGTACAAAGATACCTCTCCGAGGCGAACACACCAAGATCACAGGATCCACTACAATACTGGAAAATGCAAAGACTAAATTACCCTACCTTATACAAACTTGCAATGAAATTTCTGTGTACACCATCCTCATCAGTGCCCTGTGAAAGGGTGTTCTCAAAAGCGGGAGAAATGGTTTGTAAACGGCGCAATCGCCTTGGCCCAAAGATGTTAAAGCAGCTGATGTTTCTAAATAAAAACGTGTGAATGAACCTTGTTCAGTCTGTTTTTAGTCTTTATTGAAGTTGCCTGCAATGACTTTTTAAGTCCAGCAGATGTCGCCATTTAGTGATACAGCAACACAGTTTCAACACAGTGTCGACACAGTTTGGGAAATGTGCCATACACCCAATGAGGCCTCATCTGCCCATCACTAACTCTGGACACCACAATATCCACCGTGACTCCCGCCAAACTCTGTTCAAAAAAACTCTGATTCTCCTCTCTCACGGTCAGCACACTAGGTGCATTCGAGATGAGCCAGGCCTGCGCAGAATCGATCACCTGCTGGTTAGATTTGTGTCTGACTTGATCCTGACTTGTTCTGACGTCATGCACACGTGGGCAACGATAACCTCACGAGATCGAGGCGGCCGCAGTTTTCAGAGCCAGGCGCTCGCAGTCGGTGGAGAGCAACTGCGGCGCCTGGTCACCTGATCGATGAGCTGACAGGCTCTGATTGGCTCTTAGTTTTGACAACAAATACCATGTGTTGTATAAAATACTAATTATCTGTGTAACTGTAATACTTAACGCTTGATAGATTAGTCTTATGTTGTGCGATGAAGTTTTAATCTGTCAACAAGCAGATATTTTGTGTCTGATAATAATAATAAAGGTTATATATGACTTATCAAACAAACAGTTACAAAGTGCTTTAGAAGGCTGATAAAAGAACAGATGTTCCATGTAAAGAAGGGGGATCACTTTTATTTTAACTTCAATCAGTGATCAACAACACACTATCTCTTCTGCTATGAACGTGGTCTGCAGACTACAGGTGACCCACAGGTGATCTAACAGGTGATCTACAGGTAACCTACAGCTGATCTAACAGGATGTTAGTGTCTCTTCCTGTTTGTTCTCTTAAGTCTGCTGGAAACTGTCCGACTTGACTGCAGCTTTTTGTCTCCACCTCCTGCTGCGGCTGCCTGATCTCGTCTACTCGCCAGGCGAGGCGCAGTTCATCTCAAATGCACCTACTGTTAGACAAAAACTGTTTATATCCACCGTCACTCTCACCAAACTGTTCAAAATACTTCAGTTTTTATTTGCTGTCACTCTCACCAAACTCCGTTCAGATACTTCAGTTTTTATTTGCTGTACTGGCTTGTGTGAATAAAACAAAACTTAAGTTGTAGAAGAAATCTGAACTCGGGTTATCACTGAACATAAAACATGCCTTGTCAATCTTATTTTTAAAATAATTTCCTCAATGATTATTTTCATTAATTGATTAAAAATATAAGTAGTTATCGTTGATATCGACTGAAATGAAGCATTTTATCCTGTTGAATGTTTCTGTTATACTGCTGTACTACAACGTGAGATTAATGTGTCAGCAGAGATGTTGAGTCTGAAGAGTTTTAAGTGTCATAAAGGTGTATTTCTTTAAACCTGTTAGATCACCATGGTAACTAGGGATGGGTACCGAATTCGGTACTTTTTTAGGTACCGACCGAATTCCGTCGGTACTACCGAGTACCCGATTCACGTGAAATCAAACGGTACCATGTTTCGGTACCTAAACGCATCCTTGTGACTGTAAGGAGTGGAAGAGTAGGCGATTTTCCATGCCGGACTTGAACACAACTGTTACTGGCCTGAGCATTCCCCTTTAAGGAGGTGGTGGGTAATGTAGTCCGCACGTAGCCGTGTTGTTGTAGTGTGTACGCCCGCAGGTGTGTGTCTCCCTCTCCAGTGAAGTGTGTGAGAAGTAACGCCAGCTCTAGCTACTGTAAGTTGTATAGTCAGTGTGGTGAAGCTCAGCTCTACAGCCATAAAAGTACTGTGTTGTCACGTCAGAGTGAAGGAAAGAGCTGAATAAAGCCCCAGTCCGGTCCATGTGTTCAACTATCCGCCTCTCCTCCTCTGTGTGTGTGTGTGGCGCGAATAGCCCGGACTGCTGGTTACCAGCGCAGAACGAGCCAAGCTAAGGTGCAACGACACTTAGCTTTATAATCAGCTGCTCCATACCACGGTTAGGAGCTACAAAGCTGAGGAGGTAACACAACACAGGCTGAAGACTGTACAACTTTCGACAGCCTCAGATCTACGGCTACAACTCCTGTATTCAGCACCGTTAACATGCCTGCATCCGTTAGCGACGCGTCGTCTGCAGCCAGCAACGTGAGAAGAAATGGCCTTAACACTTCGTCTGCTCCAAGTAAATAAGCCTGGTGACGTTAGCTTGGCATTTTAACTTGTATTAGTTATCGTTATCAGCTCGGTTCCTCGCACTTTGTAACGTTAATATTTACAAGTCAGAGGGGAAAGGAAAGGAAGAGGAGTACGTGGAGCTGGGTTTTAATTTGTGCATTATTAAGAAAAAACACTGTCTTGTTGTAGTTAAGGGTTTTCATGTTGTTCATGAAATTTGTGAAACAACTGCGATGTTACAACACAAACAGTTGGATGTTGTTTTGCTATATTTGTTAAAGTTTATATATTGAGAAATAAATATGTTACATTGAAAATTTTTGAGATTTTATTATTAAACAAATTAACATTTATTACCACACAAGCACACACAAAAGTACCGAAAATTGGTACCGTTGAGTACCGATACCGATTCGCAGGTACCGGGTATCGGTACCGTATCGGTTCAAATGTGAAAGGTACCCATCCCTAATGGTAACTGATGCTGAACTCATCACCTGGTCTGGAGCAGGTTATGTTCTGAGTTTCAGATTAAATCGGCTGTAAAAAGCGCCGCTCTTTAACTAATATTTTTCCCAATGAAGATGTTTATGAACGATATAGATTACAAACTGAGGGAAGACGTTAAAAATGAAAAGTTGCTGAGCTGTATGTTCATAATGTCACCGAACAAAGCCAATTAATGTGTGACGACCCCTCCTCCCTGCCACTAACCCTCCTGTTCTTGTTGCTGCTGCTCTCCTCACTGTGTCTGCAGGAGGGATGTTAGTGGGATGGACCACACCTGGGCCAGGTGTGCTCTCCCCTTCAAATAGCTGCGTCAGTCTGCAGTCTGGTCTCTTCTCTCCTGCTCTCACCCTGGAAGACAACACCTCAGCAGCATTAGACCAACATGATGTTCTCTTTTGTTCCTTTCACACACACACACACACACACTCATACACACACATACATGCACTACACTACTGATCACTGATCCCCTGCCTTATTTGCAGCATCCATGTTGCTTTTTGTCGTAATATATTTTGTATATTTTCCACAGCTCCTAATTATAACAACTTGATCAGTTTGACTGAAGTGTTCGGCTCGTGATCGCTTCACTTTGTGTAGGAGAAGAGTCACATGACGCAACAAACACCCCTTTTTATGTGAGCGCGCACAGAGTCTGAAGAAGAAAGTCTGAATTAACAAAGACAGTTAATAACCACCGTCATGAAACCTGTTATTATCTCTGACTGGAGGTTCAGGTTTTATTAAACCAGCTCATACAGAGAAAGTCTGACTGTGTCAAGCTTCCTTAGTAGTACAGTCCTCAGCTGTGGAGGCCTTTAAACATGATGTTTTGTGTTCTGTGTTGCAGTGGCTGGTCTGTCCCAGCAGGAGGCGCTGCAGGTGCTGCAGTCTGTGAGGTCAGAGGGAAGAGGAGGTGATGGAGGAGTTATGGCTCTGGAGCTCCTGCAGAAGGAGCAGCAGGAGCCGAGGAGCATTGTGACGTTCTGCCGTCAGCTGGACGACGCTCTGGGAGGAGGACTTCCTGTTGGGAAGACGACAGAGATCTGTGGAGCACCAGGAGTCGGAAAGACACAACTGTGGTCAGAAACAAAGTTCAAATTCTCTGATTTCAGCTTCTAAAATGTGAATATTTTCTGGTTTCTTTACTCCTCTCTGACAGTAAACTGAAGATCTTTGAGTTGTGGACAAAACAAGACATTTGAAGATGTCATGTTGGACTTTGATCAACAGTTTCTGACATTTTATGAACCAAACAACTAACTAACTAATAATTAGTTGAAAAATAGGTCCAAACGTGTGAAAACAGGTGGAGCGCACAGATGTGCAGGTGACAAGATTGTTACAGGATTAATTAATTGATTAATCAAGAAACTAATTGTCAGCGTTTATCAACTGACTCACTGTGACCTGAACTGTACATTTATTGCCACACTGACAACTGATTGCTGGGTTTAAGTTTCTGTGTGGCACTGTCAGTCTGCTGTTCGCTCTGCTTCACCTTCACGCTGCGCGCGCACACACACACACACACACACCTGATGCTCTGCCCTGTTCCTTAAAGGAGCTACGCTGCACTAACAACAGTACGCTTCAGTTATAGACCAAGAAAACATCTTTATTAGGCAAGGAAAATGTTGTCACCACGATCAGAAACACTCCAGAACTTAACCACCCTCCTCACCATGTTTTGACTAATTTGACCAAACAGACACAAACTAAAACTAAAAACACTTCCTGTATTTTAAAATTTTATTTTAGTTTACTCTGTAAAAACACAATATCATTTCAGTTTAAGATTTTTGTTTTTATTTCAGTCCTTCAGTTTAGTTTCCGTTTTTGTTTTGTTCGGTTTAGATTCAGTTTAATTTAGTTTCAGCTTTCGTTTAGTTTTAGTTTAGTTTCGGTGTTCGGTTCAGTTTGAGTTTAGTCAAGTTTCAGGTTTAGTTTAGTTTTAGTTAAACTCTGATCAGTCTCGTCCTCTGGTTTGATTAGTCTGGTCTGAAGTTTGTTACTAATGATGATGATGATGAAGAACTGATGTTGCATTAACCCTTGAATGTGATGTCATAATAAAGAGATGAGATGAACCAGTCAGAGTCTAACAAACTGTTGGCTGCTGCTGATCGATCGGTTGGACTGATCAATAAGTGATTGATTTTGTGTCCTGCTGACAGCTTCCAGCTAGCAGTGGACGTTCAGGTCCCTCAGTGTTTCGGTGGTGTCGGGGGTCAGGTGGTCTTCATCGACACTGAGGGCAGCTTCCTGCTGCAGAGAGTCGTCGAAATCGCCGCCGCCACCGTCCGACACTGCTCCTTATTGGTCGAAGACGATGAGCAACAAGTTGCCATGGAGACCTTCACTGTGGACACCATTCTGTCCAACATATTCCTGGTAATGAGGACAATTGCCATGGTAACAGGTGTTAAACTGTTATGCCAGCTGTTTAAATGATTCTGTCTCACCTGTCTCAGGTGCGTTGCCATGACTACATGGAGCTGCTGGCGGAGCTCCACCTGCTACCGTCCTTCCTGTCTGACCACCCAAAGGTCCGCCTCCTGGTCATCGACAGCGTGGCATCTCCGTTCCGCCGGCTTTTTGATGAGCTGTCACAGAGGACACGCCTCCTCAACATCCTTGCCCAGCAGCTCATCACCATGGCAACCAGCCATGACATCGCCGTAGTCATGACCAACCAGATGACCACCCGGTTGCGGGGTGGCGGCCAATCGCAGCTGGTCCCGGCCCTAGGGGAGAGCTGGGGCCACGCCCCTAACACCAGGCTCCTCCTACACTGGGCGGGGCCACGGCAGCTGGTGGCCATCTTTAAATCCTTGGGTCACGTGAACTCCACTGTCCAATACCAGATCACCTCTGAGGGCTTCAGAGACACGGTCCAATCAGAGCAGCCACAGAGCAAACGGCCTCGAACACACAACGACCAATCAGCTGCCAGCTGCTGAGAGACCGTTGGCCATTTTCTCATTTAATTAGTGAATTAATTTATTAATTGATCCTGTCACACTCTTGCCAGCTGAAAAATATGCACTCTATGTTCGCTCACATTTGGATCTATTTTTTAACAACTGAAACATTTTTCTGCTAACAAGATTGTAATTAATTGATTAATGAATCAAAATAAACATTAATTGCATTCCTAGTAATAATATCTGATTTGACAGATTATGTCAAAATGTAATTTGTAAAGTGTTTTGATGAACATTTTTAGAGCCAGAACTGTTGTTTGTTTCTGTTGCCATGGTGATGTCAGTCAGATTTGGAATATTAAAACTTAAGGTTTAAAATACAGATGTGAAATTAACAGTTGTTTTATTGATCTCAGCCAGGAGAGACAGACTATTATCAGTTATTGCTGAAAAAAAATCCACATGGTGCATTTTTAATTTAAATATTCACATACAAACACTTGTTTCACTGACCACTTATACCGTCGTCATGACAGACAGAAACAGAAATTTAGCTTTAATACAACAGATTTTAAAAATCATACTACAACACCTGTCTGTTACCACAGCAACAAGAAAAAAGTGAACTTTGCCAGCTCAATAAATACTTGAGTACTTTGACAATGTTACCCTGAAGACAAAACTGTGAATATTTACAGCCTGCTGTTTCCACAGCAACAGATGTTGTTCTCCGCACACAGACAAGTTTTGTGTGTGTGTCAGAGAGATGATCAAAGTCGACAAACATCAGGAGGTAAACACTGAACACCTGTCTGACACACAGACAGACAGACAGGTGAGCACAGTCAGTGACCAAGAGGGGGCAGCAGAACTCTGTGACTGAAAATAAAACCTGATGTGAACAGAACTGAACATTTTCAGTAATTCTGAAGTTCTAAAACTGTCCTGCCGCTGTGGAGACAAAAATATCCACATGGTAAGTCATTACGAGATAAAAAAATCAAAAACAAAAACAAAAAAACAACAACAACTCGTAATTTTTAAATAAAACGTAATTCTTTTGAGATAAAAGGTACATTTAAAAAAGTAATTATGAGGTAAAACGCAGTTATTTTAATGTTTTATGTCATAAACATGACTGTTGACCATGTGGACATATGTGTCTGACTGGCGGAAGTGGACTCCATCTGTCTTCTGTAAAGAGTGACGCCACTCTGTCTGATGCTCCTCATGTGTTCATGTTAGGAACATGTTCTGATGTTCTTCACGCTGTCTGTGGTCACGTGATCGTGATGAACAGACTGATGTTCAGAGATGTTCTCTAACAGTGATGATCCACTCTGACTGAAATCACACAACGGTCACATCAGTTCTCCCTCTCACGCACGCACACACAGCAGCATGTTTGGTGCGCTCTTTAAGTGGACACAGAGAGACAGACAGACAGGTGGAGAGACAGACAGGCGGGCTGAGTCCTCCGCTGGGTGGAGGAGCTGCAGGAGGTGAAGCGGAGCTTCAGAGGAGATCAGACCGGAGAGAGGCACAGCTGAGCGGCTTCAGGACTGCGAGTAGACCGGGACGAGACGGAGCCGCTCCGGTAGGTCCAATAAAACTAGTTTGACCGGCGACAGGAACCAGTGGAATCATTTAGATGGAACCAGTTCAGCTGCTGCTGAAGAGACAAACTCAATGAGTCAGTTTATTATCGATAACTGTCGTAGTTAGTTTCAATGAATAAAAAAAATCATTAAAACTAACTGCAGAGTTTATTGATCACATTTTTTTTTTCACGTGCAGATCAATCAGTCATCAAACGTTTATTGATCTTAATGAACCAGGTCGATCATTTCTGTCCCATTATTTTACATCTATGAACTGGATGATTGATTGATCAGGAGATGATGACAGTATTTTCACATGAATATGAGACTTTAAATATTTTCTGTCCATGTGTTTGAGTCGGACTGTTTACTGATGTTTGTTGCGTCAACTGTATACAAACACAGTGACAGATGACAGGCAAAACAAACAGTTGTCAGATGGATATAGATTATAGATTGGATATAGATTTAGGACTTTTTATTCCACTGTCTGATTCTGTCCCACACACACTGATCACAGCTGCTTGTTTGAGTTTAACTTAACTAGTCATCATCATGAAAGATTAGAGAAGATTATTAATCAATTATTAAATTAATCACCAACTGTTTTGATAATCAATTAATCGTTTGAGTCATTTTTAAAGAAAACAGTCTAAATTCTCTGATTTCAGCTCCTTAAATGTGAATATTTTCTGGTTTCCTCCTGGTTTTTGGACTTAAAGAAACACTCAAACATTTTTCAACATCTTCTGATATTTTATGGACCACACAACTAATTGATCAGTCAAGAAAATGATCAACAAGACTGACAACAAAACACGAGCAATGTTTGGATCAACAGATTAATCAACAATGAAAATAGTTAGTTGCAGTTGCTAAATACTGTACACCCCACTGAAATGATTGATTAATTGACTGATTGATTGATGTCTCCTCAGGTGTCCACAACAGAATGAAAACTCTCCCCTGAACATCACCTCAGTATGACATCATCAGGCCTCTCCTCTCTCCCCCTTCATCATTGTCATGTCTGGCTTGGGATTAGTCAAACGTCCTATCAGTCCTGGCCAGGGCCCCGCCTCCTGCTGTCTCTCCTGCTCCTGATTGGTGGACAAGCGGTTCTGGTGAGTGCCTCCCACCAGCACTTTCACCCCCACTCCATAAAGATACCTGGTGACATCACTCTGGGGGGGCTGTTCCCCATCCACGCCCGTGGCCCCCATGGGCTGCCTTGCGGTGAGCTGAAGAAGGAGAAGGGGATCCACCGGATGGAGGCCATGTTGTACGCTCTGGACCAGATCAATAGCGATCCCGAGCTGCTGCCTAACATAACGCTGGGGGCCCGAATCCTGGACACCTGCTCCAGAGACACCTACGCCCTGGAACAGTCTCTCACCTTCGTCCAGGCGCTCATCCAGAAAGACACGTCCGATATCCGCTGCTCCAATGGAGAGCCGCCCATCATTCGCAAACCTGAGAGGGTGGTGGCCGTGATTGGAGCATCGGCCAGCTCTGTGTCCATCATGGTGGCCAACATCCTGCGACTGTTTGAGGTAAATAACACACAGGTAACACACAGGAAACATAAAAGTAAAATACAGGTAACACGGGTAAAATACAGGTAATATACAGGTAACATACAAGTAACATACAGGTAACACACAAGTAACATACAGGTAACACACAGGAAACATACAAGTAAAATACAGGTAACAGGTAAAATACAGGTAATATACAGGTAACATACAAGTAACATACAGGTAACACACAAGTAACATACAGGTAACACACAGGAAACATACAAGTAAAATACAGGTAACACAGGTAAAATACAGGTAATATACAGGTAACATACAAGTAACATACAGGTAACATAAGTAACATACAGGTAACACACCGGTAACACACAGGAAACATACAAGTAAAATACAGGTAACACACAGGAAACATACAAGTAACATACAAGTAACATACAGGTAACACACAGGAAACATACAAGTAACATACAGGTAACACACAGGAAACATACAAGTAACATACAGGTAACATACAAGTAACATACAGGTAACATACAAGTAACACACAGGTAACAACAAGTAACATACATGTAACACACAGGTAACATACAGGTAACACACAGGTAACATACAAGTAACAGAAGGTAACACACAGGTAACATACAAGTAACATACAGGTAACACACAAGTAACATACAAGTAACACACAGGTAACATACAAGTAACACACAGGTAACACATAAGTAACATACAGGTAACACACAGGTGACATACAAGTAACACACAGGTAACATACAAGTAACACACAGGTAACATACAAGTAACACACAAGTAACATACAAGTAACATACAAGTAACACACAGGTAACATACAGGTAACACACAGGTAACATACAAGTAACACACACAGGTAACACACAAGTAACATACAGGTAACATACAAGTAACACACAGGTAACACACAAGTAACATACAAGTAACATATAAGTAACATACAGGTAACATACAAGTAACATACAAGTAACATACAGGTAACACACAGGTAACATACAAGTAACATACAGGTAACACACGGGTAACATACAAGTAACACACAGGCAACATACAGGTAACATACAAGTAACACACGGGTAACATACAGGTAACATACAAGTAACACACAGGTAACATACAAGTAACATACAGGTAACATACAAGTAACACACAGGTAACACACAGGTAACATACAAGTAACATCCAGGTAACATCCAGGTAACATACAAGTAACATACAAGTAACATACAAGTAACATACAAGTATGACACAGATAACATACAAGTAAAATACTGGTAACATACCGGTTACACTGGATGGTTTGTTGGTTGGTTGAACGTTTGATTGGTTGCTTGCTTGTTTTCTTTGGTTGTTTTGGTTGGTTGGTCGCTTGCTTGCTTTAATGTTGTTTGGTTGGTTGGTTGGATGGTTTGTTGGTTGATTGCTTGCTTTATTGTTGATTTTTGTTGGTTGATTGATATGTTGGTTGGTTGGTTGTTCAGCTGGAACCTGAGCTCCTCTGATGAAGACTGGTCGGGGTCCGACATTAAGGTTTTTTCCTTCTTGCCCTGCAGGGCAAGTACAGTACAGTACAGTACAGAAATATTTGGACAGTGACACAATTTTCATGATTTGGGCTCTGCATGCCACCACATTGGATTTGGAAATGAAACAACTGAGATGCAATTGAAGTGCAGACTTTTAGGTTTAATTCGAGGGGTTGAACAAAAATATCCTATGAAACGTTTAGGAACTGCAACCATTTTTCTACAAAGTCTCCTCATTTCAGGGGCTCAAAAGTAATTGGACAACTTAACATTACCATAAATAAAATGTTCATTTCTAATACTTTGTTGAGAATCCTTTGCAGGCAATGACTGCCTGAAGTCTGGGACCCATGGACATCACCAAATGCTGGGTTTCCTCCTTTGTGATGCTTTGCCAGGCATTTACTGCAGCTGTCTTCAGTTGTTGCTTGTTTGTGGGTCTTTCTGCCTTAATTTTTCTCTTAAACAAGTGAAAAGCATGCTCGATGGGGTTGAGATCTGGTGATTGACTCGGCCGTTGCAGAATATTCCACTTCTTTGCCTTAAAAAACTCTTGGGTTGCTTTCGCAGTATGTTTTGGGTCATTGTCCATCTGTACTGTGAAGCACCGTCCAATCAACTTTGTTGCATTTGGCTGAATCTGAGCTGAAAGTATATCCCTATACACTTCAGAATTCATCTGGCTGCTTCTGTCTTCTGTCACATCATCAATAAACACTAGTGACCCAGTGCCACTGGAAGCCATGCATGCCCATGCCATCACCCTGCCTCCACCATGTTTTACAGAAGATGTGGTGTGCTTTGGATCATGAGCCGTTCCAAGCCTTCTCCATACTTTCTTCTTCCCATCAGTCTGATACAGGTTGATCTTAGTTTCACCTGTCCAAAGAATGCTGTTCCAGAACTGGGCTGGCTTCTTTAGATGTTTTTTGGCAAAGTCTAATCTGGCCTTTCTATTTTTGAGGCTGATTAATGGTTTGCACCTTGTGGTGAACCCTCTGTATTTGCTCTCATGAAGTCTTCTCTTTATGGTAGACTTTGATACTGATACACCTACTTCCTGGAGAGTGTTCTTCACTTGGGTGGATGTTGTGAAGGGGGTTTTCTTCACCATGGAAAGGATCCTGTGGTCATCCACCACTGTTGTCTTCCGTGGACGTCCAGGCCTTTTTGAGTTCCCGAGCTCACCAGTGCGCTCTTTTTTTCTCAGAATGTACCAAACTGTTGATTTGGCCACTCCTAACATTCCAGCTATCTCTCTGATGGATTTCTTCTTTGTTTTCAGCCTAAGGATGGTCTGTTTCACTTCTATTGAGAGCTCCTTTGACCGCATGTTGTGGGTTCACAGCAACAGCGTCCAAATGCAAATGCCACACCTGGAATCAACTCCAGACCTTTTACCTGCTTAATTGATGACGGATTAACAAGGGAATAGCCCATGCAGCCCATGAGATAGCTTTTGAGTTAATTGTCCAATTACTTTTGGTTCCTTGAAAAAGAGGCGGCTACATATTTAAGAGCTGTAATTCCTAATCCCTTCCTCCAATTTGGATGTGAATACCCTCAAATTAAAGCTGAGAGTCTGCACTCTAAGTCCATATTGATTATATAACTGTATCTTGAATATGTTTTGGTAAACAGCTAAAATAACAAAACTTGCGTCAGTGTCCAAATATATATGGACCTGACTGTACTTCTGAAATCTAGTTGCATCATCTAAATTCCTACTTGCCCTGCCTAGGAGGTTCTTTTTCTGGCTGTGTGGTGCATACTTTTGCTCACAACTCATTTCTAACTAAAATCCATTGTCTGTTGATTGTATAAAACACTACGCAACACTTCTTTCTTCAGAGAGCAGTATTTATTAGCTATAGTATAGCCAACAAAGAAGGGATAAAAGAGATAAAGAAACAGAGGGGGTAGGACCAGAGAAGTTTTTTTTTAAACTTCCTCTTACCCCTGTTGAACATGAACAGTATTATTTATGTTCATTATTTGTCGATAATATGCTGTTGAGGATCCTGTTTGTCTTTTTTCTTTTTTATAGCTTGTTTTTATTTTGTTTGTATTATTTTAAAACATTCAATAAACTACAAACTCAACTCAACATTATATTTAACCAGGAATTTGTACAGATCAGTGCAGTCAGATCAGTGAAATGAATCAGAATCAGAATCAGAAATACTTTATTGATCCCTGGGGGGAAATTGTTGGCGTTACAGGTGCTCCTTAGAAGTGAAAATATAAAAAATATAACAAGATTGTTTAAAATATATATATAATAACCTATCAAATATACACAGATACAAAGTGGCAACAATAGATAATAAACAGAATATATATAGTAAAGGTAAAGGTATGTGCTTTGCTTAGTAATAGATTATAAGCAGAGATATAGAATGGAAATAAAAAATAAGGATTATGTACATAATGTGCCTCGTGATACAAAATATATGTTTACATAACAGTGTAAAAAGAAATGTATGACAGTAGGGTTATTGCACGAGTTAAATTATTGTACAGAGTAATTACACTGGTAGTTATTGCAAGGATTATTGTATTAAGTCAGCAGTGAACTGTGGAATAAATATGTAATAATTTACTGGTTAAATAGTCCAAGGGCCACTCAGAGGGAGGAATTGTACAGTTTGATGGCCACAGGCAGGAATGATTTCTTGTGGCGCTCAGTGGTACATTTTGGTGGTATGAGTCTCCCACTGAAGGTTCTCCTGTGCCTGGTCAGCAGAGGGTGGAGTGGGTGTGAGACATTATCCAAGAGAGTCCGTAGCTTGGACAGCATCCTCCGCTCTGACACCACCATCCTCGCCTCTGTCGCCAAAGTGCTTGCTCATGGGGGAACTGTTTCAATTGTTGGATGCAAATAAAATGAATTATTGAGTGTGGTCTAGACCTACTCTATATGTAAAGTGTCTTGAGACAACTTTGTTGTGAAGTGGCGCTATATAAATAAAATTGACTTGACTTGACTTAACACTCCGTTCCCAGAACGTCACTGGCCTTGCGGATCAGTTTGTTGAGTCTGTTGGCATCCGCCACCCTCAGCCTGCTGCCCCACCATGCAACAGCATAGAGGACAGCACTGGCCACCACAGACTCCTAGAAGATCCTGAGCATAGTTCAGCAGATGTTGAAGAACCTCAGTCGCCTCAGAAAATAGAGACGACTCTGGCCCTTCCTGTAGAGAGCGTCAGTATTCTTTGCCCTGTCCAGTTTATTGTCAATGTGTACTCCCAGATACTTGTAATCCTCCACAATGTTCACACTGACCCCCTGGATGGAAACAGGGGTCACCGGTGCCTTGGTCCTCCTCAGATCCACAACCAGTTCTTTTGTCTTTGCAACGTTGAGCTGCAGATGGTTCTGCTTGCACCATGTGACAAAATTGTCCACAGTAGCCCTGTACTCATCCTCATCACCCTTGTTGATACATCCAACTATGGCAGAGTCGTCAGAAAACTTCTGAAGATGGCAGGTCTCTGTGCAATAGCTGAAGTCTGTGGTGTAGAGGGTGAAGAGGAAGGGAGAGAGGACAGTCCCCTTCGGGACACCGGTGTTGCTGACCACTCTGTCTGACACACAGTGCTGCAGGCGCATGTACTGTGGTCTGCCAGTCAGGTAGTCGACAATCCAGGACACCAGAGGGGCATCCACCTGCATTGCTGTCAGCTTGTCACCCAGTAGAGCTGGACGGATGGTGTTGAACGCACTGGAGAAGTCAAAAAACATGACCCTCACAGTGCTCGCCGGCTTGTCCAGGAGGGCATAGACGCAGTTGAGCAGGTAGATGATGGCGTCCTCCACTCCAAGTCGGGGCTGATAGGTGAACTGGAGGGGGTCCAAGAGTGGCTTGACCAGGGGCCGGAGCTGCTCCAGGATGAGTCTCTCCAGGGTCTTCATGATGTGAAAGGAATTCCCTGTTGCTTAAAATTATTTACCTTAAAAAAGTCACAGAAATGATCTGATAAGCCCACATCCACTACAGAGGAAACCTGTACTGACAGGCCATAGGTTATGACCAGGTCTAATACATGTCCTCTGTTGTGGGTGGGCTGTGTAACATGTTGGATAAAATTCATACAGATAATTAAGTTTAAAAAATCTAAACTCAAAGAGTGTGATTTATTATCCACATGAATATTAAAATCACCTAAAATAATAATCCTGTTATATTTATCATGGATAATCGAGAGGAGTTCTGAGAATTCTGTGATAAAAGAGGTGCATCGTTTGGGTCTGTAGATTGTCTGTAGATTGTCAAACATAGTGTGGGAGGGCTGCTAAAAAGAAAAGAGTGATATTCAAAAGACATGTATTCACCAAATAAAATGTTCTTAAAACCATGTGCTGCTAAAAGGATTGTGGCTGCCCCCCCTCCTCTCCTACCATTTCTAATAGAATATGAAAAGTCATAACGGGGCGGGGGGGGGGGGGGGGGGGGGGGGGGGGGGGGGGGGGAGGAGACTTCAGTGAGGGTTGCAGCTCCGTCAGTGCCGAGCCACATTTCAGTTAAAAACATACCATCAAGATTCTTCTACTTCTAAAATCAGGTCATTTATAAGAAAGGTCTTATTTGAAAGAGATCTCACATTTAAAAGTGCCATGTTCAGTGACCTCTGCGATGTTCGGGGAGGGACAGCAAATCAAATCAAATCAAATCAAACTTTATTTATATAGCACTTTTCATACATCTTAAAATGCAACCCAAAGTGCTTCACAAGAAAAAACAGAAAGAAAAATGAAATGACAAAACATACAACAATAAAAAGTGAAATCCCATCCCTCCCATCCCCACATATCACATTTTAAAGATATCAACAGTCTCTGCGGCCCTGAGGTTCTCTGGGAGGCTGTTCCACAGCTGAGGGCCAAAATGGCTGAATGCAGCCTCACCGTGGGTTTTTGTTCTAACTCGTGGTATGGTTAAAAGGCCGGCGCCAGAGGACCTCAGGGTCCGCGAGGGTTGATATGATAAAAGCAGGTCAGATAGATAAGATGGTCCAAGACCGTTAAGACATTTAAAAACTAATAAGAGAACCTTAAAATCGATCCTGAAGCGGACGGGGAGCCAATGCAGCGATTTTAAAACTGGTGTAATGTGCTCCCACCCTCTGGTCCTCGTCAGCACGCGTGCGGCTGAGTTTTGTAAAATTTGTAGATTATTAATACTCTTTTTGGGAAGACCAGAGAGCAGGGCATTACAATAATCTAGTCTACAGGAAATAAAAGCATGTATCAGCACCTCCGTGCTGGTCTGAGAGAGAAACGGACGGACTCTGGCTATATTCTTAAGATGGTAAAAACCTATCTTCGTAATATTTTTTATGTGTGGAATAAAAGTAAGCTCAGAGTCGAAAATAACGCCCAGGTTCTTTACGTATTGTGAGGGTTTAAAATCTAGTAGTTTTGGAAAAAGTTTCTCTCTCTGGCCTTCAGGACCAATGACTAAAACCTCTGTTTTGTCCTGGTTGAGCTGAAGGAAATTCTCTGCCATCCATGACTTAATGTCTAAAATACAGTTAAAAAGGGCATCAATTGGCCCTGAGTCATCAGGAGACACGGCGATGTACAGCTGTGTATCGTCAGCATAGCTATGGAAGCTGATGCCATGTCTCCTGATGACGTCCCCCAAGGGAAGCATGTAAAGATTAAAAAGAATTGGACCTAAAATTGACCCTTGGGGCACCCCACACCTAATTTCATGTGTTCTGGAGGAACATGTATCCATACTTACAAAGAAACATCGATCTGTGAGATAAGAGCGAAACCAGTTAAAAACAGCACCAGAGAGGCCCACCAGGTTCCTCAGTCTATTCAATAAAATGTGGTGATCTACTGTATCAAAAGCAGCGCTTAAGTCCAGTAGTACCAAGACTGTGAGTTTTTGTGAGTCTGCGTTACACCTGAAGTCATTTAAAATCTTTAATAGGGCTGTCTCGGTACTGTGGTTCATTCTAAAACCAGATTGATATTTCTCTAAAATATTGTTTGTATTTAAAAAATCAATTAATTGGTTAAAAACCAGTTTTTCTAAAATCTTACTTAAAAATGGTAAGTTGGATACAGGTCGGTAGTTACTAAAAATGTTGGGGTCTAAGTTGCTCTTCTTCAGAAGGGGCCTCACCACCGCCTTTTTAAAGGAGGTGGGGAAAACACCCGTCTGAAGAGAGCAATTTACTATATTTAAAATCTGTTCCTCAAAGAAACCATAAAACGTCTTTAAAAGTGATGTGGGAATTGGATCTAAAAGGCAGGTTGCGGGCTTTACTTGGGAGAAAACTCGACCAAGTGTCCTTGCATCAACCTTGGCAAAACTCTCCAGTGTTTCCTCGGATAAAAGCAACGGTCCAGATGTGTTAAAAATTACATTTCGATGTGTGAAAAGACTGGACCTAATGTCATCGATTTTACTTCCGAAGTGGTTTGCAAAGTCCTCGCAGAGAGCGTCTGTTGGTGCCTCTGATGGTTTTTTAAAATTGGTGTTGGTTAAAAGATCGAAGGTGGAGAAAAGAATTTTAGGGTTGTTTTTATTATCTGTAATGAGTTTTGAGAAATGGGATATTCTTGCCTGTTTGACAGTTTTATTGTAGGATTTGAGTTGTTCACGTAATATTTCATAATGAACTGTAAGTTTACTTTTTCTCCACCTTCTCTTCGCACTCCTGCATTTTCCTTTTGATTTTTTGATTTCATCATTATTTCTCCACGGCGGTTTAGGTTTACTTTTTATGGTTTTAGTTAAAAGTGGAGCCACGAAGTCCAGTCTTGATTTCAATTTACTGTTAAAATTGTTGACAATAAAATCACAAAGTGCGGGTAAAATTTCAGCAGGAGTGCTCTGTAAAATCTCAATAAAATTTGCAACCACTTCGGAAGTAAGGTGGCGTCTCCTCACCATTCTCACCGGGGCCTCCTGATGATTAAAACTGGTGATGTTAAAATACAGAGGACACACCAGTGGACAGGCCATAGGTTATGACCAGGTCCAGGGTGTGTCCTCTGTTGTGAGTCGGCTGTGTTACATGTTGGTTAAAATTCATGCAGTTTAAAAGGTTTAAAAAGTCTCTCGACAATGGGTCGGAGATGTTATCAATGTGCAGATTAAAATCACCAGTTATTAAAATTCTGTTATAGGTGGCGTGTATGATTGATAAAAGCTCAGAAAATTCACTGATAAAAGAAGTGGAGTGGTGGGGTGGTCTGTAAACTGTAATGCAAAGGATAGGAGGACTGCTAAAAACAAAGGCATGAAGCTCAAACGATGAGTAGCTGTTAAAAAAACACTTCCTTTGAGTTTAAAATATTTTTAGAAATTGAAGCAGTTCCGCCTCCTCTTTTACCACCCCTGATAGAAAATAAAAAGTTAAAATCTGGTGGGCAAGCCTCGGTGAGAACAGCTGGTGCGTCAGTGCCAAGCCATGTCTCTGTTAAAAGAATGCAATCTAACTTACTGTCAAAAATCAGGTCATTCATAATAAAAGATTTGTTCGCAAGGGAGCGAACATTTAAAAGTGCCATGTTGAGGGTGACAGGTGGTCTACGGACCGTACAGGTGGATTGTTGATGTTTTGGGAGAGGTCTGAGGTTATTGAAGTTCACAGAGTGATCATTGTAAAATCTGCTTTGCAAGCGCTGCGTGATGATGACAGGAATTGGTGAGTTGTTAGTGAAAACAGAAGGTCCAAGTCCAGTATTGTGTGTGTTATGATCAGAGGTGGAACTAAAAACATAGGAACTGGGACCGGGAGGACATCAATCAGTAGCGGACAGATTTGGTGTGGTGGGAGGTGATGTGCGCGTGTTGCACACCATATGCCAGGTTGGCGGACAACACGCGTGTGCCGGCCCTGTTTAGATGAAGGCCATCATTTCCAAATAGATGTCTCCTCTCCCAAAAGACATCAAAATTGTCAATAAAACCAACCTTGTGGGTGCGGCAGGCGGAGGCGAGCCAGGTGTTCAGGCTGAGTAGCCGGCTGAAACGCCCAATGCCCCTGCCACAGGTGGGGGTGGGGCCGGAGATAAAAACACACAGCTGGGACTGTGAGAGCTTGTTAAAAAGCTGCGTGAAGTCCTGCTTTAAAATCTCAGACTGTTGTCTGGAAGTGTCGTTGGTGCCCACATGGATTATGACATGGTTTACCTGGGGGTGAGAATCCAGAATGCTTGGAATTTTCTCCGTTATATCTGTAACGGTGGCGCCAGGAAAGGACAGGGTGAGCGCCCCTCCCAGACGGACATTCCGGAGGATGGAGTCCCTGATGATGAGCGTCGTAGCCCATTGTCCAGGGGGGATGGCCAGTTCGGTGACCCCATCGTCCCCGTTAGCGGCCCGGTGGTGATGGGTGTCCTGATGAGGAGGACGCCGAGAGTGCCACCGCACAGCGTCCCTGAGGAGCCGCCTCCACTGGGCTGAGGAGCGGAGGGACGAAGGTGAGCGGTCCGACGCTGGACGTCCATCCGCTGGGGCGGAGGAAGCAGTGAGTGGAGGGAAAGCTGTGGTGTCTGTCAGCGGGGGCATGACACCCACCGGAGGGGAGGCATCGGGATCAGCAGGGGCAGTTCCCTGTTCCAGCACCCTGACCGGCTCCACGGTCGTTGATAGCGCCGAGTATTTGTTGGTGAGGGGGACGCTGAAGGAAGAGGGAGCCCCGATCGACGCGCCACCAGGAGCCCTCCTCTGACTGCGGACAACAACCTTGGTCCAAGGAGTCCTGTTGCTCGGCGTAGAGCAGGATGGCCGCTGACAGGTGGAGGAGGAAGGCTCCCAGAGGACAGTGTCCCCCAGTGTAGCAGCAACGCCATGCTGTTGTAGCTCACCGGTCTGTGAGGTCTCCAGCCAGCCGGACAACGTCGGGAGCCGTGCTTTGAAGGTGGCCAGCAGTGAGTCCTTCCTCCGCAGCTCATCGGACAGCCATCCAATATCCTCGAGAAGGTCAGCAATCTTTTTCTGAGCCTTCGTGAGCTGCTTTCCTACCTCTGCAGGTAAGGGAGTGTCCATAGTGATGGCGTCCATGATTGCCATGTAGCTCTGTCGGTAAAATCGTAAAATCCAAACGTCCGATGACTAAAACCTTGTATCCAGTAAAAGCAAAAGTTAAAAGTGACCGGTAGTTTACAGTTCAACGTATAAAAACGTTCAGAACCTGTTTAAAACCGGATAAAAGCAGGAGCTAGCAGCTAGCACTCTAGTGTGTCAGGGAGGTCACGTGTGTTTGAGATTAGGGCCAGAGGATATAGAGGATATCCTTAACATATTTAACATTTTTTACAAGTTCTCAGTAATATTTAAGTGTTAAGAAATGAAGTATTTGCATTTCTTTTGCATTTTTGTAAATCATTAACTCATATTTTTCATATATTTTTTATATACCTCATATATTGTCACGTTACCTTTTTAATTATAGTTAACAGGCTTATTTTTCCTTTAAATCCCATAAAACTGAAAACAAAAAAGTTTTAAAAATACAATTCACTTAAGTATACTCTATCAATGATTAATTTTCCAGCCACAAATATTAGATATTTTCATTTTTAATTTAATAAAGTTATTGTTATTATTGGTTGCACCAAATGATACAAACACCTCATATCATTAAAAGTTCATTTGGAAGAGATCAATAAACAATAAATTCCATACAAAAAAATAGATGTAAACCACATTTTTGTTCAAATTTCACAGAATTTTCATGAAAACAAATGTTTAATAAAGGTTAAAATAGTTCATTTTGCTCAGCCAGTCAACGTGTGTTTTATGGACTTGGAGGGAGTCCTGGGGGGGGGGGCACTGGGGGATTCTGGGGTTCTGGGGCTGTTACTATGAGCCCCCCAGTGACCACAGTGAGAGAACTGTCTGTATCATAAAGTCAAACACATTCTCAGTGGGTGTTGGACTCCTCCAAGGCTGTCCCCTGGTCTCTGATCCTGTTTGTGATACTCGTGGACAGGACCTCATGGCTGACCCGGGGTGAAGAGGGTGTCCATTTTGGGAACCTCAGAATTGTGTCTCTGCTTTTTCCAGCTAATGTGGTTCTGTCTGTCAGTCTGAGGCCATGGTTCTCTGCCAGGAAGTGGTGGGTTGCTTCCTGTAGCTCGGGGGTCAGCTGCTGCCCCAAGTGAAGGAGTTCAAGTATCTCGGGATCTCGTTCACATGTGATGCTAAAATGGAGCGTTAGCTTAACATCTACAGTAAAATAGGCGTTGTACCAGAGCTTTTTATTTACCATTCAGTCTACATTCCAACCCTCAGCTATGGATGAGCTTTGGGTTGTGACAGAAAGAATGAGATTGAGGATACTGAATTGAGTTTCCTCTGTCGAGTGTCTGGGCTCAGTCTTAGAGACGGGATGTGACTCTGCCCCAGATAGACAGAAGAAGATGGTTGAATGGATGAATGAGTGACCTGATGGACAATACATGCTCTATTTTTATTTTTTCATTTTTCTCATGATATTGTAAAGTTAAAACATAAACTGCTGTGTCTGAAATATTAGAAAAAATGAATCAGAATGCATAAAACTCAATTCCAAATAATACTAAAATAAAGTACTTTATATGTATAAATCATTAATTTTATATAAAAGCATGAATGTAATGGTGCGTTCCATTTGTACTGGGAAGTCGGGATTTCCGAGTTCCAAGTGGGAAATTACAACTGGAACAGCCCCTGAAGTCGGAAAGTCGGAGAATCCTCACCACCCCTGAGTTGACAATCAAAGATGGCTGCCCCGGGTGTAAACAGTAAAAGCTCCTGTAATATTCCCTTTATTAGCACTTCTGACTAGTGTTTGTCGCACTGAAACAGCTGTATACATAGTATTGTTCTACGTATATGGAAATGCTGCTGTGGTGTTATTTACATTTTTCATATGGTATGTGCGAACTACAACTCACGGCGTGCTAACAATGACTTCGGACAAGGTAAGCGCGAGAATAGCTTTCGTAGACGTTAATGGCGGTTGGCAACCTTTTTCCGACTTTGTAACTGGAACGCTGATAACTCAGCTGTGACATCATTCCCAGCTCCGACTTCCGAGGTAAATGGAACGCACCGTAAGACATTTATCTATCATGGAAACCACATGATAGCCATTCACACTACATGATATTTTCAAGTTAAGTCAACATTTACAGGTAGAGAATCGACCTCCTGAACAAAACAAGCAAGCCTCCACCAAAGATCTCTATAAAGATTATATTCAAAATATACATTTGTAGAAATAACCTAATTTTTCTGTTTTTTTTTTTGAGGTCAGACTGAATGACATCCAAATTTGGCAACGA
Organism: Lutjanus argentimaculatus; assembly: GCA_034769285.1. NCBI lineage: Eukaryota > Metazoa > Chordata > Actinopteri > Lutjaniformes > Lutjanidae > Lutjanus > Lutjanus argentimaculatus. The sequence goes on along the minus strand of JAWZSL010000077.1, from coordinate 910,002 downwards.
CATACCATCAGCTGAAAAGGTGATTTTATTCCAGACAGATAGTTACAACCCTGATCGTTGTTTCCACTGATCTTTGGAAAACTGGTTTATAATAAAACTCCCAGTCTTTGAGTTGACATCGTCAGACAAAATTTGTTTGAATGTTATGATGGATGAAATGATGCCCAATAGGACAGAAAATAAATTTGGATAGATTTTGAGTAATTTCAAACAAGTTTTCTAAACAGCATTCGTGGCTGGATGGTTGCACCACATGATGTTTTGACACTTTAAATAACAGAAAAATTATAACCATTTATGTTTTTTGGAAAATGAAGTGGGCACATGTATGTGAAAGGCACTGCTTTGTGCAGCATAACCTTTTTTTAACTGTGAAAAATGCAGACAGACAGAACATTTAGACGTCACGTCATTGACCTATCAATCAATCTGTTGATCATTTTCACTAATCAATTAGTTGTTTGGTCCATAAAATATCAGAAAATGTCTTGTTTTGTCCACAACTCAAAGATCTTCAGTTTCCTGTCAGAGAGGAGTAAAGAAACCAGAAAATATTCACATTTAAGAAGCTGAAATCAGAGAAGTTTGACTTTTGTTTGTTAAAAATGACTCAAAACAATTAATCGATTAATTAACCCTGTCATAATCTTGGCAATTGAAAAATAGGTCCAAACGTGAAAACAGGTGGAGCGGACGGACGTATGTCAGACATTTGTCGTTCATCGTTGCGTTTCTAATTTAAAGTGAAAACTGTCTTCATGTTGAGTTGTTTCAGTTTTCTGGATTAAATTCTTCCTGTTACTGGTTTCTGTGAACAGTTCAGTGGGTTTTAATGTCCTAAATTCAGCCTATCAGGCAGAACCTGACAGTGTGAACTCAGGGCAGACAACAAAGCGAATGCTCCAACATGTCAGAAACACGAGAACAGATGAAGAACGTGAAGAACATGTGAAGAACACACAGACAAACAGGTTAACAGACAGGTGTAGAGACAGACAGTCAGTGAGTGGATGAAGTCGTCTGGTTGGTGGATTAAACAGACAGTTTGTGTCTGGATGACTGACTGTCTCTAATGAAAGCTTTTAATGACTGTGTGTGTGTGTGTGTGTGTGTGTGTGTGTGTGTGTGTGTGTGTGTCCTGCAGATTATTAGATCATTATAACTGAGGTTTGTTAAACTAAAACAGCAGATACACTGGGCCACACAGATGCATCATGGGAGTATTTTAGCCTTCATTGTCGTGGTGACTCCAGCTGATACAGATGTGATCTGTTTAAAAACCCCTGGAACACACAGGTGGTCACATGATGAGGAACAAGGTCATGTGACTTCCATCTGTCCATCAGACTCTGAGGGCTCTGAGCTTCTTTGGAAGCCACATGATTGGCTCTCAGGCTGCATCACATGACACATGTGAACTGGAAGCTGTCTCCCCAACAATGACATCAAGACCCCGCTGAAGAAAACAAGAGTCTTCAGGACCAGAGACAGTTCAGGATTAAGATCAAGGAGGACAAGGACACGTAAATGTCTTTTGTCTCCACTGATCACAGCGAGCTGCTCTGAGTCTGTCTGAGGTCGACCGTCACACTCAATGTTCTCACGTAGAGCAGAACAAGGAGCATTTATCATTACAGATGTTTCACCTCTGCCTGCTTTTCTACCCAAACAACAGAATTTCTACCCATAATGCAGCATGTTCAAAGTTAGTTATTATGTGCATCATGACATAGTTGAGTTTGCAAAACAAATTTGTAGAGAAACAACATACACTCAATTCATCCATTTTTCAAACTAAAGGCTAAAACACACCGCCGGCGGACGCCGCGCATTAAAACAGCCGCTCCCATTATTTTCTACGGAGAAGCCCCACACTGGTGGCGGCAGGCGTGCGTGGCGCGCCGCCCCACAGGGCTTTACGCCACTGTCCTATCCCCAGTGTTGCCGCCCTGAAAAAAACGCGGGTTCACCTCGAGAAACAGCAGTTCAGTGCTTCAATATAATGTCGGCTCAACTACAGTCGTTATTTACTTGTGTTTCTTGCTTTTCACTGTAGTTTCACCTGTTCCTCCTGTCCTCCAGCTCCTCTCTCTGCCTGCAGTCTGTCTCCAGCTCAGCTTCCTCTGCTTGTCTCTGTCTCTCATGTGTAGAACAATGGAGAGACGAGAGCCTCTTTACAGACACTTGTGCTGTTTGTCTTGACTTGGTTTAACTCGGCTAGTCAGGCCTGCACGGCAGGGATTCACATCTCAGTGCTGCCGAGGTGTGTGTCTGTTAACTGTCTGAATCGTGCTTGTTTTTAGTCAAGTGACCGACGCTGGACGTTTCACTTCCTATATATTCTTCAGCATAAAAGCGCATCATTATTTTTTAAATTAAAGGCTTTTATTATGAAGCAGCAAACTCAGGAAGTGTTGTTTTCATCAGCAGTAACTTAACAGGAATCCTATCAGTTGAAAGCGACCGTGAAGAAACGGTAAAATAAAGTAGAAACCTGAAAGTACACACAGCGATTCAGGAGAGAAACTAAACTACAAACCACAGAAATCAATTCAGAAACTACAAATTACTGAGAGCTGAACACACAGAAACTTCTACAGACCACTGTGTCTCTGCTGTCCTGCACAGACAGGAGCTCAGTCTGACAACACACGCTTATTGAAGGGGAGAGGTGGAGGGTCGGAGATGCTGAGGTCAAGAAATATCCTGAGCCCAGTGTCCTGGACGAGGGTGATGCGCCACGGCGCTGCGCTTCCCATGTGTGTTCATTAGAACACGTGACACACGTCACATGACACGCTGCGCCAGTGGTGTGTTTTAGTCTTAAGAGAAAGGGAGAAAAAAACAGAAATAAAACAAACAAACAAAAATCAAATTACAATGAAAAAAAAATAGGTCTGGATCGTGAACTGCTTTGTTTGGAACATTTGGAGATACAACTAACCATAATGTCCATCGTCAGTTAGTCTGTCGAACATTCATTCATTTATTCACTCATGGTGAAAATGTTTACAACATCTGGCAATATTTTTTACTTCTAATCGATTCGTTGTTTGGTCCATAAAATGTCAGAAAATGTCTCTCAAAGTTCAAGATGACGTCCTCAAATGTCTTGTTTTGTCCACAACTCAAAGATCTTCAGTTTACTGTCAGAGAGTAAAGACACCAGAAAATATTCACACTTAAGAAGCTGAAATCAGAGAATTTGGACTTTTTTCTGACCACAGTGTCTTTGTCTTTGTGTCTTTTTCCGACTCCTGGAAAATGACCCAAAATAAGTAATCGATTATCTAAATGGTCCGTCCACAAGGAGAGTGGAGTGAGAAGCCGGTTGTCATGGAGACATGATGTAACATGTCACATGTTGTTGGTCTCAGGTGTGAAAAGTATAAAACAGAGAACTGAGAGACGTGTGGGCTCTGCCCTCTTCTTCCTCTCACCTGCACACAGCTGACCAATCACTGAGTGTTGAGGCTGTGATGTCATCATGTGAGCCAGATGGAGCTGATGTTTCTTCTGCTTCACTGATGATGATGATGATGATGATGATGGTTGCTGTCATAACGAGGTCTGCTTTTAGGAGTTAATGTGGAGTCCTTCATTAATCTGCACACACACACACACACACACACACACACACACACACACACACACATACACGTAATGTGTGTTAATGTGATTATTATTCAGTTTTGTTGAAGCTCTGACACACATTCAGCTGCTGTTACACAACACTAATCCTCTGTGTGTGTGTTGTGTGTGTGTGTGTGTGTGTGAGATGTATAGTAGTCGTGCAGGTGAAATGAAGACGTCCACACACTGTTGCACCCTTCAGTTTAATGTATTCAGCTCATCCATCTTTACTTCCTGTGCTGTGGTCACATGGTTGTCACATGATGACACACACATCACATACAAACATACATCAACAGTATATATGAACGTCACAGCATGGAGAAAGAAACATTAGGCTGTTATAACCTCTATATGACACCTCTATGTTCTAACGAGGGCGTACACCATGTTTATGAGTTATCAATATCCAACCGATCAATATCTCCAGAGGAGTGGAACAATAAATACATCTGGAATAAGCAAACAATAGTGGACATTTAGCATCAACCTCATAGAATAGACCTGCAACAGTTAAGTGATTCATCAATTATTAATTGAGCTTTGAATTAATTATCAACTATTTTGATAAGTGATTAATCATTTTTTAATTTAAGTCAAAATTCTCTGATTTCAGCTTCTTAAATGTGAATATTTTCTGGTTTCTTTACTCTCTGACAGTAAACTGAAGATCTTTGAGTTGTGGACAAAATGAGACATTTGAGGACGTCATGTTGGACTCTACCTGTCTGTGCGCTCCACCTTACCTGTTTTTCAGTTGACAAGATTGTGATAGGATTACTTAATTGATAAATTGAGAAAATTGTTGACAGATTGTTAGCTTTAGCCCTAAACATGTTAAAATGATGATGGTGTGATTTTTGTGTTGATCTGCACCAAACAAAGATGTCCTCTTCAGTCTGTAGAACCTGATGTGTAGCTCAGGACATCTCTGCAGCTCTTGGAGGACTTGTATCAGACAATACACAAATTTCAGGTATCTTATCCGGACGGAAAAAATAGTTTTGGAATGTCTCTATTATTTTGACAGATTCATGGTCTGCCTACATGCAGTTATAGAATATTGTCAATAATAAATCACAGGCGGGGAGAGTTTGTTCTGAGCATTGAAATTAAAACAAGGATTATCTCTGAAACGTTTGAGCTTCTTCACATAAGAAGATGTTCCTTAAATGAAAGCTTGTCAAATATCAAATACTGAAGTATTAGTAACTAACTCGAACCCTTTCAATGAACTCACCATCAGACGTGAAAATTATAAAACTGAAATATACTGTCAAGTCAAGTCAATTTTATTTATATAGCGCCAATTCACAACAAAGTTGTCTCAAGACACTTTACATATAGAGTAGGTCTAGACCACACTCAATAATTAATTATATTTACATCCAACAATTGAAACAATTCCCCCATGAGCAAGCACTTTGGCGACAGCGGCGAGGAAAAACTTCCTTTTAACAGGCAGAAACCTCAGACAGATCCATGACTCATGGTAGGCGGTGATCTGACGGCACCGGTCAGGTTGAGAGGGAAAGAGGAGAAGGGGAAGAAAGAGGGGAGGTGGGAGGGGTGGAAGAGAGAGAGAAAAGAACAGAGGCAGAGAGAACAGTAGTAACAGAACATCAATAGTAAAACTATGTGTAGGGAAAAGTAGTACATATAAATATGTAAGATATATGTAAGTAATAATACTAATACTAGATGTTACAATAATGATAATATAATAATAATAATAATAATAATAATAATAATAATAATAAGTAGCAACAACAATGTGATGAATGTTTGATTGATTAGGTGAGTTATAATAATCCACAGTAGAAGGTGCAGCAGTGATCAGTGATCCATGCGCGGCCACAGTCCATGGGAATCTGCAGGATGACAAAGCAGAAAGACTCCGGGGAAGGAATCAAGTCAGCAACAGGCATTAATGGAACATAAACATCTGGGGAGAGAGATGAAGAAAGAGAGGAGCTCAGTGTACCTTGGAGTCCCCCAGCAGCCTAAACCTATAGCAGCATAACTAGGGGCTGGTCAGGGCAAACCTGAGCCAGCCCTAACTATAAGCTTTATCAAAAAGGAAGGTTTTAAGTCTACTCTTAAATGTGGAGATGGTGTCTGCCTCCTGAACAGAAACTGGAAGATGGTTCCACAGGAGAGGAGCTTGATAACTGAAAACTCTGGCTCCCAATCTACTTTTGGAGATCTTTGGGACCACCAGTCAGTCTGCATATTGAGACCTAAGTGTTCTAGTGGGATGGTAGAGCACTATAAGCTCTTTAAGATAAGATGGTGCCTGATCATTGAGCGCTTTGTATGTAAGGAGAAGGAGGGAACATCCATATAAAAGACAGTGTCATCAGTGTAGAGGCGTGTTTTTACTCAAATTATTAATTGTTCTCAACAACAGAACAAGTCAGAAGTCCCTGACTGGAACCCTGGGGAACACCTTCAGTTATTGATCTATAAAATAACTTCATGTCCCCAGATCATTTGGTAGCCATGGCAACATGTGAGCAAAACACATGGTTCTGTTGTTCAGATCCCTCAGGTGAGCTATGTGTCCATAGCTCTATGATTATTGATTATTGATTACTGGTGCCTGTGTTAGATCACCACAGGTGAGCTATACATCCATGGCTCTGTGATCATTAGTTACTGATTATTGGTGGGTGTTTTAGATCCCTCAGGTGAGCTATGCGTCCACGGCTCCGGAGCTCAGCGATAATAACCGGTATGACTTCTTCTCTCGGGTGGTTCCTCCGGACTCCTACCAGGCTCAGGCCATGCTGGACATTGTCAAAGCTCTGGGCTGGAACTACGTGTCCACGCTCGCCTCCGAGGGGAACTATGGCGAGAGCGGTGTTGACGCCTTCATGCAGATCTCCAGAGAGGCTGGTACGTCAGGCTTCTACTTTATTACGTTCTTTTGATTTCCTCTGGGATTTTGTAGAAATACTTGAAGGTTTTCTCCTTATTTTAAAAATATGACTTTTCAGGATTGTATCACTTATTTCCCAGAATTCCTTTGTTTCCTTCCCCTCTTGCCCCAGATGAAGTTTGTTTTTCCACACAGAACTGCAGATAATTTATGATAAGAGGGTGTGTTCAGGGGTATTAGAGCAACAGTTCCTCTCTGTTATCATACGTACGTCCATATGCTCCACATGTTTGGACCTGTTTTTCCTGTAATGATTATTGTCATTATTGATCAATCTAATTGGTAAGTTGTTTGGTCCATATAATTTGGTCCATAAGACTTTCCAGGAAAAGAAAATGAGAATTAAGCCTTTTTTTGAGAATATGAGATAATTCTCCTGAAAATACCTGTCTGTCTCACTGTCTGTCTTTCAGTAAACCTGTCTGTCTCTGTCTGTCTGTCTGTCTGTCTTTATTACTACCTGTCTGTGTGTCAGGCGGGGTGTGTATCGCTCAGTCGGTGAAGATTCCTCGCGAGCCAACAGCTGGAGAGTTTGATAAGATCATCAAGCGTCTGATGGAAACAAGTAACGCCAGAGGAGTGATCATCTTTGCCAACGAGGACGACATCAAGTAAACAACAACACACTGACCACAGACCAGTTCAAACTTCTGGTCACATGACTCCGCTCTGACTCCTCCTCTCTTTTTCTGGTAGGGCGTCCTTGAGGCGGCAAAGCGTGCTAACCTGACAGGTCACTTCTTGTTTGTGGGGTCCGACAGCTGGGGAGCAAAAAGTTCACCAATCACAGAGCTGGAGGATGTTGCTGAGGGTGCCGTCACCATCCTTCCCAAACGAGCGTCGATAGATGGTGTGTGTGTGTGTGTGTGTGTGTGTGTGCAGTTTTAACAGCTGAATAAAAAATGCTAATTTATGACTTCCTCATCTTTGATGCACATTTCTCCTCAGTGATCGAGAGTGCTGCTGCAGACTGACTACCACACTTACATCTCTTCTCTGGCTCACTGTTGCGTATGTGTAGGAGTTCCCACCCCTTTTTTCCTTGGAAACACCCCTACTTGTAACTAAGAAAAGCTTATGACTGAGATGTGGATAACTATGTATTTCAGCAGCAGAACATAGTTAGAGTTTGGCGACGAGGCTCTGACCTCATCACTCCTCAGATTATGTTTACATAGAGATATAGAGGAATGATGAACACATATCTTGGACCCCCTGTCGGAGCATGCAGGTGGATGTTGGGGAGGTGGTGGAGCTGAATGAGCAGGCGGTGACGCTTTTGCAGGGCAGCAATGTCATTGACAGGCAGAGGGGGAGATAGGAGGTTTTAGCAGTTTAAATAGACCACCAGATTTGAAGGGTACGTTCGGTTTGTACATGGTTTGAGTGTGAGGTATGTTACTCAAGTTGACTGCCTGAACTAGCTCCCAGGCGTGTGTATAAATTGTCATGTTAGTGAACATCTAATTATGACAATGTCAGAGCAGACAATGTCTTGGGGACCCCCTGTGATTTTTGCTGCCCCCCTGAAGTGGCCTCGACCCCAGGTTGGAAATGTATTTGATCCAGTTTAACAATCTGCCTCTTGTCTGGACCACAAACGTCATATCAGCATCACATTTGCATGACAACAACATTCACACCTATCTGAAGTGTTTGTCTATAGAGGCTCCATTTGTCCTCGTGTTTCATCCAGCAGGAAATGTGGTGGAGACAGACAGTGAGGCCGAGTTACTGCTCCACCATCACTCACTGTTTGGCCCCCTCAGGTCTAATAAACTAAACTTACTGCACGTCCACACATACGCCTTGAGACCCATGGTGAGCATAGAACCTAAACTGCCTGACCATAGTTCAGTGTCTGCTAAATGTCCTTTTTTTCCAGATCAAATGTTACATTTTAGAGTCCTCTTCTTGTGTCCAGTCCAAACACTCCTGTATAACAATCCTGCTGTGTAATCAGCAGCTCTGTTTGATGATTAGCTGCTCACTAACACAGATTTTAACACATTTGTGAAGAAAATTTGAGAGAAATAAAAAACTAATTCTGAGATCTTTGATTTCAACTCATGAAAAATGGGAGTAAAAACTTGTGTGTTGCATTTATATTTATGTTGAGTGTAGTCATTGTGTATTCTCATTGTGTATTTTTCACAGTGTATCAAGTTTTAGTTTCATTTCTTCTTTGATTTTTTTTCTTGTATGTTTAATGCTTTTGTAAAGAACTTTGTGACTCGTGTCTGTGAAGCATCAATGCAATAAATTTCTTCTTCTTCTTTATCTGTGTGTGTGTGTGTGTGTGTTGTTTTGTGTTTGTGTTCCAGGCTTCGATCAGTACTTCATGTCTCGTTCTCTGGAGAACAACCGCAGGAACATCTGGTTCAACGAGTTCTGGGAGGACGACTTCAGGTGTAAACTGACCCGACCTGGAATCAAACTGGACCCAGACAAAAAGAAGTGTACAGGTAGGCCCACACCTGAGGGGGCGGGGCCTGGGTACAGGCAGGCCCACACCTTAGCGGGCAGGGTCTGGGTGGTGCATAATGTGGCACTGTGTGTTCTTGCAGGTGAGGAGCGGATTGGTCGGGACTCGTCCTATGAGCAGGAGGGGAAGGTTCAGTTTGTGATCGATGCGGTGTATGCTGTGGCGTACGCCCTGCACAGCATGCACCAGGACCTGTGTCCTGGCAACTCCGGGGTCTGTGGCAACATGGACCCCGTTGAAGGACGCTCACTGCTCGACTACATCAGAGCCGTCAACTTCAACGGTAAGAAATCTGCAGCAGAGCATCATGAGAGCAGGGAGGAGGAGGCTCAGGGTCAGTGCAGGGGGTGGTAACAAAGTCCTGGACTTGTCTAGGCTGAGAGGGGAGACAAAGGCTGGTTTAGACCAGCTGAATGGAGAGTCTTATTGACCGATTGTTGAACCACAGACTCAGGACTGATGTGGATTCTGTTTTGGTCCTGGATTAGTGGGCAAGCTGGCAGGGATCCTGGAGACATTCTGAGAGTCCACTAAAGAAGGATACCTGACAGTGCCCCATGGTTGTCTTCAGAGGATCAAGTAGTTTCTTGGTAGGTGTTAAACTGGACCTCCTCCTCTGTTGACTGGAGGAGGTCCAGTTGGTCACAGATGTTCTCCTTCAGATGTAGACTGTGCTGTCCTCTAGGGCTGAAACGATTCCTTGAGTAACTCGAGTAATTCGATTACTAAAATGCCTCGAGGCAAATTTTTTGTCTCGAGGCCTCGTTTAAATCCGAACAGCTGTACAGCGCACTGTGTTTCGCTCGTAGGGTACTGAAATTCAGTATTAAACGGCTGAGTTTTGATGTAATTTATTATCACATGGCTGCAGCGTCTCTCCTCTCTGTGTCAGTGCAGCTCCTCCGTACACACACATACAGTAATACAGACAGTGTTAAAAAGTGTCAAAATTAAACAAGGCAGGTGGACCCAAAAGCAGACTTGGAACGCAGATGGCAGACTTCAAAATGATTTAATCACAAAAGAAAAGTAACAAAAAGGCGCAGGCTGACATGTAGTTGAATTTAAGAACACAAAACAAAACAGGAAAAATCCAAAACCATAAAAGTCCAAAAAACACAGAAGGGAACACAGACAAGACTCCAAAAACACAAAGAAAATACTGACCAGGATCAGGAACTAATACCAAGACACAAAATAATCCAAAAGGGCAAAAAGCAAAAGGTCCAAGAAAACAAGAGCCGGTCCACAAAAGCAAAATGCAAAACCAGGTCCAACAAAGACAGGATGACACATCAGAATCAGAATCAGAATACTTTATTTATCCCCGAGGGGAAATTGTTGATGTTACAGGTGCTCCTTACAAGATCAAGAAAGATATAGTGCAAATAGAAGTGAAATATAAAAAATATAAAAATATAAAATAAGAATAAAAATATAGTGAGAAGTTTAAAAATATATATCTAACCTATCAAATATACACAGATGGTAAAAATAGATAATAAACAGACTATATACAGTGATGGTAAGGTATGTGCATTGCTTTCTGAAAAGAAAAATATACATACATAAGGCAACAACAAACTGACAAAGAAACAGAGAAACACAGGACTAAATGCACAGAGAACTAATCACACACAGGTGGACAAACAGGTAAAAAAATGACAATCAAAAGGGCGGGAAAAGGACAAAGACAGGAGGTAAAGACAAGACACATGAAGGAGGACCAAAACTACAAAATAAAACAGGAAGTAACCAACAAAATACCAAACCATGACAGACAGAGGAGGTCAGTGTGTTTTTCTCACCCTGTCTGTGTCTGATATATTGACTTTCTTCATCAGTAGGATGTTTTATAAAGTCACCCCGAAACCCACTCGCATTTTGTTTTGTTTTTTTCATGTAATTCACTCACGATTCAGTTTTCACAGCAGCAGAGAAGGTGCATGTGGAGGAGAGTTTATTAAAACAATCGAAACTAACGTGATGCTGAATGACACCAACCAGCTGCACTTATAAGATTAAACAACTGTATAAGGAGGCTTTTACATTAAACAGGAGAGTCTGTGTTTCTCTGTCAGAAACTGTCAGACCTTCTCACAGCAGAGCGAACAGGTGAGGGAGGGGGAGGAGGGCAGATTGATCACTAATCAATCGCGGATGCCTTCGTCCTCTCGGACTGATTAAAAAAAATAACACATCATGCTGTTCACAGACAGTCTGCTGTCATTAGTTTGACAGAGACACAGAGAGGGTCGTGTCTAGAAGGGAACCCTAGACCCGCGAAAGATTGCGCGAGTTTGATTATTTTATCAGAAACAACGGAAACAAATCCCGCGAGAGTTTTGCAAATAAAGGGTTCCCTTCTAGACACGACAGAAAAAGGTGCACAGCTCCAAAAATAGAAAATCCCTTTGTGGTGCCGAATTTTTTAAAGCGGCGGACGCCATAAATTACAAGTCAAAATCTTGCATGTACTTTTTTCAAAAATCAACATTTTTATTGCTTTTGTTGTACTTTAATGGTTCTCTTTTTGGTATTTTTGATGACTAAATACAGACCTGCAAACTCATAAGAGGAGAAAAAGGTGACATGTTGGTAAAACAGTCCCCTGTAGGGGGTCTGGGAGCGTCCTGCTCCAGAAGAAATATGTCATAACATACTTCACGTTCATATTTTATTAAGAGGAGATGCTGAGAGGGTCTAATGTTTACCAGCCAGAGCCACAAAACCTGTTACTCTGGTCCTCTTTACACCTGCAATTAACACGTCCAGCCTGCTATTAACACGTTCACGCCCGCTATTAACACGTCCACGCCCGCTATTAACATGTTCATGCCTCCTATTACCATGTTCACATGTTCACACATGGTATAACATGTCTCCTGGGTGATCGGAGGTGGACAGCTCAGAGTGCAGGTGTAAACGTACTCAGGACACATTTGAGACCTGATTGCTCAGACGTTCATCATCTGAAATGTCAAACATCAGACTTACACTCAGAAGAAGTCATCTCCCTGATCAGAGGTCAGGTAGTAACCTGAGGCTGATAGAGGAGTTTATTGTGGAGCTGAACTAAAAACACCTGAATGAATAAATGTTTAAAAGGACAATCATGGATGTTCAACTGACAAAACAGCCCTCGTGTTTATTTAGTGAGGCCTGATCACTGAGACTCATCTGGAGACACACTGTGATGTCAGGTGTGAACTGACGTACTCAGAGCTGGATACTGTGATTGGATCACTCAGGACACATGTTAATACCAGTTGTGAACAGGCCCACAGTGTGTCTATCTGTCTGTCTCTCTGTGAGTCTTCTCAGTGGTGTGAATATTTCATCAGTTCAGAAGTGTTCTCTCAGTGTTCTTAGTGGTCTCGGTGTAATTTGGGAGCATGGCCTGTAATGAACTCAGACAGAGTCTCAACAGGGTCATCAGGACTGAGGTTGACACCTGTAGCCTCTCTGACACAGTGGTCAGTTGACCTCTGTGTCAGTCTGTTTCACACAAAGTGCTTATCGGATTGTCTATAGATATATCTGTATATCTATATATTCATAGCCAATCAGTGGCAGAGTAGGGTAGATCATGACTTTGTGAAATGTCCATAGTTCAGTGTCTAATAAATGTCTTTTTTCTAAACCAAAAGTCACATTCTAGTGCCTTTTTATTGTGTTCACTCCAAACACACCTGTTCAATAATCCTGCTGTTTAATCAGCAGAATCTATATGTCACATCTGTCAGCTGGATGGATTATCTGCTCGCTGACACGGATCACCTATATGGTGTTCTATGTGTTCTGTGTTGTGTTCTGTATGTTCTGTATGTTCTGTGTGATGCTCTGTGTAGTTCAGGTTCTGCTCTTTGTCTTTCTGGTTTTCTTATTTCACTGAGAGATAATAAGTTAAAAATAAGTTAATGCACTTTACATGTTTCCTCTGAGGGCTCACTGTGTGTGTGTGTGTGTGTGTGTGTGTGTGTGTGTGTGTGTGTGTGTGTGTGTTAATAATTAAAGTGAGCAGCTGCTGAAAACACTCTGCAGGAAGAAGAAGAAGATAACCTATTTTTATTTCTGTAAAGACAGAACAAATAAAGAGAGAACAGAGTTAGATGTCTTTGTTCTGACAATCATTCAACCAATCAACCAACCAATCAATCAGTCAATCAACCAGTCAACCAATCAACCCAATCATGTGATCAGACTGTCTTCAGACATGTTTCATTGTAATAACATGTTAAATGTAGCAGCCATTGCTTCACACGGATCAGTTGTTCTGGCTATCAGAAATAATCAATAATTTAACTTACACGAAACCTGCCTCTGGGGGGCAGCACACCACCCTTATTTAAAGAAGAGAAAATCAATAACAAATTAAGTCTCAGTCTTAGATTATACTGAATTATTTCATCAGTGCTGTGATTAATAATTAAATTGATAACTACAACAAAAATGACCACATCAACACCTGGTGAAGGTTGAAGACTGATCACTTAGCTAATTATGAACAGTAATAACCTGACTATCAACATTAATAACCTAACTATGAACAGAAATAACCTGACTATCAACATTATAACCTAACTATGAACAGAAATAACCTGACTATCAACATTAATAACCTAACTATGAACAGTAATAACCTGACTATCAACATTAATAACCTAACTATGAACAGAAATAACCTGACTATCAACATTAATAACCTAACTATGAACAGTAATAACCTGACTATCAACATTAATAACCTAATTATGAACAGTAATAACCGGACTATCAACATTAATAACCTAACTATGAACAGTAATAACCTGACTATCAACATTAATAACCTAACTATGAACAGTAATAACCTGACTATCAACATTAATAACCTAACTATGAACAGTAATAACCTGACTATCAACATATCACTGACTGTTTATTTATTGTTTGTTTATTGTCTCTGACTTACTCCTACCTGCTGTTAGTAAATGTATGGATGGTCTGGATAGACTGCAAAAACTGAATTGCCCTTTGGGATAAATAAAGTTGTCTGAATCTGAATCTGAATTAATAACCTAACTATGAACAGTAATAACCTGACTATCAACATTAATAACTAACTATGAACAGTAATAACAGTAATAACCTGACCTGTCTCCTCTCTCTCCATGACCTGTCTGTCTCTCTCTGTGACCTCTGTCTCTCTTTCTATGACCTGTCAGTCTCTCTCTGTTACCTGTCTGTCTCTCTATGACCTGTATGTGTCTCTGTGTGACCTGTTTCTCTGTGTGACCTGTCTGTTTCTCTCTTTGTGACCTGTCTCTCTGTCTTTGTGTGACCTGTCTGTCTCTCTCTCTGTGACCTGCCTGTTTCTCTATGACCTGACTGTCTCTGTGACTGACCAGTCTGTCTCTCTGTGTGTCTTACAGGAAGTGCAGGTACGACTGTGTTGTTCAACGAGAACGGAGACGCTCCCGGTCGCTACGACATCTTCCAGTTCCAGATGACCAATCACAGCCATCCTGGTTACCGTGTCATCGGCCAGTGGACCAATAACCTGAGACTCAATGTAAGAAGCTGATTGGACCAAACAGAAAGATGAAACATATAACATTTCTGTTTTTCCCCTGCCTGCCTGTCTCTCCACCTGTCTGTCTCTCTCTGACCTGTCTGTCCATTCTATTGGCTTGAATGTTTGAACAGTATTGCCAAAGCATTAAGGACACAAAGGACAGAACATCATCACTATAGTAACAATAACACATAGACATCAAGTCTAAGCATATCTCACTGCTGCTGCTGCAGGAAGAAAGGATACTGCTGTCTCACTGCAGCTGCAGGAAGACAGGATGCTGCTGTCTCACTGCAGCTGCAGGAAGACAGGATGCTGCTGTCTCACTGCAGCTGCAGGAAGACAGGATGCTGCTGTCTCACTGCTGCAGCTGCAGGAAGAAAGGATGCTGCTGTCTCACTGCAGCTGCAGGAAGACAGGATGCTGCTGTCTCACTGCTGCAGCTGCAGGAAGAAAGGATGCTGCTGTCTCACTGCAGCTGCAGGAAGACAGGATGCTGCTGTCTCACTGCAGCTGCAGGAAGAAAGGATGCTGCTGTCTCACTGCTGCAGCTGCAGGAAGAAAGGATGCTGCTGTCTCACTGGAGCTGCAGGAAGACAGGATACTGCTGTCTCACTGCAGCTGCAGGAAGAAAGGATGCTGCTGTCTCACTGCTGCAGCTGCAGGAAGACAGGATGCTGCTGTCTCACTGCAGCTGCAGGAAGACAGGATGCTGCTGTTCACTGCTCTCAAACAGTGCTGCAGCTGCAGTGAGGAACAGGATGCTGCTGTCTCACTGCTGCAGCTGCAGGAAGAAAGGATGCTGCTGTCTCACTGCAGCTGCAGGAAGAAAGGATGCTGCTGTCTCACTGCAGCTGCAGGAAGACAGGATGCTGCTGTCTCACTGCTGCAGCTGCAGGAAGACAGGATGCTGCTGTCTCACTGCAGCTGCAGGAAGAAAGGATGCTGCTGTCTCACTGCAGCTGCAGGAAGAAAGGATGCTGCTGTCTCACTGCTGCAGCTGCAGGAAGACAGGATGCTGCTGTCTCACTGCAGTTGCAGGAAGACAGGATGCTGTTGTCTCACTGCTGCTGCAGGAGGACAGGTCACTAGCTGCTTCACTTCCAGCTCTCGTACAGATCAGTTTGTCCCGATGTGATGAATCATGTCCAATTTGTGGAGCTAGAGAGTCAAACTGTTGCATCTCTTGTCTAAAATACTGCCACACTTTAGACGATCGCGGCGAGGCTCTCTACAGCTTGTGAATCCTATAGGCATGTCGACGCACATTATGCAATTTGACATATTTTTGTAATCGATGACTGTCTGTCTCTGTGACCTGTCTGTCTGACCTGTCTCTCTCTCTCTGTCAGTTGGAGGAGATGCAGTGGTCTGGAGGAGATAAATCTGTTCCAGACTCCATCTGTAGTTTTCCCTGTAAACCAGGAGAGAGGAAGAAGATGGTGAAGGGAGTCCCCTGCTGCTGGCACTGTGAGGTGAGACACAAACCTGTCTGTCTATCTGTGTACCTGTCTGTGTGTCTGTGAGGTGAGACATACACCTGTCTGACCTGTCTTTCACTCTCTGACCTGTCTGTGTCTCTGACCTGTCTGTGTCCCTGACTTGTCTGTCTATCTACAGCTCTGTGATGGGTATCAGTACCAGTTTGATGAGTTTACCTGTGAGACCTGTCCGTCAGACATGCGCCCCGCACCCAACAGAACCACCTGTCGTCCGACTCCGATCATCAAACTCGAGTGGAACTCCCCCTTTGCCCTTGTACCTGCCTCTCTTGCCATGCTCGGTATTCTAGCAACCAGCGCAGTGGTGATCACCTTCATCCGCTTCAATGACACACCCATCGTCAGGGCATCAGGGAGGGAGCTCAGCTACGTTCTACTGACAGGTGAGTACTACTACTGACAGGTACTACTGACAGGTGAGTGCAATTAGCCACAGGCAGATAACTCACTAGTTCAGTTCATCATCAGGGTGTAACAGTTGTCCCACCTGTCCAGATGTCCATCAGGTTCCACCCAGAACCCTCTCTTGGGGTTCTATCCTTAACCGTTTGCTAACAGCAACAAGGGTTTTAATGTCCATACCTTCGACAATCCTTGAAGAACTCTTTCCTCCAAAGCAATTCTAAATGGAACCCTTCATCTTACAAAGAACCTTTGATAAACCCGCTTTCCAAAAATTCTGCAGAAGCAAATGGTGCTGGGTAGAAGCTCTTCCCTTCAGGAAAAACCCTTTTGGAACCCTTATTTCTAAGAGTGTAGGAAAAGAAGGTGCATGGGTGCAGTGTTGAGAGAGAACGGCAACAGCTCCAGAATCTGAGGTGTCGACTCTTACCGCAAACTATTGGGTTGGGAACCAGAACCCTCCAGAACCAGGACCTTTCAGAACCAGGACCTTCAGCGGGATAAAACATTTATATTTCACGTTTAAAAACTTATTACACAGAGATCCAAATGACTGGGCTGATACAACCTACTTGATGATGCCACCTGTGAGGATTACCTCACCTGTTTATCTCTCTCTGTCCGCAGGCATCTTCCTGATCTACCTGATCACCTTCCTGATGATCGCTGAACCAGGTGTGGTTGTTTGTGCGTTCCGGCGCCTCCTGCTGGGCCTCGGCATGGCGATCACCTACTCTGCCATGTTGACCAAAACCAACCGCATCTACCGCATCTTCGAACAGGGCAAGAGGTCGGTGACTCCACCCAAATTCATCAGCCCCACCTCACAGCTCATCATCACTTTCATCCTCATCTCTGTCCAGGTGAGAACACAATGGGTGTCAGACCACTTCCTGTTTGTTTCAGGACCTGGTCGCATGACTCAGCTTGTGGTGTGTGTGTGTGTGTGTGTGTCAGGTTCTTGGGGTGTTTGTGTGGTTCGCTGTCGTCCCTCCTCACACCATCATTGACTATGATGAGCTCCGCCCCCCAAATCCCAACCTGGCCCGTGGCATCCTGAAGTGTGACATGTCTGACCTGTCAATCATCTGCTGCCTCAGCTACAGCATCGTGCTCATGGTAAACTATTGATCCTTCACTGACTTTTTTATTGATCTGTTATTGATCATTTGATGTTGAAGAGAAGCACAATCTGGTGATCTGATGTCACATTGATCTGTGGAAGAGAAAAAGTTTGAATTAAAAGGCCGTGCTGTCTTTGTTAGCAGGTAACCTGTAATGTTTTGTTGCTAGGTAACCTGTGTCATTCTTGTTAGGTAACATGTACGGTGTACGCAGTGAAGAGTCGTGGTGTTCCAGAGACTTTTAACGAAGCAAAGCCAATCGGTTTCACCATGTACACCACCTGCATCATCTGGCTCGCCTTCGTACCAATCTTCTTCGGTACGGCCCAGTCGACTGAGAAGGTGAGAACCAGGACAGACCAGGACCAGCCAAGACCAGGACAGACCAGGACCAGCTAAGACCAGGACAGACCAGGACCAGCTAAGACCAGCACAGACCACGACCAGCTAAGACCAGGGCAGTCCAGGGCAGTCCAGAACCAGCCAAGACCAGGACAGAACAGGACCAGTTAAGACCAGGATAGACTGGGACTGACCATGACAAGCTAAGACCAGGACACACTAGGACAGACCAGGACCAGCTAATACTTTATGAACCAAACAAGGAGAAAATTATCAACAGACATATCAATTAATAAAAACAAAATAATGTAACAAAATAACTGTTACAGGAAAGACTTGAAAAATATGTCCAAATCCTGTCCTCTGCATGTTTGGATTATAATTTTTCATCTGACAAGATTGTGACAGGGTTAATTAATTGAATAATGGGGTAAATAATCGACAGATTAATTGACAGTGGAAATAATTGTTTGTTGCAGAAACTCCTGATTGGTTGATGCAGTTGAGTTTGCAGAGAGCGCTGTGCAGCCGCAGCAACTGAGTAAAGCTCCTGATTGGCTGATGTAGTTCAGCAGCAGCAGCAGCAGTATAAAGCTTCTGATTGGCTGATGTGGTTCAGCAGCAGCAGCAGTATAAAGCTTCTGATTGGCTGATGTTGTTCAGCAGCAGCAGCAGTATAAAGCTTCTGATTGGCTCATGTGGTTCAGCAGCAGCAGCAGCAGTGTAAAGACATTTCCTGCTAGCAGAACAGAACAAACTGTGATGATGTGACACAGAAAAGGGTCCAAACTAAAGCTGCTTTCACTGTTTGTGGTTCAGTGTGAGTTCAGGGAGGGACAAGTCTTTAATGCAGCTCAGAGACAGCTGAATTAGACACAAAGTGGAACAGCTGGATTATACAGATTATAAACCAACACAGGACAGGCGCCATTATACAATAATAACTTTGTTCAAACCAAAGTTACAAAGAGCTTCAATCAGCAGATAAACAGAGACAATAAAGACAGAAATAACATGGAGAAGAGCTGCGTCACACACAAACACGTCCAATAACACGTCCAACAGCACATTAATCTGGACGTTTGACAGAAAAGAGATTCATATGAAAGGAAAAAGGAGAAACACCTTCATCTGTAGAGAGCATTTAAAGATACAAAGCTGATTATTATCTGCACATATGTCTGTTTCTGCTGGGAACAAAACCTGCTGCTGGTTCCTGTGGACACCTGGTCGAGGCTTTTAGGGCCTGTCCACTGTCTGCTGTGCACCGTCCAATGTGCACTGTCCACTGTGCGCTGTCCACCGTGTGCTGTCCAGCGTCTGCTGTCCACTGTGAATTCTCCACTATCTACTGTGCAATGTCCACTGTTGACTTTGCTCTGTCCACTGTGTACTGTCCACTCTGTACTGTTCACTGTCCACTGCCCACTGTCCGCTGTTGACTTTGCACTGTCCACTGTATTCTGCTGACTTCGCACTGTCCACTGTCTCCTATCCACTGACCACTGTCTACTGTCCATTGTCCACTGTGCACTGTCCGTACGTACGTCTGTGTGCTCCACAATAATCTGTCAATAATTTTCCCACCAATCGATTAGTCATTTGGTCAATAAAATGTCAGAAAATGGTGAAAAATGTTGATCATTGACGTCCTCAGATGTCTTGTTTTGTCCACAACTCAAAGATCTTCAGTTTCCTGTCAGAGAGGAGTAAAGAAACCAGAAAATATTCACGTTTAAGAAGCTGAAATCAGAGAAACTGGACATTTAAAAAAACACTCAAAACAATCAATTGATTATCAAAATATTTTGAGTAACTCGACTATTCGAGCCTAGCAACTCTAGGCGACCATTGATTTACTTGTCCAGTCTGAGCTGAATTAAACAGATTGAGGTGGTTGCAGTCAAGCTTTAGGATGTTTCACTGCTCACTGAGGGTTGATGGGTTCTTTAGATGTTTCATGTCATCACTGAGGAGGTTCTAGGACTCAGGTGGATCTCATGGTCCTGTAGCAGGTTGCAGTTGTTCATCAAGGAGGATCTAGAGGTCATCGAAGCGATTTTAGTGGTCATCAAGGAGGTTCTGCAGGACCCTTAGGCTGGTGATTCTCCCTTAGGAAGATTTTGGTCATCAGTGAGGAGGTTCAGGGGGTATGTAAGGAAGTTCTAAATGTCTCTTGGAAACCTGTAGCCGTTCTTGTGGTCCTCTCCGAGCTTCTAGTGGTCCTTGAGGAGGTCCAAATGGTTACTGAGTAGGTTGTAGAGATCCTTTGAGTAGTCAGTGTGGTCACAAATTGTTCTGGAAATATGAGCAAGTTCTTGTGGAGGTTCTCTCTCAATGAATGTCTCTGTCTCTGTCTCTACAGATGTTCATCCAGACGGCCACTCTCACTGTCTCCATGTCCCTCAGTGCGTTTGTGTCTCTCGGGATGCTCTACATGCCGAAGGTTTACGTCATCATTTTCCACCCTGAACAGAACGTCCAGAAGAGAAAGAGAAGCTTCAAGGTCTGAACACGACGTCACTACCTGCTCTCATGGCTGCTGAGTTGCTGTGTTGCCTGATAGTTGCTGTCTCTCTGTGTTGCAGGCTGTTGTCCAGGCTGCCAGATTGTCTCAAAAATCATTAAATGAGAAGCAGAACGGAGAGACAAAGATTGAACCTGACAGATCGCAGTAATACTACAAATTACAGGTACTGACAGTACACACTACAGTAACCACAATTCAACACTGCAGTAATGTCCACTTTACCTTATGGTTTGATTAATCTGTCGATCATTTTCTCGATTAATTGATTAATTAATCCTGTCACAATCTTGTCAGTTGAAAAGTTTTGCAGTTGTTGAAAAATAAGTTTAAACATGTTTGAACTGTTTTTTCAACCTTTGATCTGTTTTTCAAATCTTATTTTCATCATTGATCAATCTGTCATCTTCTCCTCTAATCAATTAGTTGTTCGGTCCATAAAATGACAGAAATTTTGACCAGAGTTATTTAACAGGAGCATCTTTTTGACTCTGAAGAACCAGACTGCAGGAGGGACTATATTTCCCAGGATGCACTAGGAGCAAACAGCTGGAGGATGAATACATGTATGAGCTCTTGTCTTCTTATCTGCTCAGTGTGATGATGGTTGACACAGAGAGGGTGGAGTTTTGTCCTTATTTGGCGTGTGGGCAGAGACAATGTCTGTGTGTGTTGAAGAGGATGAAGATGGTTCCTGACGCATGGAAGCTGCTGCAGATATTTCTGGAGGAACTGCTGAATATTTCACAAGATTTCTGCTGAAACATTCATGTTCACATCTGAGCTGCTGCTGAGGAGCTGAGGAGCTGAGGAGCAAGGCACTCCTGCAGGCCGATGGTTCAACTCTCTGTGGAGACAAAGAAACTGTGTCACTGCCAACATTTCTTCTTCTTCTTCTTCTTCTTCTTCTTTTCTTCTTCTTCTCTTCTTCTTCTTTTCTTCTTCTTTTCTTCTTTTTCTTTTTCTTCTTCTTTTTTTCTTCTTCTTCTTCTTCTTCTTTTTCTTCTTCTTCTTCTTCTTCTTCTACTTCTTTTTCTTCTTCTTCTTCTTCTTTGTTTTAATTGAAAATATAAAAATTGTAACTTTTTTCACTTCAATGAATTTACTCAATACCATTTTAAATACAATTATTTGAATTTCTAAAATTCAAATCTTTATCTACAGAAGAGAAGTAAATTATCTCAACTAAACATCAGTAGTTGATCACACTTTTCCAAAATTTAAGAATTTGAGTTGGTGTATGAGTGATAATGTGTTTTTACAGCAGAGATGGAGGAGATGTTGAGTCAGACTCACAGCTGTTATAACATCATCTGACTGTTATTATGACACATTAGGTCTGAGTGATATGACGTATAAATACTGTTACAATATTTTTAGGCCGTTCCATCCATATCTGAATATCAGGGCTGTCCCTGACTAAGGACGTCCGAGTGCTCCACCTGTTTTCACGTTTGGACGTATTTTTTAATTGACAAGATTGTGACAGGATTAATTAATCGATTAGTGAAAATAATCAACACCTGCAGCCCTAAACCTGAATAAAACTTTTACACATGACCTGATCTGTGTCACATCACATAGACTTGAAGACAACAACTCCCACGATCCCTTGCTGCTTCATGACATCATCAAAGTATGTCTGTTGTTATTGGTTTAATGAGAGCTGTGTGTGTGTGTGTGCATGTGTGTGTGTGTGTGTGTTCATTAATAATCAGAGGTGTTAAAGGGACAATCAATCTGCAGCTCGGCATTAATGTTATCAGCAGCTGAACCGGATTAAACCAGGCCTGTTCAACTGGCGGCCTGTGGACCAAGTCTGGCCCTTTAAGGACCTCAGTCTGGACCTTTAATCACTTAAAGATATAAAAGAAATGATCTGATTATGACTTTGTTGAAATAACCTGCTGACATTCTGAGTTTATGTTGTTTACATTATTTATCATAAGATGTGATGGATCAATAACAGCTGATCAGTTTCCGTTCTCTCTCCTCAGGTCACTGCTGACCAATCCCTGCCCTGATGACATCATCATCATCATCATCATCATCATTATCATCATGAGGCTCACATGGTCCCCGAACACACACACACAGTCATGTCAAAATAAGACTAGTCACTGGGCTTTTATTGTGAAAATCAGGAGCTTCGTGGTTCATACAGGAAGTCCTCAGCAGGAGCTGTCACCATGACAACAGAGTAGTGCATTCAGGTGAAGCTCAGACATTCAGACATCCAATGTTGTTAACATGCAGCCAACCAAAAACTAGCATCTTGGTTGTCATGGTTACAGTGCGTATTCTGGTACCGCAAAGAGCACAAATGATGACATCATGATGTCACTAATAACCGATTCAGAGTTCCATATCATTAAATAGGTTAGTTTATGTTTGATTGATAATGTGACATCATCTCAGCCAATCACATGAATCTTACTATTGACATCACTTCAGACATGCATCAGAATGTTTGATTGGTTAATCAGAAGTTAGAGGGTTAACCACAGGAACGTTGAAGTCATCCATCAGCTGATCAGCCCGTTTTTGATTAGTTATTGATCCTATCTGAACTGAAGACTTCCTGTTTGTTGTCACAATAAAACCCAGAAGACATTTTCCTGATTTTCATCTTCAACTGGTCAAACTGGTCCAGCAGGAGACATCTGTTGGACAGGAAACAGTCAGACTCACCTGAGGTTATCCACCAGCCCAAACCTGCAGAACCTGCAGAACCTGAAATACTGTGAAGTCTCAGACGCCTGAGACAGAGTGAGACTCACCTGGAGGACAGGTGAACCGTCTCCGCAGCTCCAGAACAACCAGCTGACTGTTAAAGGACCATTCCATGTATATTCTGAACAGGTTCTTATTTTGGTAGTTGTGTCATGTGACTCAGCAGCAGCAATCTTATCAGTTGAAACATTTTTCAATAGATGTACGTCTGCGTGTTCCACGTTTGGACCTTTTTGTCAACTATTGAAACATTTTCCTTCATTCATTCATTTATTCATTCGTTTGTTCATTTATTCATTGGTCGGTCGGTTGATGTTGGAGCGTCGTCTTGTTCAGACAGGGATTAATATTTCAGACAGATGAGGTGACGAAATTTTAGTTTGATGGATTCTGGAAGTCTGTTACAGTTTGTGTTTCTGTCTGAGCTCAGCTGCACTCACTTTAAAGGGCCACTGCACACTTTAATTCAACAGGTCTGTTTTCAATGTGACGCAGTGACGACAACCAAACCATCAGAATACTGCCCCTGAAAGCAAAAAGAGGAAGTGACTTTCAGAGCAAAATGTTTCAGTGCTATAAATTATTATATGTGGCCAGGATTTAAATCAGATCATCAACTTTATTCCCAGCTCTTTCAAAATAAAAGTTCTGTTTCTGCTTCAGTAATTAAATATATCTGAGTTTTAATGACTGAAGACTTCCTGAGAACAAACAGTTTCATATTATATCAGACGAAGAAAGAAGAAGGAGAAACATGTTGAGAAGAAGAACAAGAAGTCGTTTTTAAACCACAGACTGTAAACAAAGATGGCCGCCGCGTGAGTCCAAAATCTCTCCGCCACCACTACGGCCACCACCATCTTGTTCTGGTGACGTCATTTGGAACCAGAGTCTGTGCAGTACTGATCGGGGGTGGAGCCACTGTATTGAGGCCCCGCCCATATAGAGATCAGCTGTCAATCATGATGTGAAACCTCCTTTTTATATCATCAGATAACTAGTTAAACATCAGCGTGATGAGAACGACCTGACATGACAGAAACATTTACTATCTGCTAACATGGAGGGGGTGGGGCTTATGACCTGTTCTGCAGCCAGCCAGCAGAGGGTGACCGAGATGTTCTGGACTCACTGTCCTGTCGTCCATCTTTATATCCAGTCGATGCTCCTCTGAGGAGGCACATCACAGGATTAACACTGTGTGGACAAAAGTATGTGGACACACCTGGTCTAGTCTTCACTTTCATTTTTAATGACTAGATGTTAATAATATCAATAATGATCATCAATACTGACTGTTTACAGCTGATTTGTCTCTCATTGATTGAAGTGATCTCTGGAGGCGGTGAACAGGTGACAGTTCTTGTGTTTCATATGTGTTTTTCTTTTTATCATCTTGTGACCCCTCAGATTTTTTATTGGACCCCTCAGGGACCCCTTACCTCATGTTAGAAACCAGTGTTTTAAACTGCAACCTAAATCCCTTAATGTGACCATCAAATACCACTGAGGTCATCTATTGGTTTATATCTCTCAATAAACTCTGAAATGTTTTAAATTGTTTTACTAAAGCAATTTAAATGAGAAATGAAGGTCAATCAATAAATTATGATTAATAATCTTTAGTAATTTTAATGGATTCTTAAGGGTGATAATCATTAAAATAATGTGCACTGATCCATTACTTGATTGATTGGGTGTTTAGTGGATCCATTTCTGATAGGTCTTTAATTGATTTATCAAATATTTAACTTTAAAGACTAATTAAAGGAGAATGTTGTAGGTTTAATTTAGTGAACTTAAAGGGCAGATAAAGACACAGCATTCAGCTGTCCACATACTTTTGGCCACGTCCTGTATATATGTTTTATATATATTTAATGTGTGTATTTATATTTTTGATGTGAGTCATTGTTTCTGCACTGAATAAAAAAAAACTGTTTCTGTTAAAATTTATAGGTCTGTGTGTGAATATAATATAATATAATATAATATGCCCTGTGAAATGGTTTATTATTTATTATTATTATTATTATTATTATTATTATTCAGTTATGTGACAAAGCATCACAGTTTTCACTCTGAGGTGTTTGATTAAAGTTCAGACTGAACCAGTGATGATCAGTTTTCATTTTCATTATTAATGATTCAAAGCGAAGACGTTTGTGTTTAATAAACAAAGAACAAATGTTTATAAACACAGATACATTAAGCAGATTTATTATTTTATCCTTTTGGAAAACAAACTGCTGTTTGTCACATCTGGTTAAAACATGTCTGTAAATAATGTTGATATTATCAAAGCTTTGATCGCTGACAGGCTGAGTCTGTGGAGACATTCTGCCCCCTACTGGACAAGAACAGCAACTACAGACAAAACGATACAAATAAAATCAAAACAATGTCACGTGTTGGAATCGACAGACAACAAATACACAGTGTTTACACGTGACATACAGAACACACATAGAACACACATAGAACACAGATCTGATTTATGTTCCTCTGGTCCTTCACGTGTGTTTGTCCTTTTTGTAATAACAATTGAACAATTGAACCTGGTCTGGAGCAGGTTATGTTCTGAGTTTCAGATTAAATCGTTCGTAAAAAGTGCCGCTCTTTATCTAATTATTGTCCTAACGAGGTTGTTAATGATCGATACAGATTATAAACTGAGGGAAGACATTAAAAATGAAAAGTTGCTGAGCTGTATGTTCGTAACATCACCGAACGAATCCGTATAATGTAGAAATCTAACATAGTGTCACAGCAGCACGAACTGTAGCATCTTGTTGTCATGGTAACCTCTGTTTGGTGATGCAGAGTCATTTTTCCTGTTTGTTTCAGGTCATATTAACACTTTAAATAATCCACACAGTAAAATAATGATGAAGCAGCTACAGACACTTTGAAGACTTTTGACTTATTGTCCGTGTTGCAGCTCAGAACACTGATTAGAAAATTCATCATCATTTATCAGAACAACTTGATCAGTTTGACTGAAGTGTTCGGCTCGTGATCGCTTCACTTTGTGTAGAAGAAGAGTCACATGACGCAACAAACACCCCTTTTTATGTGAGCGCGCACAGAGTCTGAAGAAGAAAGCCTGAATTAACAAAGACAGTTAATAACCACCGTCATGACACCTGTTATTATCTCTGACTGGAGGTTCAGGTTTTATTAAACCAGCTCATACAGAGAAAGTCTGACTGTGTTGAGCTTCCTTCGTAGTACAGCCCTCTGATCACAATCTTCAGTCAGTTGCAAAATATTTGGAGAACACAGACGTCCGTCAAATCACATGAATCTGTTGATTATTTCCTTGATTAATCGATCAGTTGTTTGGTCGATAAAATGTCAAAATGGTGAAAACTGTCGATCACACACACACACACACGCAATCAATCAATAGAATCTCATTAAAGAACAATAAAGTGAAACAAATAAAATTAAACTCTGGTGACATTATTGATCTCAAGTGTCTCATAATAAACTAATTAAACTCTCTGTGACGTCACTTTTTACTTTCTTTCCAACATGTTTTATTGTTTGTATTTCATTCGTTGTTATTGTACATTTGTTATGAAAAGTGCCGTATTAGTATTATTATTATTATTATTATTATTATTATTATTATCATCATTATTATTGGAATCAGAAAAAGATATTTGTTGTCTTTCAGGTACAATGAAATTGTGAATGTTTTCTCTCCAAAACGAACAGAAACAGAAGCAAATATTATTATTGTTGTTGTCGTCGTTGTGTTGTTGTTGTTTTGCTGTGAGGATCAGCTGTTTCTGTCTGATCGGGGCTCATCATGTTTCTGTCTCTTCACTCGACTCGTTGTGTCTCTCTGATCCAACATGGCGGCCTCTACGGCCTCACGTGAGCTCTTCACGGAGGGAGTCCGCGCGGTGCTGCACACCTGGCCGGTTCTACAGGTGAGTGTGACCACAGACACACAAGACAGCTGACAGAGAGACAGAGGGACAGACAGCAGGGGCACACTGACAGAACAGAATCACTGTGGAGACAACACGCGGTAGCATGCTAACAGGCTAACAGGCTAACAGGCTGCAGCATTGATCCGGTGTTGAATCCCGTCTGGTTTTCAGACTAACTGCTGCTGGCTGAGCGGTGTGTGTGTGGTGTGTGTGTGTGTGTGTGTGTGTGTGTGTGTGTGTGTGTGTGTGTGTGTGTGTGTCTGTGTGTGTGGTGTGAGGTGTTGTCTGATCCTGATCGTACAGAAACAGGATGCAGTTTTGTTGATCCAGTTCCGTCCAGAATCCAGATCAAATGTTGTTTCAGGTCTCTAAAGTGCAGATCAGGACAGTTCAGATGCTGAAGATGATCCTGGTCCCAGTGGAGGATTGAAGGTGGATTACAGACCTGTAGAGCACATGACACAAATATAATCATTATGTTTATTCAACGCTTTCATGTTAAGTTACACACATCATGTAAAACAATGTCCAATCTAAATTAAACCAATAATTAGTAAACTAATATTTTCATTTAGAACAACATCAAAAACAAACAAACAAACTCCAAACTGTTAGAAAATGTTCATGTGGGGCGGACGTTTAGCTCAGTTGGTTAGAGCGTCCGACCCATGTTGGAGGCTGTTAGTCCTCTGCAGCGGCCGCTGGTTCGACTCCCGCCTTCGGCCCTTTGCTGCGTGTCGTCCCCTCTCTCTCTGCCTGTTTCCTGTCTCCACTTCAGCTGTACTATCAAATAAAGGCAAAAATGGCCAAAAAAATAACTTTAAAAAAAGAAAAAGAAAATGTTCACGTTAAAGAAAGTCAAGTTTTTTGAATCATTATTTTTCTGAGGGTCATTAATCAGTAAAAAAAACAGGATGTTGACAAAACAGTTGTGTTTATTTATTCAGTCCAGAAAGACATTTAATAGATCTTTTACAGTTTGTAAACAATGAGAAAGCTGCGCACGCATCTTGGTAACAGAAGTACGGCGGACCACAACAGCTTGTCAATGAGCCGCTGCAAACACCAGCAGTTTTAATCATGTTCTCAGTCTAATCAACACGTTTAATAACTTGCAGCCATAGACGCCACCAGTTGCTCTGAAACTTATATCAACCACTGGAATATCAGTTCTGAAGTATCATGAACTCAATAAACAAATGTTTTGGTGATTTTGGTGCTGCTAAAACGTTTAATTCAACGTTTGCAGCTTGATAACTGGTCTGGATGACTGGAGGAGACCATACTTCTGTTGCCAAAATGTGCGCGCAGCTCTTCCATGATGTCAGCTGTAAAAGGGTCTATAATAACAACAGCAACAATATGTAAACTAGGGCTGCAGCTATCGATTATTTTAGTAATCGAGTAATCTATCGATTATTCTGGTGATTAATCGAGTAATCGGATAAGAAATATTACGCATTCTGCAATTTTTCTGTTACATTACTTTTGCTTTATTTAAGAGCAATGGTAATATTCAAAAGATATACATACACATACATACACATAAGACAGGTCTCTTAAATGAAGAACTTTAAATTGCTAAAGTAAAAGTAATAAGTAAATTAACTTTACTTTTACTGTAGTACCTTGCTTACTACTTTCTACTGGAGTACAAAAGTAAAAGTATTAATGTCTGCTTTGTTTACATGTTAAAATCTTGACATATTTCTTCTGGAGCAGGACGCTCCCAGACCCCCTACAGGGGACTGTTTTACCAACATGTCACCTTTTTCTCCTCTTATGAGTTTGCAGGTCTGTATTTAGTAGGGGTGTGCCATCTTAGACACCTCACGATTTGATTCGATTACGATTCAGGGTGCTACGATTCGATTATTAAACGATTATAATGATTATCACGATTATCGATGCATCTTTCTCCCCATACAGGATTTCTTTTAAACAAGGTATATTTGTCAGCATCCATTAAATAAAGTAAACAAACAAATTTACCTCCATTATCTTTTATTTATATCAGACCAAACGATCCAACACATTTCCCACAACAAAAATCTGCTCTTATTACATAAAGTGCCTTTAGAAATAAGACTTCTTTTAAAAACTTCAAACTTACACAGTACTGTTCTGTATACATACATTAGATCATTATACACTGCACAGTATAATACACAACTACGCTCTGTAGTCTGGCTCAATGTCCCGCCTACAGCACATCTGATTGGTCAGAAGTTACGGGTAATCAATCAGCACAGACACACTGTGTCACGCAGGCAGATACAGGGTGAGACAGAGCTGCAGCGGTGATCAGAGAGGAGCTGTGTAGAAGTTAAGACAGCTGATATCACCAAAGTTTCAATAATTATCGCAGTCTTATGATCTGTTTCTATGACGACAGCATAGTTATATCAGTGTAAAAAGTCATGGTCTGGATTTCACTCAAGACGATGTGACGGATTTTAAATCAGTCGCTCTTCACAGAGATGCGCTGCACACAGCAGCATCTGTCCTGTCTTTTCACTGCAACTCTGCATTGAGATTTCAGGTATTATATCGTGATGCATCTAAGAAATGATGTATTGGCACACCCCTATTATTTAGTCATCAAAAAAATACTAAAAAGAGAACCATTAAAGTACAACAAAAGCAATAAAAATGTTGATTTTTGAAAAAAGTAAACAATTACATGCAAGATTTTTACTTGTAATTAAGTAGTTTTACATTGTGGTATTCATGCTTTTACTGAAGTAAAGGATCTGAGTATTTTTTCCATCACAACAGGTCAGTGATCAGTGTTTCAGAGACTCTCTGTGGCTCAGTGAATACACTGTTTTATTTATGGCGGCTTGTCACATTAAAACATCTGTACCACGACATGATTGTATATTCTTGAAGCAGCGCACCGCTCTCGATCGTGTCTAGAAGGGAACCCTTTATTTGCAAAACTCATGCGGGATTTGTTTCCGTTGTTTCTGATAAAATAATCAAACTCGCGCGATCTTTCGCGGGTCTAGGGTTCCCTTCTAGACACGACCCTCTCTGTCTCTCTGGCAAACTAATGACAGCAGACTGTCTGTGAACAGCATGATGTGTTATTTTTTTTAATCAGTCCGAGAGGACGAAGGCATCCGCAGTTGATTAGTGATCAATCTGAAACTGTGACTGAAACAGATGGAAGTAGATCCAAAGACTGTAAATCCAGATTCTGTGATCCTGATCTTCTGATACTTAGATCAGAATTATTCAGTCCAACAACTCTGTGAAAAACCAAAACAAAATCTACCAGATCAGTTTGATCTCAGCAAAGAGATCAGAGAATCTGGATCTTTCTGATCCAGATTAAAAGTTTTGAAACACCTGGTGACTTTCAGGTCGTCTCAGATCTGCTGCAGCAGAAATGATTGTACAAGCAAAGACGACATCACAGACACACACTGAAGTATAAATGTAAAAATAAGTCGTGATTACAGCTTTGTACAGCACAGACCAGGAAATGACCAGCAACATTTGCTCATCTGAAAATCTAAATGTGATCAATAAACTTTCTGTCAATACTGTTAAAAAAATCACATGATGACATGAACAGACTGTGTTGTTGTTCTTAGATCGCGGTGGATAATGGTTTCGGAGGCGTGTACGGGCAGCAGAAAGCTGATTGGATGGTGGATGTGGTCCAACAGTACTTCCATGACAACGGTAGGTAACCATGGTAACCTGTCAGCTGACAGCAGCGTCAGAGACAGCCTGAAATAATCAATACAAGGACTCATTCCTGTAGCTTCCTGTTTGTATCAGAGACTCCCTACGGTTTTTATGAACCAGACAAGATGTTCTGTCCAAGTGAGGACCACCGCAGACTGGACCTCGTGGTCCAGAGACATGAGCCTTGTGGTCCAGAGACATGTGAGGACCACGGCAGACTGAACCTGGTGGTCCAGAAAAATGTGAGGACCACCGCAGACTGAGCCTGGTGGTCCAGAGACATGTGAGGACCACCGCAGACTGAGCCTGGTGGTCCAGAGACATGTGAAGACCACCGCAGACTGAGGCTGGTGGTCCAGAGACATGGGAGGACCACCGCAGACTGAGCCTGGTGGTCCAGAGACATGTGAGGACCACCGCAGATTGGACCTGGTGGTCTAGAGACGTGTGATGACCACCGCAGACTGAGCTTGGTGGTCTAGAGACATGTGAGGACCACCGCAGATTGGACCTGGTGGTCTAGAGACATGTGAGGACCATGGCAGACTGAGCCTGGTGGTCCAGAGACATGAGCCTGGTGGTCCAGAGACATGTGAGGACCACCCAGACTGGAACTGGTGGTCCAGAGACATGTGAGGACCACCACAGACTGGATCTGGTGGTCCAGTGGCATGAGCCTGGTGGTCCAGAGACATGTGAGGACCAAGCAGACTGCACCTGGTGGTCCAGCCGCATGAGCTTTGTGGTCTAGAGACATTGGAGGACCACGGCTGACTGAGCCTGGTGGTCCAGAGACGTGGGAGGACCACCGCGGACTGGACCTCGTGGTCCAGAGACGTGAGGACCACCGCAGACTGAACCAGGTGGTCCAGAGACATGTGAGGACCACCGCAGACTGAGCCTGGTGGTCCAGAGACATGTGAGGACCACGCAGACTAAACCTGGTGGTCCAGAGACATGAGGACCACCACAGACTGAACCTGGTGGTCCAGTGACATGTGAAGACCACCGCAGACTGAACCTGGTGGTCCAGAGACATGTGAGGACCACCATAGATTGGACCTGGTGGTCCAGAGACATGTGAGGACCACCACAGACTGAGCCTGGCGGTCCAGAGACTTGTGAGGACCACTGCAGACTGAACCTGGTGGTCCAGAGACATGTGAGGACCAAGCAGACTGAACTTGGTGGTCCAGTGGCATGAGCCTGGTGGTTCAGAGACATGGGAGGACCACCGCTGACTGAGCCTGGTGGTCCAGAGACATGGGAGGACCACCGCAGACTGAGCCTGGTGGTCCAGAGACATGAGCCTGGTGGTCCAGAGACATGAACAGCAGACTGAACCTTGTGGTCCAGTCGCATGAGCCTGGTGGTCCAGAGACATGGGAGGACCACCACAGACTGAACCTGGTCGTCTAGAGACTTGTGAGGACCACCACAGGCTGAACCTGGTGGTCCAGAGACATGTGAGGACCACCGCAGACTGGACCTGGTGGTCCAGAGGACCACCGCAGATTGGACCTGGTGGTCCAGAGACATGTGAGGACCACCACAGACTGAGCCTGGTGGTCCAGAAACATGTGAGAACCACTGCAGACTGGACCTGGTGATCCAGAGGACCACCGCAGATTGGACCTGGTGGTCCAGAGACATGGGAGGACCACCGCAGAATGGACCTGGTGGTCCAGAGACATGTGAGGACCACCACAGACTGAGCCTGGTGGTCCAGAGACTTGTGAGGACCACCGCAGACTGAACCTGGTGGTCCAGAGACATGAGCCTGGTGGTCCAGAGACATGTGAGGACCACCACAGATTGGACCTGGTGGTCCAAAGACATGTGAGGACCACCGTAGATTGGACCTGGTGGTCCAGAGACTTGTGAGGACCACTGCAGACTGAGCCTGGTGGTCCAGAAACATGGGAGGACCACCGCAGACTGAGCCTGGTGGTCCAGAGACATGAGCCTGGTGGTCCAGAGACATGGGAGGACCACTGCTGACTGAGCCTGGTGGTCCAGAGACATGTGAGGACCACGGCTGACTGAACCTGGTGGTCCAGAGACATGAGCCTGGTGGTCCAGAGACAATGGAAGACCACCGCTGACTGAGCCTGGTGGTTCAGAGACATGTGAGGACCACCGCAGACTGAGCCTGGTGGTCCAGAGACATGTGAGGACCACCGCAGATTGGACCTTGTCGTCCAGAGACATGTGAGGACCACCACAGACTGGACCTGGTGGTCCAGAGGACCACCGCAGATTGGACCTGGTGGTCCAGAGACTTGTGAGGACCACCACAGACTGAACCTGGTGGTCCAGAGACATGTGAGGACCACCGCAGACTGGACCTGGTGGTCCAGAGACATGTGAGGACCACCACAGACTGAGCCTGGTGGTCCAGAGACATGTGAGGACCACGCAGACCAAACCTGGTGGTCCAGAGACATGAGGACCACCACAGACTGAACCTAGTGGTCCAGAGACATGTGAGGACCAAGCAGACTGAACCTGGTGGTCCAGAGACATGTGAGGACCACCGCAGACTGGACCTGGTGGTCCAGAGGACCATCGCAGATTGGACGTGGTGGTCCAGAGACTTGTGAGGACCACCACAGACTGAGCCTGGTGGTCCAGAGACATGGGAGGACCACGCAGACCAAACCTGGTGGTCCAGAGACATGAAGACCACCACAGACTGAGCCTGGTGGTCCAGAGACATGGGAGGACCACCGCAGACTGGACCTGGTGGTCCAGAGGACCATCGCAGATTGGACCTGGTGGTCCAGAGACTTGTGAGGACCACCACAGACCGAGCCTGGTGGTCCAGAGACATGGGAGGATCACGCAGACCAAACCTGGTGGTCCAGAGACATGAAGACCACCACAGACTGAGCCTGGTGGTCCAGAGACATGGGAGGAACACGCAGACCAAACCTGGTGGTCCAGAGACATGATGACCACCGCAGATTGGACCTGGCGGTCCAGAGACTTGTGAGGACCACGCAGACCAAACCTGGTGGTCCAGAGACATGTGAGGACCACCGCCTGGTGGTCCAGAGACATGGCGACGTCTACATAGCAAATTAGTGAAGGGATTTATTTAGGAACCCTGCTGAAGCAGAGTTAACCTCATGATCTTCTGATACCTGAAGCACTAACAAGTGTTAAAGGTTTTTTATATTCAGTCCTGATAGAACAAGACCCAGTAAAAAAAAAGTGTCTGTCTCTGATCAGCTGACCTGCAGCAGTACGAGGTCGAGGACTTCATCGCTCAGCTGATGGATCAGGAATTTGACACAGTGGTGGATGATGGGAGTTTACCTCAGGTACACACACACACACACACACACACACACACAGAGTGTTTATTTTATAGATATTTTTGACAAGACAATAGACGGCTGTACTATGAAGGAAGCTCAACACAGTCGGACTTTCTTTAAATGATCTGGATCAACAAAACCTGAACCTCCAGTCAGAGATAATAACAGGTGTCATGACGGTGGTTATTAACTGTCTTTGTTAATTCAGACTTTCTTCTTCAGACTCTGTGCACGCTCACATAAAAAGGGGCGTTTGTTGCGTCATGTGACTCTTCTACACAAAGTGAAGCGATCACGAGCCGAACACTTCAGTCAAACTGATCAAGTTGTTATAATTAGGAGCTGTGGACAATATACAAAATATATTACGACAAAAAGCAACATGGATGCTGCAAATAAAGCAGGAGAAGAAGAATGCTGTCAGAAAATGACTGATCAACTAAATGTGATCTTAATGCTGCCGTTTATTTCTAACATGAAAACTGCACATTAAAGAATAAAACTTCATACAGCAGATTTAAACATGACGCTGTCAGTCTGACACTGTCCCATGATGACAGAGACGTGGACATCACTGAAGTTTGTGACCAAACCAACGTAAAATGAGTGAAACTGATTTAAGATGTTCTGATAAATGATGATGAATTTTCTAATCAGTGTTCTGAGCTGCAACACGGACAATAAGTCAAAAGTCTTCAAAGTGTCTGTAGCTGCTTCATCATTATTTTACTGTGTGGATTATTTAAAGTGTTAATATGACCTGAAACAAACAGGAAAAATGACTCTGCATCACCAAACAGAGGTTACCATGACAACAAGATGCTACAGTTCGTGCTGCTGTGACACGATGTTAGATTTCTACATTATACGGATTCGTTCTGTGATGTTACGAACATACAGCTCAGCTACTTTTCATTTTTAATGTCTTCCCTCAGTTTATAATCTGTATCGATCATTAACAACCTCGTTAGGACAATAATTAGATAAAGAGCGGCACTTTTTACAAACGATTTAATCTGAAACACAGAACATAACCTGCTCCAGACCAGGTTATGAGTTCAGCATCAGTTACCATGGTGATCTAACGGGTTAAAAGAGAGACACCCTCGTAATACTGAAAATCCTGGATTTAGACTCAACATAGCTGCTAACACATTAATCTTGCTTCGTAGTTCACCCCTCAGGTGTGATGTGTGTACAGGTGTGATGTGTGTGTGCAGGTGTAATGTACCTGTCTGTGTGTGCAGGTGAGCGTCAGTCTGCTTCAGGTGTTCAGTCAGTGGCAGCAGGGGGCGCTGCAGCAGCTCCAACAAACCATCAACACTCTGAAACACAAGACAAGTCAGAGGGCAAGGGTCATGGCTCCGCCCACTCAGGCTGATGACAGCGACAGTGCCGAGGAGACACAGGTACGACTCACCTGTCTCACACACATACACACACAGCTGTGATTGGTCTGTTCACACACAGGTGACCTCATCATGATCTGATGATGATGATGATGATGGACATCCTAGCCCCTCCCTTTGAGGTCACAGGATCAATCTGATTGATTGATAATATAAACTGGTGTTGCTGTTGATAATCTGTTAACCGATC
Source organism: Lutjanus argentimaculatus (assembly GCA_034769285.1). Classification (NCBI taxonomy): domain Eukaryota; kingdom Metazoa; phylum Chordata; class Actinopteri; order Lutjaniformes; family Lutjanidae; genus Lutjanus; species Lutjanus argentimaculatus. Next base: position 874,191 of record JAWZSL010000077.1, on the reverse strand, counting down.
AGTTTGATCAGTTTTATGATTCATTGATGAATCATTCTCTTTAAAACTTTCAATCGGTTATCAGAATAGTTTTAATTGATTCAGATAATTGATGATAAATCACTGAATAATTCAACATTTTCAAATAATCTGAAAATAAAATCACTGATAGAAACTAACTGAGTACATTTACATGAGTACTTCATGTAATACTGTAAATTACTTCTACATTAATGTGCCAGCTGAGTATTTATACACAAACATGTTTTATTTGTAAGCAAATTTCCAAACAATAAATAACTTAATTCCATTAAAGGATAAGTTCGGTTTTTTGACACCTGGACCTTATTGTTAAGATTAAATACGCTTGTAGACTCACCCAGACAATTTTGGTGGAGCTCGGAGCCGTTTTCGAGCAATTTAGATCCAGCCGACGGCGTTTTTTCTCATGCCATAGTAGCGGATGGGGCCAGAAATCGAAGCCCCTAAATTAGACATTATCTGCTGCGAAACTCGCTCATTTCACCTACATTTTATAAATGAATGGCCAGTGTTATCACCATGTCAGCTCAACTTCGTTGTTATGGTCATCCGGGGCTTTACAAGGATAGGTAACTTTTGGTGACGTCATAGACGTGCGCCGCAGGACCGCAGCTGAGTAGAGACGCTGTTGTTGCTAGGCTACACGGCAACACAGCTATTTTTGTGCAGCATGGCGGAATATTTATCCGATGTAGAAGTGTCTGACGACGACTTTGAGTATAATGGATGCCCGTATCGTTTTGAGCCAGAATACACCGACGAGGAGCTATTTGAAAGGAGGATGCAGAGGGAAAGAGCCGAACAGCTGGCCAGAGAACAAGCAACCACTGCACGTCCATGAATGGGGGCTAACTGGTGGTGTTGTTGTGGACATTGCATGAGTTTCGCAGCAGATAAAGTCTAATTTAGGGGCTTCGATTTCTGGCCCCGTCCGCTACTATGGCATGAGAAAAAACGCCGTCGGATGGATCTAAATTGCTCGAAAATGGCTCCGAGCTCCACCAAAATTGTCTGGGTGAGTCTACGAGCGTATTTAATCCTAACAATAAGGTCCAGGTGTCAAAAAACCGAACTTATCCTTTAAATGAACCAAAAAATAATGAAAATGAATGTTGGCATTAATTTCATAAAATGTTTGTCTTAATTTGCTTCAGTATTTATTTTCCCCATTTACCATAATTAATATTTATATATTTATTTATTTATTATTTATCCGTGTTATCTTTAAAACAGTTTGCCTCATTTGCATAATGAAGTAGAAATGCAAAAAGCAATTAATATGTAATGGGAGGGAAATGAAAAGAAAATAAAACCGACAAAAATTACTTAATAAATAAAAAATTAATAAATTAAATGTTAAAGTAAAGAAAAAAAAGTAAAACCTCAAAACTCATAAACAGAGAATGAAATTAAAGGTTATTTTTTTGGCCTTTTGCCTTTATTGGACAGAACAGCTAAAGGGGGGTGGGGGAGGACAGAGGGACAGAACACAGAATGAAATTAAATACGGAAATGTACATTTATGTCCAAACTGAACCTGTCATAAACAAGTCACATGATTAACATCATCAGTCACATGACTGATAACTCTTGTTGTTTGTTCAGGCGATGGACTGTGAGACATCCATTCCATCAGTCAGCAGGACAGAGGCTCCTCCCCCTCCCCTCCTCCTCCTCCTCAGGATGAAGAGGACGGCTGGACATTGGTCCGTAAGAGGAAGTGAAGAGGATGATGAAGAGCAGTATGAACTGATGAACTGACCTTTGACCTTCAGGACGTGTGTGTTTTTAATAAAGACCTCTGGTTTCATTGTCGTCATGGTGCTTTGATGGAGAAACTCTGGACCTGCAGGGAGACAGACGGGATGATGTCATCAAACCAGAGTCACTCTGGTTTCTCTGCTTGTTTTTGTATTAAATCTGTTAAACCTGGTATTTTTGTCTCCTGTCTGATGTCATCAAACTGCACTGTGTCAGACTTTACTATGACATCATTATGGACTATAACATTCAACACTATGACATTCTGAACTAATCCATGACATAAGACTATACTATGACATTCTACACTATTCCATGACATAAGACTATACTATGACATTCTACACTATTCCATGACATAACACGATACTATGACATTCTACACCATTCCATGACATAAGACTATACTATGACATTCTGCACTATTCCATGACATAACACGATACTATGACATTCTACACCATTCCATGACATAAGACTATACTATGACATTCTACACTATTCCATGACATGAGACTATACTATGACATTCTGCACTATTCCATGACATAAGACTATACTATGACATTCTTACACTATTCCATGACATAAGACTATACTATGACATTCTACACTATTCCATGATGTCACACTATACTATGACATTTGCACCATTCCATGACATAAGACTATACTATGGCATTCTGCATTATTCCATGACATAAGACTATACTATGGCATTATGCACTATTCCATGACATAACACTATACCATGACATTCTACATTATTCCATGATGTCACACTTATACTATGACAATTACACCATTCCATGACATAAGACTATACTATGACATTCTGCACTATTCCATGACATAAGACTATACTATGGCATTCTGCATTATTCCATGACATAAGACTATACTATGGCATTATGCACTATTCCATGACATAACACTATACCATGACATTCTACATTATTCCATGATGTCACACTATACTATGAAATTTACACCATTCCATGACATAAGACTATACTATGACATTCTGCACTATTCCATGACATAATACTATACTATGACATTCTACACCATTCCATGACATTAAGACGATACTATGGCATTATGCACTATTCCATGACGTAACACTATACCATGACATTCTACATTATTCCATGATGTCACACTATACTATGACATTTACACCATTCCATGACATAAGACTACTATGACATTCTGCACTATTCCATGACATAAGACTATACTATGACATTCTGCACTATTCCATGACATAATACTATACTATGACATTCTACACTATCCATGACATAAGACTATACTATGACATTCTACACTATTCCATGACGTAAGACTATACTATGGCATTCTGCACTATTCCATGACATAACACTATACCATGACATTTACACCATTCCATGACATAAGACTATACTGTGACATTCTGCACTATTCCATGACATAAGACTATACTATGACATTCTACACTATTCCATGACATAATACTTTACTATGACATTCTACACTATTCCATGACATAAGACTATACTATGGCATTATGCACTATTCCATGACATAACACTATACCATGACATTTTACATTATTCCATGATGTCACACTATTCTATGACATTCTACACTATTCCATGACATAAGACTATACTATGACATTCTACACTATTCCATGATGTCACACTATACTATGAAATTTACACCATTCCATGACATAAGACTATACTATGACATTCTGCACTATTCCATGACATAATACTATACTATGACATTCTACACCATTCCATGACATAAGACGATACTATGGCATTATGCACTATTCCATGACGTAACACTATACCATGACATTCTACATTATTCCATGATGTCACACTATACTATGACATTTACACCATTCCATGACATAAGAACTACTATGACATTCTGCACTATTCCATGACATAAGACTATACTATGACATTCTGCACTATTCCATGACATAATACTATACTATGGACATTCTACACTATTCCATGACATAAGACTATACTATGACATTCTACACTATTCCATGACATAAGACTATACTATGACATTCTACACTATTCCATGACGTAAGACTATACTATGGCATTCTGCACTATTCCATGACATAACACTATACCATGACATTTACACCATTCCATGACATAAGACTATACTGTGACATTCTGCACTATTCCATGACATAAGACTATACTATGACATTCTACACTATTCCATGACATAATACTTTACTATGACATTCTACACTATTCCATGACATAAGACTATACTATGGCATTATGCACTATTCCATGACATAACACTATACCATGACATTTTACATTATTCCATGATGTCACACTATTCTATGACATTCTACACTATTCCATGACATAAGACTATACTATGACATTCTACACTATTCCATGACATAAGACTAGACTATGGCATTCTGCACTATTCCATGACATAACACTATACCATGACATTTGCACCATTCCATGACATAAGACTATACTATGGCATTCTGTACTATTCCATGACATAAACACTATACCATGACATTCTACATTATTCCATGATGTCACACTATACTATGACATTTACACCATTCCATGACATAAGACTATACTATGACATTCTGCACTATTCCATGACATAAGACTATACTATGACATTCTGCACTATTCCATGACATAATACTATACTATGACATTCTACACCATTCCATGACATAAGACTATACTATGGCATTATGCACTATTCCATGACATAACACTATACCATGACATTCTACACTATTCCATGATGTCACACTATACTATGACATTTACACCATTCCATGACATAAGACTATACTATGGCATTCTGCACTATTCCATGACATAAGACTATACTATGACATTCTACACTATTCCATGACATAAGACTATACTATGACATTCTACACTATTCCATGACATAAGACTAGACTATGGCATTCTGCACTATTCCATGACATAACACTATACCATGACATTTACACCATTCCATGACATAAGACTATACTGTGACATTCTGCACTATTCCATGACATAAGACTATACTATGACATTCTACACTATTCCATGACATAAGACTAGACTATGGCATTCTGCACTATTCCATGACATAAGACTATACCATGACATTCTACATTATTCCATGATGTCACACTATACTATGACATTTACACATTCCATGACATAAGACTATACTAATGACATTCTGCACTATTCCATGACATAAGACTAGACTATGGCATTCTGCACTATTCCATGACATAACACTATACCATGACATTTACACCATTCCATGACATAAGACTATACTGTGACATTCTGCACTATTCCATGACATAAGACTATACTATGACATTCTGCACTATTCCATGACATAATACTATACTATGACATTCTACACCATTCCATGACATAAGACTATACTTTGGCATTATGCACTATTCCATGACATAACACTATACCATGACATTCTACATTATTCCATGATGTCACACTATACTGTGACATTTACACCATTCCATGACATAAGACTACTATGACATTCTGCACTATCCATGACATAAGACTATACTATGACATTCTGCACTATTCCATGACATAATACTATACTATGACATTCTACACTATTCCATGACATAATACTATACTATGACATTCTACACTATTCCATGACATAACACTATACCATGACATTTACACCATTCCATGACATAAGACTACTATGACATTCCGCACTATTCCATGACATAAGACTAGACTATGGCATTCTGCACTATTCCATGACATAACACTATACCATGACATTTGCACCATTCCATGACATAAGACTATACTATGGCATTATGTACTATTCCATGACATAACACTATACTATGACATTCTACACTATTCCATGACATAAGACTAGACTATGGCATTCTGCACTATTCCATGACATAAACACTATACCATGACATTTGCACCATTCCATGGACATAAGACTATACTATGGCATTCTGTACTATTCCATGACATAACACTATACCATGACATTCTACATTATTCCATGATGTCACACTATACTATGACATTTACACCATTCCATGACATCAGACTATACTATGACATTCTGCACTATTCCATGACATAAGACTATACTATGACATTCTGCACTATTCCATGACATAAGACTATACTATGACATTCTGCACTATTCCATGACATAATACTATACTATGACATTCTACACCATTCCATGACATAAGACTATACTATGGCATTATGCACTATTCCATGACATAACACTATACCATGACATTCTACACTATTCCATGATGTCACACTATACTATGACATTTACACCATTCCATGACATAAGACTACTATGACATTCCGCACTATTCCATGGCATAAGACTATACTATGGCATTCTGCACTATTCCATGACATAAGACTATACTATGACATTCTACACTATTCCATGACATAACACTATACTATGACATTCTACACCATTCCATGACATAATACTATACTATGACATTCTACACCATTCCATAGACATAAGACTATACTATGGCATTATGCACTATTCCATGACATAACACTATACCATGACATCCTACACTATTCCATGATGTCACACTATACTATGACATTTCTACACTATTCCCTGACATAAGACTATACTATGGCATTCTGCACTATTCCATGACATAAGACTATACTATGACATTCTACACTATTCCATGACATAAGACTATACTATGACATTCTACACTATTCATGACATAAACACTATACCATGACATTTACACCATTCCATGACATAAGACTATACTGTGACATTCTGCACTATTCCATGACATAAGACTATACTATGACATTCTACACTATTCCATGACATAAGACTAGACTATGGCATTCTGCACTATTCCATGACATAACACTATACCATGACATTCTACATTATTCCATGATGTCACACTATACTATGACATTTACACCATTCCATGACATAAGACTATACTATGACATTCTGCACTATTCCATGACATAAGACTAGACTATGGCATTCTGCACTATTCCATGACATAACACTATACCATGACATTTACACCATTCCATGACATAAGACTATACTGTGACATTCTGCACTATTCCATGACATAAGACTATACTATGACATTCTGCACTATTCCATGACATAATACTATACTATGACATTCTACACCATTCCATGACATAAGACTATACTTTGGCATTATGCACTATTCCATGACATAACACTATACCATGACATTCTACATTATTCCATGATGTCACACTATACTGTGACATTTACACCATTCCATGACATAAGACTACTATGACATTCTGCACTATTCCATGACATAAGACTATACTATGACATTCTGCACTATTCCATGACATAATACTATACTATGACATTCTACACTATTCCATGACATAATACATATACTATGACATTCTACACCATTCCATGACATAATACTATACTATGACATTCTACACTATTCCATGACATAACACTATACCATGACTATTTACACCATTCCATGACATAAGACTATACTGTGACATTCTGCACTATTCCATGACATAAGACTTACTATGACATTCTACACTATTCCATGACATAATACTTTACTATGACATTCTACACTATTCCATGACATAAGACTATACTATGGCATTATGCACTATTCCATGACATAACACTATACCATGACATTCTACATTATTCCATGATGTCACACTATACTATGACATTCTACACTATTCCATGACATAAGACTATACTATGACATTCTACACTATTCCATGACATAAGACTAGACTATGGCATTCTGCACTATTCCATGACATAACACTATACCATGACATTTGCACCATTCCATGACATAAGACTATACTATGGCATTATGTACTATTCCATGACATAATACTATACTATGACATTCTACACCATTCCATGACATAATACTGTACTATGACATTCTACACCATTCCATGACATAAGACTATACTATGGCATTATGCACTATTCCATGACATTCTACATATTCCATGATGTCACACTATACTATGACATTTACACCATTCCATGACATAAGACTACTATGACATTCTGCACTATTCCATGGCATAAGGACTATTCTATGACATTCTGCACTATTCCATGACATAAGACTATATTATGACATTCTACACTATTCCATGACATAAGACTATACTATGGCATTCTGCACTATTCATGACATAAGACTATACTATGACATTCTACACTATTCCATGACATAAGACTATACTATGACATTCCATGACATAAGACTAGACTATGGCATTCTGCACTATTCCATGACATAACACTATACCATGACATTTACACCATTCCATGACATAAGACTATACTGTGACATTCTGCACTATTCCATGACATAAGACTATACTATGACATTCTACACTATTCCATGACATAAGACTAGACTATGGCATTCCGCACTATTCCATGACATAACACTATACCATGACATTCTACATTATTCCATGATGTCACACTATACTATGACATTTACACCATTCCATGACATAAGACTATACTATGACATTCTGCACTATTCCATGACATAAGACTAGACTATGGCATTCTGCACTATTCCATGACATAACACTATACCATGACATTTACACCATTCCATGACATAAGACTATACTGTGACATTCTGCACTATTCCATGACATAAGACTATACTGTGACATTCTGCACTATTCCATGACATAAGACTATACTATGGCATTCTACACTATTCCATGACATAAGACTAGACTATGGCATTATGCACTATTCCATGACATAACACTATAACCATGACATTCTACATTATTCCATGATGTCACACTATACTATGACATTTACACCATTCCATGACATAAGAATATACTATGACATTCTGCACTATTCCATGACATAAGACTAGACTATGGCATTCTGCACTATTCCATGACATAACACTATACCATGACATTTACACCATTCCATGACATAAGACTATACTGTGACATTCTGCACTATTCCATGACATAAGACTATACTATGACATTCTGCACTATTCCATGACATAATACTATACTATGACATTCTACACCATTCCATGACATAAGACTATACTTTGGCATTATGCACTATTCCATGACATAACACTATACCATGACATTCTACATTATTCCATGATGTCACACTATACTGTGACATTTACACCATTCCATGACATAAGACTACTATTGACATTCTGCACTATTCCATGACATAATACTATACTATGACATTCTACACCATTCCATGGACATAATACTATACTATGACATTCTACACTATTCCATGACATAACACTATACCATGACATTTACACCATTCCATGACATAAGACTATACTGTGACATTCTGCACTATTCCATGACATAAGACTATACTATGACATTCTACACTATTCCATGACATAAGACTAGACTATGGCATTCTGCACTATTCCATGACATAACATATACCATGACATTTACACCATTCCATAAGACTATACTATGACATTCTACACTATTCCATGACATAAGACCATACCATGACATTCTGCACTATTCCATGACATAAGACCATACCATGACATTCTGCACTATTCCATGACATAAGACCATACCATGACATTCTGCACTATTCCATGACATAAGACTATACTATGACATTCTACACTATTCCATGACTTAAGACTAGACTACTATAACAACTTATAATTATTTTTATTATTGACTAATCTGTAAATCACTTTCTCAAACAATAAATTAATTAATCCTGTCACAATCTTTTCAATCAAAAAAATAGGTCCAAAACATGTTTGGGCCTATTTTTCAAAAATTTTCACTGACATGATTCTTTTCATTATCAGTTAATCTGTTGATCATTTTATGATTAATTGATTAGTTATTTGGTCCATAATGTGGTGAAAAATGTTGATCAGTGTTGTCAGAGGGCCTAAAAGACCAGAAAGAAAAACACATATTCACATTTAAAAAGCTAAAATCAGAGAATTTGGACATTTATTAACAATGATTCAAAACAATTAAGCACTTATCAAAATAAAGCTTATGGGAGACTGAACAATGTAACTATAAAAGTAGCGTCATTAATTCAATCCATTTTTAAGGCCTTTCAAAATCAAATTTAAGACCATTTTAAAGGTGAAGTGTTTAAATTTATGTGTCAAGAGACTGAGTATAATTTTCATCAGTATATTTTCATTAGTGTTTAGTCACCTCAAAGTTAGAGTTTTGTTTTTGTTCTCGTTAGAATAAATCCTTTATATCTACAGAGGGAACATCTGTTCCTCCACTGAGTCTGTCATGTTTCTACAGGAGCTCAGAAAGGACAAATCAAACACCAACTCTACATACAGACTTTAGTGTTTTGTGAGTTTTGCTGTTTCTACTTCCCGCCTGGCCGGTGACATTTTAAGGCCCAAAATTCAGATTATTAGATTTTAGACATTTAAGAAACTTTATGTTTGTCTCTCAACCAAAATTAGAATTTTTTCCTTCTCCACATAGATCATGAAGCCTCGAATATAAAAATGACCTATGTTAAACAGCTGAGAAATAAATGGTACTGTTCTCAGGAAAAGATTAAATCGAAAGCAACATTGTAACCATCATCATTGATGGTTACAATGACCTGGACGAATGAGAACATTCACGGACAAATGGTACTGTTCTTTTTATCCAGAAAAACTGCAGCTCCCTGTTTACATACATGCATGTACTGTATACGTGTGCATGTGTGTGTGTGTGCTGCAGGCAGAATGAAGAATGACTCGGGTCAAAGGTCAACTAGTTTTCATTCATCTTTATTTTCACAGAAGGAGAAACAATCCACACAGACGGACACATGTAGAAAAAAAAACTCTGGTGATGTCACTGTGATGTCACTGTGACAGAGGAGGGGTCGGGGACAGGGGTCATTTTCAAGGCACTATTTAATATATGAACATAGAAACAGGTGAGAGGTCAGAGGTCATCTGAGAATGACTCACTTTCACTTTCAGCTACAGAGATCAATACGGTCATCAATGCTGCCGTTAATAAAGTCATCAATACTGTCGTCAATATGATCAATACTGTCATCATGACTGACGTCAATGCCGTCGTCAATATTGTCCTCAGAGTCAGTGAGAGGGTCAGCTACAGTGTGCTCATCTAAACCAAAACTCATCATCATCATCAGGGAGGTTCAGGAGTCTTAGAAGTCTCTGATCAATAATCAATAAGGGAGATTAAGGACAGCAGGAGGTGAAGTTCAATACAAACAGAAAAAAAAACAGAAACTCAGTAGAATTCAGTCAAACGACAGAGAAGAGAATAAAGACAGAAAATCAGACGTTAGAAGAGTTTAAAGTAGCAGAAGAGAAATTAACCATCAACGTCAGAACATCATGTGACCTGCTGGACGTCGGAGGGTCACGTGACCTGCTGGACGTCGGAGGGTCACGTGACCTGCTGGACGTCAGAGGGTCACGTGACTGCTGGACGTTGGAGCGTCACGTGACCTGCTGGACGTGTCGAGTGAGGCTGAATCAAAACATTTACACAACTGGACACTCAACAGGTGTGTGTTCCTGATCTTTTAAAATGGAAACTAGACTATTAATAATTTATTTTTTAATTTTATAATTATTTTGCTCTAAAAATTACATTATTGACCAAATGACACTTAATACTAATCCTAAACGTTCATAAAGACTCCTTCATGCTCATGACGGTTATGATGGTGTCATGTCAGCCTTTAAATAGAATTTCATGGAATATTCAGCTTTCTGTGACAGTAAAAGTAAAAGATACTGCAGTAATACTTCAGTAACACTACAGTAGTGTAGTAAAATCATACTGACATAATGTGGCATCATGAACATGAAGTAGATTATTGATGTAAAAGAGGAACAACAAGGGACCGAACATGGAACCGTGAGGAACCGTGATAAGAGTGAACACATCACTGTCCTCACAGACTGATGGTGTTGACTAGGGCTGCAACTAACAATTATTTCCATTATGGATTAATCTGTTGATCATTTTCTTCATTAGTTGATTAGCTGTTTGGTCCACAGGTGTTCACATTCAAGAAGCTAGAATCAGAGAATTGGGACATTTTCTCCTTATTAAAAAAAAATCACTCAAACTAATAAATCAATTATTAAAATAGTCAGTTGATTCAGAGGGACATTTGGATTCAGCCTGAATGAGACACTCCACCTGCACAGCCAATCAATCAATCAATCAATCAGCACAGACAGCTGTCAGACAGTTGAGGTGATAATTTCCTACAACACATGAACTCAACACTGACAGAGGGAGACACTTCTAATACTCCTCAACCACAGTGTGTGTGTGTGAGTGTGTGTGTGTGTGTGTGTGTGTGTGTGTGGAGGTGTGTGTGTGTGTGTGTGTTCATGTGTGCAGCCAGGCGTGTTGCAGACACTGGGTGCGGTTGCTCTCCGTTCAGGCTGCAGCTCCAACATGGTCAACAGGAAGTCACTGAACTGCGCCGCCTGATCGAGCGGCCACTCATACTTCTCCAACAGAACCTCGAACAGACCCCACGGCTTCAGACTGGAGATGTGACGCAGCTCACCTGACACAGACAGACAGGTACAGGGACAGACAGGTGAGACAGGCAGTCAGAGGGATGTTAACTACTACACCCAGGGTGCATTTGTAGTTATTGTGGCCATTAGGGCCCTTGTAGAGGCAGGGTAGGCCCGTGGAGGCCTTCCCTCTCCTTTCTCCTGGCTGGCCGACCAATAGGTAGCAAGACTCAGACGCCCCGTCTGTCCCAGTTGTCCTACCACGCAGACCGATGTGGAACTGCTGCGGCAGACATGGTGATTCCCTGGCCAGTGTTCAGTGACGTTTTCTATGTTTAGTAATAGTGAGTGTACAGACCAACAGATAGACAGACAGGCAGGCAGGCAGACAGTCTCACCTCTCCTGTTGAAGTACTCTCTGGAGTACCTGCCAGACAGAGCAAAGGGCAGAGGAATCGGGCCGAGCAACTCAATGATGTGAGCGATGTGATCTGAACAAACACAATGAAAATACACACTAAAGTATCTGTAATACACAGTGAAGTACTCTGTAATACACAGTGAAGTACTCTGTAATACGCATTAAAGTACTGTGGAATAAACACAGTGAAGTACTCTGTACTACACACACTAAGGTACTCTGTAATACACAGTGAAGTACTGTAGTATGACGTGTACCTTCATCTCTTGTGTAATCTTCTCCCGAGTGAGGCTCAAACAGATAATCTCCTGTCGCCAACTCAAATGCCTGAAATATCAATCCGTTATATTTCAATCATTATTACATCAATACATCGATCAATAACACACCAATCATCAGGCACACGTGGACCTTCTCATCAAACTGCTGACATTCAAACTCTACACAGGTGATTTCTTCTCTAAAGGGCTTTTAATTTGAAAGAGATACAGGAAGTGTTGAGTTTGTATTCCCAGTGTAACAAAGTAACTTTAACAGGGAAAATGTGAGGATCAGAATGAGGCTACATAATAAAATATGACCAACAGACATAAAGGCCTGTTTCTGATCCAGGCCTGCTTCATATAAAGGCCCTTGTCATTATTTGAGGAAAAAAACAGAATACAAATACAATATATGTACATAGTATACACACTCAGTATCTACACACAGTATATATACACATAGTATATGTACACAGTATATAGTGGATCAAAACAAATGAATTTATCTGTTGCGTTTAAGAGCTGTAATGATTAATCAATTATTAAATTAATCACCAACTATTGTGATTTTAATCCATCAACATTACGTTGCAGACTTTGCAGCTGGTTGCTTGGCTGTTGGCTGAACTGATCTACTCGTCATGGAGGTATTTTTTGAACCTATTAGTCATTTAAACCCCAAAATATATTAAAAATACAAACACAGTTGTGTTGATGAGTGCAGCTGCACAGAGAGGCGTGTATGGAAGTCAGTCAGAGATTAATAATAAATTCATAATACTAAAATTACAACCAGTGGACTTTTTAAAAAGGCATGCATCATTTATCGCTTTCAGGGCGTTTTGGCCTTAAATGCCAACATTCAAAAATAGGCTCATAATTTGTTCCAAAAATCCAAAATGGCGGCTGACAAAGACAAAACCACTTGTGTGATGTAAACGTTATTTTTTGATGTTTATAATTATGTTTGGGGGATGTTTTGTTTCAGAAATATATTTTTTAAGGATGATTTTAACTGTTCTTGCTGAAAAATAACAAATTACATTTTCATAACTTTGATAATCAGACAGATACGTTGATCAAATATGGGGATAAAACAAGGATAATCAGTCACAGAAAACAGTTTTGAGGTCTAATCTCCACATATAATCAATAATATAAATGTGTGAAATATTGATTACTCTGTTTTACTCTTAAATGCATATTATTAATTAATTGAACAGTGTAGACATGTTCACTGATCAAACTGCTTCCACTGCTGACAGGATGTTGGAAATCAACAAGAGGAGGTTTTTTTCATTTTTAAAACTTTTATGTGAAATATAAAAGAATGTAGCAAATTAATTGTTTATAAATGTTTTTAAAAGTTGGCACATGAACTATTATACCTATTATTACCTTATTATACCTTAAATGGTTGACAAGTCTCTTCACTCGATTCAGAGTGTAAGATGGAAACTAACGGTCACATTTTGGTAAAAATCTGGAAATTTTGTTGTTTTAGCCAGAAAATTAATTCATTTTCAAAAATATTTATATGTGTTTGGCCATTTAAGGGTTAATCTGACGAGTGTGTGTGCGTGCATGCGTGCACGTACCATGCAGGCGGTGCTCCAGATGTCAGCAGGTGGTCCGTACTCTGCTCCAATCAGAACCTCCAGAGCTCTGTACTGTCTGGTCTGAATGTCCTCTGTGAAATGTTTGTGCTGGACAAGAGACAGAGACAAAGAGAAAGGAGCCGTCTGATTGGTCAGATGTTCACAATGACGTGATAGAGAGGAAGACGAGGAGGAGGAGGACATGATGATGATGATGATGAAGGTGTCTCACCACCCAGCATGCATTTCCCAGGTCAGCGATCTTCACTCTGAGTTTGTGGGCGTTGAGAGGATCCAGAGGACTGAGGACGAAGTCTGAGGCGCTGAACACTAAAACACACACGTCAATCAATCAATCAGTCAGTCCATCAATTATTAATCCATACGCGTACGTCCGTGTGCTGATATTGATCACATGTCCGTGACAGTGAGATCGCTTCAGAAGTTGTCAGGTGTGGGGGTCATCAAGTGATCGATTAGTACAAACAAGCAACAGCTTGGTCAATAAGGAAGATAATTGTTACAGGAAAGACTTAAAGAATAGGTGCCAACATACGTTCATGTGTTCGACACGTGTGGACATATTGTTTAAATCTTTCCTGTAACAATTATTTTTGAGAAAATCACAAAAAATGTGCTGATGTTATATTTCTACAGAGTGTGTATATAAACTGTGTATACAGTATATATATATAGAGTGTGTATATAAAGTGTATGCAGTGTATATATACAGAGTGTGTATATGAACTGTATGCAGTATATATATACAGAGTGTGTATATAAACTGTATGCAGTGTATATATACAGAGTGTGTATATAAACTGTATGCAGTATATATATACAGAGTGTGTATATAAACTGTGTATACAGTATATTATATAAGAGTGTGGTTATACTATAACAGTGTGTATAACAGTAATATATAGTTGTATATAACTGTGTATACATAATTATATAGACTGTGTAATGAACTGCATGCAGTGTATATATACAGTGTGTGTATATGAACTGTTTTCTGTATATATATATATATATACAGTGTGTATATAAACTGTATGCAGTATATATATACAGAGTGTGTATATAAACTGTGAATAAAGATATATATATATAGTGTGTATATAAACTGTATGCAGTGTATATACACAGAGTGTGTATATGAACTGTATGCAGTATATATATACAGAGTGTGTATATAAACTGTGTATACAGTATATATATAGAGTATGTATATAAACTGTATGCAGTGTATATATACAGAGTGTGTATATAAACTGTATGCAGTATATATATACAGAGTGTGTATATGAACTGTATGCAGTGTATATATATAGTGTGTATATAAACTGTATGCAGTATATATATATATATATATATATTATATATACAGAGTGTGTATATGAACTGTATGCAGTGTATATATACCGAGTGTGTATATGAACTGTATGCAGTGTATATATATAGTGTGTATATAAACTGTATGCAGTATATATATATATAATATATAATATACACACATATATATAGAGTGTGTATATAAACTGTATGCAGTATATATATATATGGAGAGAGAGAGAGAGAGAGAGAGTGTGCATATAAACTGTGTATACAGTATATATATATATATATATATATATATATATAATATTATACAGATGTGTATATAAACTATGCAGTATATATAGAGTGTGTATATGAACTGTATGCAGTGTATATATACAGAGTGTGTATATGAACTGTATGCAATATATATATACAGAGTGTGTATATAAACTGTATGCAGTATATATATATATACAGATGTGTATATTAAACTGTATGCAGTATATATATACAGAGTGTGTATATAAACTGTATGCAGTATATATATACAGTGTGTATATAAACTGTGTATACAGTATATATATATAGAGTGTGTATATAAACTGTGTATGATGTATATATGTACAGAGTGTGCACATAAACTGTGTATGACTGTTTTCTTACCGTCTCGTCCACTTGAGTATCCCGACTGAGTAGAAAGTGCCGACTCAGATGTCGCTGACATCACAGAGCTGGAGAACCCTGATAGGCCAGAGGCGGGGCTGGAGAACCGTCCAGGGGCGTGGCCATTACACCTGTCCTCCAACCACGAGCTGGTGGACTCTGGACTCGCTTTGCTGTTGGCTGCGGAGCAGGAAGTGTTGCCGTTGACGACCAGAGAGCCTGAGAGCAAACAGGAAGTACGACTTCAATTTATTTAAGCTGTTTTTACATTTAGAGGAGTGATAGTGTAGTTTAATACATGTATGTGTGTGTGTGGTGTATGTGTGTAACTGTATACTCAGAGTGTGTGCTCAGTGTGTACTCTGTGTACTCAGAGTGTGTTTACTCAGTGTGTGCTCTGTGTACTCAGTGTGTGTACTCAGAGTGTGTACTCAGTGTGTTTACTCAGAGCGTGTATTCTGTGTACTCAGTGTGTGTACTCAGTGTGTACTCAGAGTGTGTACTCACAGTGTGTAGTCAGAGTGTGTACTCTGTGTACTCTGTGTGTACTCAGAGTGTGTACTCAGTGTGTACTAAGAGTGTGTACTCTGTGTACTCAGTGTGTGTACTCAGTGTACTCTGTGTACTCTGTGTGTACTCAGAGTGTGTACTCTGTGTACTCAGAGTGTGTACTCTGTGTGTACTCAGAGTGTGTACTCTGTGTACTCAGTGTGTACTCTGTGTGTACTCAGAGTGTGTACTCAGTGTGTGTACTCAGTGTACTCTGTGTACTCAGTGTGTACTCAGAGTGTGTAGTCTGTGTACTCAGTGTGTACTCTGTGTACTCTGTGTGTACTCAGAGTGTGTACTCCGTGTACTCAGAGTGTGTACTCTGTGTACTCAGTGTGTGTACTCAGAGTGTGTACTCTGTGTGTACTCAGAGTGTGTACTCTGTGTACTTAGTGTGTGCTCAGAGTGTGTGCTCAGAGTGTGTACTCTGTGTGTACTCAGTGTGTACTCTTTGTACTCAGTGTGTACTCAGAGTGGGTACTCAGGGTGTTTACTCAGAGTGTGTACTCTGTGTACTCAGTGTGTACTCAGAGTGTGTACTCAGTGTGTACTCAGAGTATGTACTCATGTGTACTCAGTGTGTACTCAGAGTGTGTACTCTGTGTACTCAGTGGGTGTACTCTGTGTACTCAGAGTGTGTACTCTGTGTACTCAGTGTGTACTCAGTGTGTACTCTGTGTACTCTGTGTGTACTCAGAGTGTGTACTCAGAGTGTGTACTCAGTGTGTACTCTGTGTACTCAGTGTGTACTCAGAGTGTGTACTCTGTGTACTCAGTGTGTACTCAGAGTATGTACTCAGAGTGTGTACTCTGTGTACTCTGTGTGTACTCAGAGTGTGTACTTAGAGTGTGTACTCAGAGTGTGTATTCTGTGTGTACTCAGAGTGTGTACTCAGAGTGTGCACTCTGTGTACTCAGTGTGTACTCTGTGTACTCAGAGTGTACTCAGTGTGTTTACTCAGAGTGTGTACTCTGTGTACTCAGAGTGTGTACTCTGTGTACTCAGTGTGTACTCAGAGTGTGTACTCAGTGTGTACTCTTTGTACTCAGTGTGTACTCAGTGTGTACTCAGTGTACTCAGAGTATGTACTCAGTGTGTGTACTCAGAGTCTGTACAGAGTGTGTACTCAGAGTGTACTCAGTGTGTTTACTCAGTGAGTACTCTGTGTACTCTGCGTACTCTGTGTGTACTCAGAGTGTGTACTCTGTGTACTCAGAGTGTGTACTCAGTGTGTACTCTGTGTACTCAGTGTGTACACAGTGTGTACTCTGTGTACTCTGTGTACTCAGAGTGTGTACTCTGTGTACTTAGAGTGTGTACTCAGTGTGTTTACTCAGAGTGTGTACTCAGTGTGCACTCAGACTGTGCACTCTGTGTACTCAGTGTGTACTCAGTGTACTCAGAGTGTGTTTACTCAGTGTGTGTACTCAGTGTGTTTACTCAGAGTGTGTACTCTGTGTACTCAGAGTGTGTACTCTGTGTACTCTGTGTGTACTCAGAGTGTGTACTCTGTGTACTCAGTGTGTACTCAGAGTGTGTACTCAGTGTGTACTCTTTGTACTCAGTGTGTACTCAGAGTGTGTACTCAGTGTGTGTACTCAGAGTCTGTACACAGTGTGTACTCAGAGTGTACTCAGTGTGTTTACTTAGTGTGTACTCTGTGTACTCAGAGTGTGTACTCAGTGTGTACTCTGTGTACTCAGTGTGTACTCGGTGTGTACTCTGTGTACTCTGTGTGTACTCAGAGTGTGTACTCTGTGTGTACTCTGTGTACTCAGAGTGTGTACTCAGTGTGTACTCTGTGTACTCAGTGTGTACTCGGTGTGTACTCTGTGTACTCTGTGTTTACTCAGTGTGTTTACTCAGAGTGTGTACTCAGTGTGTACTCTGTGTACTCAGAGTGTGTGTACTCAGAGTGTGTACTCAGAGTGTGTACTCTGTGTACTCAGTGTGTTTACTCAGTGTGTGCACTCAGTGTACTCAGAGTATGTAGTCAGTGTGTGTACTCAGAGTATGTACTCAGTGTGTGTACTCAGAGTGTGTACTCAGAGTGTGTACTCGATGTGTGTGTGTTTACTCAGAGTGTGTACTGTGTGTACTCAGAGTGTACTCAGAGTGTGCACTCAGAGTGTGTACTCTGTGTACTCAGAGTGTGTACTCTGTACTCAGAGTGTGTACTGTGTACTCAGAGTGTGTACTCAGTGTACTCAGAGTATGTACTCAGTGTGTGTACTCAGAGTGTCTACTCAGTGTGTACTCAGTGTGTTTACTCAGAGTGTGTACTCAGTGTGTACTCAGTGTGTACTCTGTGTACTCAGTATGTACTCAGAGTGTGTGTACTCAGTGTGTATTATCAGAGTGAATACTCACAGTTACTGTCTGTGTCATCAGGTTGGACCAACATGCCGTCCTCCTCCTCCATCCTCTGAACACAAACATGGAGACATTCATTTGGACACTTCCTGATTTATTCTGATTGGTTGATTGGCTGCTACTCAGAAGTTGTATTACAGTAGTACTACTGTAATACTACAATAATACTACTGTAGTATTACAATAGTACTACTGTAATACTACAGTAATTCTACTGTAATATTCTAATACCTGTATATCTATCAGTCTCTCCTCCAACAGTCTCTGTTGACGCTTTGCCTTCCTCTTCAACTTCTTCTTCTTGTTCTTAGAAATTTTACCAACCTATACACAGAGAGACAGAGAAAAAAAGAGACAGACAAAGAGAGAGACAGACAAAGAGAGAGACAGACAGAGAGACAGACAAAGAGGGAGACAGACAGAGAGACAGACAGACAGAGAGACAGACAAAGAGACAGAGACAGACAGACAGAGAGACAGACAAAGAGACAGACAAAGAGAGACAGACAGAGAGATACAGACAGAGACAGGGTGGAGAGAGAAAGAGAGAGAGAGACAGACAGACAGACAGGGTGGAGAGAGGGAGACAGACAGACAAACAGGGTGGAGAGAGAGAGACAGACAGAGACAGGGTGGAGAGAGAGAGACAGACAGACAGGGTGGAGAGAGAGAGACAGACAGACAGACAGAGTGGAGAGAGAGAGACAGACAGACAGACAGGGTGGAGAGAGAGAGACAGACAGAGACAGGGTGGAGAGAGAGAGACAGACAGAGACAGGGTGGAGAGAGACAGACAGACAGACAGGGTGGAGAGAGGGAGACAGACAGACAAACAGGGTGGAGAGAGGGAGACAGACAGACAGACAGGGTGGAGAGAGAGAGACAGACAGACAGGGTGGAGAGAGAGAGACAGACAGAGACAGGGTGGAGAGAGAGAGACAGACAGAGACAGGGTGGAGAGAGACAGACAGACAGAGTGGAGAGAGAGAGACAGACAGACAGACAGGGTGGAGAGAGAGAGAGAGACAGACAGACAGACAGACAGGGTGGAGAGAGAGAGACAGACAGACAGACAGACAGACAGGGTGGACAGAGAGAGACAGACAGACAGACAGGGTGGAGAGAGAGAGACAGACAGACAGACAGGGTGGAGAGAGAGAGACAGACAGACAGGGTGGAGAGAGAGAGACAGACAGACAGACAGGGTGGAGAGAGAGAGACAGACAGACAGACCGGGTGGAGAGAGAGAGACAGACAGACAGGGTGGAGAGAGAGAGACAGACAGACAGACAGGGTGGAGAGAGAGAGACAGACAGACAGGGTGGAGAGAGAGAGACAGACAGACAGGGTGGAGAGAGAGAGACAGACAGACAGGGTGGAGAGAGAGAGAGTACACAGTGAAGTTTCTATAGGTCAACATTGTAACTCTATTGTTAAAGTGCTCACACACACACACAGTGTTACTGACACTAACACACCTGTCTTCCTGTCTTTACCTGTAGACAAAACAACAACAACAACTGACTGGTATCAAACCAGTGACATCACATCAGCTGAATCACGTGACCACAGTTCAGACCAGTTCAGACCAGTTCAAACCAGGCTGTCCTCCCGACCAGAGACTGTCTGAGTTGACTCGTTTAGATAGAAGACAAACCTTGTCTGCACATTAATCATATTAATTAACATTTTTAATGTAAATATATATTTTTGGGTGGTGAAGTGAGACGCCTGTTAAACACAAGCAATAAAATATAGAATCATTCCAGGACATTATGACAGTATGGAACACCATCATAAAAATGATCATATTATAGATTATTATAGTCGTAATTATGAGATTTAAAACGTTATAATAATTTTGACTTTTTAACTCATAATTTAGATATTTTTTGTCTTGTAATTTAGATATTTTTATATTCATAATCATCACTTACTGTGGGGATTTTTTTTTCCTTTACTGGCAGAAATAAGCTTCTATCAGATTAATTCATCGATTAATCTAGAAAATAATCGTGAGTTGCAGCCCGACACAGAATTAATAACTTTAACTTCACTAAAACAAACAGACTGATCAACACCATGAACTCAGTGTGTACTCAGAGTGTGTACTCAGAGTGTACTAAGAGTGTGTACTCTGTGTACTCAGAGTGTGTACTCAGTGTGTACAGAGTGTGTACTCAGAGTGTGTACTCAGAGTGTACAGAGTGTGTACTCAGAGTGTACAGAGTGTGTACTCAGAGTGTGTACTCAGTGTGTGTACTCAGAGTGTGTACTCAGAGTGTACAGAGTGTGTACTCAGAGTGTGTACTCAGAGTGTGTACTCAGAGTGTACAGAGTGTGTACTCAGTGTGTACTCAGTGTGTGTATTCAGAGTGTGTACTCAGAGTGTGTACTCAGTGTGTACTCAGAGTGTGTACTCAATGTGTGTACTCAGAGTGCACAGAGTGTGTACTCAGTGTGTACTCAGTGTGTACTCAGAGTGTACAGAGTGTGTACTCAGTGCGTACTAAGAGTGTGTACTCAGTGTGTACAGAGTGTGTACAGAGTGTGTACTCAGTGTGTACTCAGAGTGTGTACTCAGTGCGTACTCAGAGTGTGTACTCAGTGTGTGTACTCAAGAGTGTACAGAGTGTGTACAGAGTGTGTACTCAGTGTGTACTCAGAGTGTACAGAGTGTGTACTCAGAGTGTGTACTCAGTGCGTACTCAGAGTGTGTACTCAGTGTGTACTCAGAGTGTACAGAGTGTGTACTCAGTGTGTACTCAGAGTGTGTACTCAGTGCGTACTCAGAGTGTGTACTCAGTGTGTACTCAGTGTGTACAGAGTGTGTACAGAGTGTGTACTCAGTGTGTACTCAGAGTGTGTACTCAGTGCGTACTCAGAGTGTGTACTCAGTGTGTGTACTCAAGAGTGTACAGAGTGTGTACAGAGTGTGTACTCAGTGTGTACTCAGAGTGTACAGAGTGTGTACTCAGAGAGTGTACTCAGTGCGTACTCAGAGTGTGTACTCAGTGTGTACTCAGAGTGTACAGAGTGTGTACTCAGTGTGTACTCAGAGTGTGTACTCAGTGCGTACTCAGAGTGTGTACTCAGTGTGTGTACTCAGAGTGTACAGAGTGTGTACTAAGTGCATACTCTGTGCGCCGCCTGTTTTATCGAGGATGCATCGGATGGTGACTTGGGGCAGCCACGTATCCCAGAATGCATTTCGTAGCAACAACAGTGGAGGAGAAGATCCACAACTGTAAGTCACAAGTGTCAAAATACGACTGTTTTAGTATCACAAAATGTAGTTTTAAGATTATTTTATGCGAGAAAATAGACGTTAAAACTTAAAATCTGTGGTCAATTCATCATGATAGCACGTAGTTTAAAATTTGCTCCGAAGTTTTCGGAGATGTGTCGTCCTGTTAACGGGATGTCGTTGTCGTCGTGGTGACGTCCTGACGGGTAAGCGAAGACGAGCTGAGATGGTGACGTCATCAAGTACGCTACTGTCCCAGTTGCAGAATGACCGTCCTGCATCCTCCCATCCTTGAGAGACTGTACTCCCAAGTCGAACTTGCTAAGTCCGAACTGCCAAGTTCGTAAGTCCGAACTTGGCGTACTTGGTATTGAGAAAAAGGCTCATGACTCCAATCAGCTCACAGCTTTTTACTGAAGGTTAAAGACACATGAAACAAGCTCATCTCTGTCTCAAAGAGCAGCAACCAATGAGAACACAGCAGGCAGCACACCTGGACACTTACCTGTAGATCCCTGGGAGCCATGCTAACTAGAGAGAGAGACAAGGAGGCAGACAGACAGACAGACAGACAGACAGACAGAAAGAGAGAGAAAGAGAGAGAGAGAGAGAGAGAGAGGTAGAAAACATCAGAAACAGAAGAAATAAAGATGGAAGACAGACAGCCAGACAGAGAGACAGACAGACAGGGAGACAGAGAGACAGGTTAGAACTGCATAGAACAAGAGAACAGGAGATAGTGTAGAGAGTAGACAGACAGACAGGTAGAAGACAGACACACAGATAGAAGACAGACAGGGAGCTGTCTTTCTGATCAGAGTTGTCCTGATACAGATATCAGTATCAATAATATGTCTGATATCATCACCAGATATCAGTGAGGAGACGAGTCTGATCACCGATCAATTTATCAGCCCTGAAACAGGACCGACAGGAGACGTTCTACTGAACTGAACTCATTTAAAATCATTTTAATTTTAATATTTATAAAATCATCACCTGTCGGGTTCTGAACCCTAAAATCTCACAAATCCTCCTGTTGTGGTTTTTAACTCTGTCCACCACTGACGAGACGTTCTGTTTTCACTGTCAGACAGTGGGGGGCGCTGTGACGGATCACCTGACAAAAAACTGTCTTTGAAGAAGAGAACAAATAAAACTTATCAAACATTTTGTTGAAAATCAAATATACTGAATTATCAACAAAGATGTTATTGTTCAGTCCCTCCAGGATTGTTGTAGACTAAAATGTCTGAATCATGAACTTTTCTCAAAATCTGAGGCATGTTGCAACATTTTTAGGTGTTTTTTATGATGAAATTTTTTGAACAAGTGAAAATGTCAAAAGAAAGTTGGAGATTTTTTGTATAATTTATAAAAATGTTCAGTGTTTATTAAAACTGATTAATCCATAACATTTAAATCAGTTATTTGTTTGTCCTTTAAAAATAAAAATTGGATTCAAAATACAGTGAATCTCAAAAATCCTGCTTAAAACTATAATTATATAACTGATTATAATTATAATTATAATTTTTATTTATTAACCTGTGAAAACTTTTTAAAAATTTTATCAGTCGACCTGATGACGTCACTCTTCACTCACCTGGTGTGAGATTTCACGTTTGTTTCAGGAGTGAAACGTTTTAGGAGTAAAAATATTCTGAGACCGTCTGAAAATACAAAATGAAAATTAACTGTAGGGTTTGTAGAAACGTGTAAATTTGGTGTTTTATAGTTTATCTATAAAGTTCTGTGAAAAAAACCCACTTTTATTTAAAGATGTTTCACTGACTGAGAACCAGTTCTGTAGAACGACTCACAAATCAATAAATAACTACAAACACACTCCGATCAATTATCAGTTAGAGGTATAGGTTATCAATTATCAGTAAGAGGTCACTATTATTATTATATATTATATTACTGATATTAATATTATTATTATCAATTATCGGTGTCAGGAAGGAAGAACTGGTATGAGACGAAGAGAAACCAGAGCTCCCAGTAAAACTTCTGTCTGACTCAAGTGAAAACAAACTGTCAAACTATTAATGAGTCCAGAAAAAACATTTTAACTCACCAACACATCATCAATCAATCCAATTGATTAGCTGATTATCGGTGATAGCAGATATTTTTCACACTGCTTCACATCATCCAATCAGAAAACATTAACTCATCACAACTTCCTGAGCTGCTCTGACTCTGATTTGTTTTCACGTCAATGTTTCTATCATAGATTTTATATCAAACTCAACAACACTGGATCCTGGCTCTGACCAATCACACGGCTTCCTCCTCACCTGATGACCCAGAAGGGGGCGGGGCTCCAGCTCTCTGCCAAATGGTGGCTTCAGCAGCCAATCGCCTGATGTAAACCTCGTCAACGTCCAATAAGATGTTCTCTGGTTTGATGTCCGTGTGGATGATCTTACACTTCGAGTGCAGGTAGTCGAGTCCCTGCAGGACCTACAAACACACGAGTCCAAGTTACTACACAGGTCAACAAGTTCGAGTTACTGACCCGGCTGAGGAGTCCAAGTCACTGACCAGGTCACTGAGTCTGAAATACTGCACAGGTTGACGAGTCCGAGTCACTGACCAGGTCAACGAGTTCAAGTCACTGACCACGTCGACGAGTCAGAGTCACTGACCAGGTCACTGAGTTCGAGTCTGAGTCACCGTCCAGGTTGACGAGTCTCAGTCACTACCTACATCAACAAGTCCGAGTCACCGCCCAGGTCGACAAGTCTGATTCACCACCCGGGTGGATGAGCCCGAGTCACCATGGCGGTTGACAAGTCCAAGTCACTCCACAGGTCAAAGAGTCCAAGTCACTGTGTGTTTAATGTGAGTGAGTATATAATGTGTGTGTGTGTGTGTGTGTGTGTGTCACCTGTCTGATGATGGTCTTCACACACACCAGAGGAAGTCCCATGTAGTTTGACTTAATGATCCATTTTAACAGCTGATGTCCCAAAACCTCCAGAACCCATGACAGACATACTGAGGACACGGACTCGAGGACAATACTGAGACTGAGACACACAGACAGGGAGACGGACAGACAGGCCGAGGACAATACTGAGACTGAGACACACAGACAGGGAGACAGACAGACAGGCCGAGGACAATACTGAGACTGAGACACACAGACAGGGAGACGGACAGACAGGCTGAGGACAATACTGAGACTGAGACACACAGACAGGGAGACAGACAGACAGGCCGAGGACAATACTGAGACTGAGACTCACAGACAGGGAGACAGACAGGCACAGGCTGATGCGACAAGACACCTAGACTGAGACTGAGACACACAGACAGGGAGACGGACAGACAGGCTGAGGACAATACTGAGACTGAGACACACAGACAGGGAGACAGACAGACAGGCTGAGGACAATACTGAGACTGAGACTCACAGACAGGGAGACAGACAGACAGGCTGAGGACAATACTGAGACTGAGACACACAGACAGGGAGACAGACAGGCCGAGGACAATACTGAGACTGAGACACACAGACAGGGAAACGGACAGACAGGCCGAGGACAATACTGAGACTGAGACACACAGACAGGCCGAGGACAATACTGAGACTGAGACACACAGACAGGGAGATGGACAGACAGGCCGAGGACAATACTGAGACTGAGACACACAGACAGGGAGACGGACAGACAGGCTGAGGACAATACTGAGACTGAGACTCAGACAGGGAGACAGACAGACAGGCTGAGGACAATACTGAGACTGAGACACACAGACAGGGAGACAGACAGACAGGCCGAGGACAATACTGAGACTGAGACTCACAGACAGGGAGACAGACAGACAGGCCGAGGACAATACTGAGACTGAGACACACAGACAGGGAGACAGACAGGCCGAGGACAATACTGAGATTGAGACACACAGACAGGGAGACAGACAGACAGGCCGAGGACAATACTGAGACTGAGACAAACAGACAGGGAGACAGACAGACAGGCCGAGGACAATACTGAGACTGAGACTCAGACAGGGAGACAGACAGACAGGCCGAGGACAATACTGAGACTGAGACACACAGACAGACAGACAGACAGGCTGAGGACAATACTGAGACTGAGACACACAGACAGACAGACAGACAGACAGGCCGAGGACAATACTGAGACTGAGACACACAGACAGGGAGACAGACAGACAGGCTGAGGACAATACTGAGACTGAGACTCACAGACAGGGAGACAGACAGACAGGCAGTGGACAATACTGAGACTGAGACACACAGACAGGGAGACAGACAGACCGAGGACAATACTGAGACTGAGACACAAAGACAGGGAGAAAGACAGGTGGAGATGAAGGATACGGACTCCGTTGACTCCAGAGATCTTAAAGTCGTCAATCAGCTGGACGATGGTTTCTCTGTAGGGGTCAGACGGGTCACTGTCTCTCACCTGGAATCAGACAGACAGGTTACCTGAGAAGTGAACACCTGCTGGTCAGTGATGTTACTGCAGTAACACACCTGTGACAAACGTTACACAGCCTGGTTATTGATCTGTGGCCCCGAGTATCAGAGTCCCGCACCGACAGGTCGGGTATCGTTGGGATTTAAAGATTATGATTCTTCTTCAGTTCTACATGATTCTAGATTCAGATTCTTTGTGTTCTTCACAGGAGAAACACTGGGCCAAGCTAACTAACTGGAGCAGCAACGGTCTCTTTACAGCAGGAGTGCCCAACCAGTCGATCACAGTGATCTCAAGTTGATCGCGAGGGGTGTAGGAAAAAATGAGAAAAAAAAAGTTTGTTTGTTTTTTGTGTGTGTGTGTGTGTTATATTTTGTATTAAATGTACACTACAGCCTATCATGAGACCTTGCCTGCGCACCCTATCAGTTTCTTTAACACGTCCACAAAAAAAAGTATTAAAAAAAGAGAAAAAGAAAAAAGTAGGTCACGTTTAACCTACGTAGCGCGTGACGTGCATGACAGGAAGTTGACAGCTGTCAACAGTAGCTAGCAGCTAGCGGAGCGGTTACACACTCCTAAACGTTAACATGGCTGAGGGGAAACGAGCCAAGACCTACCATTTTCACCCTGAATGGGAGGAAGATTATTTTTTTGTTTATTCTCATTCAAAGTCTGTTTGTTTGATCTGCAATGCAACGTTGCTGTTGGCAAAGAAAGGGAATCTGGAGCGGCATTTTAAAACGGTACACGGGAGCTACGAGAGGGATTTCCCTGCAAAAACGCCTTTACGCGCCACAAAAGTGCGGGATTTGAAAACACAGCTTGCAGCACGGCAGTCAATCTTCACCAAACCGAAGAGCCAGGGAAAGGCTGCAACTATTGCTTCCTATCGCGTCAGTCACGTCCTTGCTAAACACAAGAAGCCATTCAAAGACGGCGATATTGTGAAGGAAAAGAGAGATTGCGAAGGCCATTAAAGAAGAGCAACTCTCCCGCAATACTACTACAAGGCGATGTGAGGGAATGGCTGTGGATGTGGAGGAGCAACTGAGGAAGGATATTGATGCGTGTGAGTGCTTTTCCCTCCAATTTGACGAGTCGACTGATATGGTGGATGTGGCACAATTGTGTGTTTTCATCAGGATGGTTTTTGAAGACATGAGCGCCAAGGAAGAGCTACTCACCATTTTGCCATTAAAAGGACACACCAGAGGTGAGGATATTTTTAATGCTTTCATGGGATTTGTTGGCGAGACAAAACTGCCGCTCTTCAAGCTGATCTCCATCATAACTGATTGGGCGACTGCTATGATGGGCCGCACCAGTGGGTTCATTGCACAGAAAGTGAATCTTTCCCAGATATCCTGAATTATCATTGTATAATTCACCAGCAAGCGTTGTGTGGAAAGATTTTAAATATGAAAGAAGTGATGGATATTGCGATGAAGATTGTGTGCTCAGTTCGGGCCAGGAGTCTGCAGAGAAGGCTTTTCTGTGCTCACTTGGAGGAGAATGATGCTGAGCACACAGACCTGCTGCTTCACACAGATGTTAGGTGGTTAAGCAGAGGTAAATTTTTGGCCAGATTTACGGAGCTGTTGCCCGAAATCAAGAACTTCCTGAAGCTTTCAAAACATGTGGATTACCATACAAAGCTAGAGGACCACCGTGGCTTTTAGATGTATCTTTCCTCACTGATCTCACTGGTGAGCTCAATGAATTGAATTTAGAGCTGCAGGGTAAGGGTAAAGATGTAGTCAACATGATGAGTTCAGTGAACACGTTTAAAAGCAAGCTACAGCTGATGTCAGGCAGGCTGCAGTGTGGTAACCTGCGCAACTTCCCTCACATGCAAGCAGAACTACAACGTCAAGGTAAAGGTGTGACACAGCTTGAGAGTGCACGTTATGAGGAGCATGTTCACAGCATCTCGTCAGAGTTCGAGAGGCGTTTTACTGACTTTGCATCCATCGAGCCTGTAGCCAGCTATATGTGTTATCCATTTGGTGCAAGTATTGATGTTGGTGACATTGCCGCCAAAGTCAAATCACTTTTCGTCTTGGAAAGCTCCGCTCTTAAGGATGAGATTCTGACATTGCAAAATGACATTGAGATCAAAGCCAGATCAACATCCGCTCAACCTGGAGAGCAGGTAGTGTTCTAGAAACTACTGGTGGAGGAGAAGTATCCCAACCTCAGAAGATGTGCCTTGAACCTGACAGCTCTTTTTGGATCAACTTATTTGTGTGAGTCTGCTTTCTCGCACATGAAAATCATCAAGTCCAAGTACAGATCAACAATGACTGATGACCACCTTGCAGCCGGCCTACGCCTTGCAACCAGCTCCTACACTCCTGACTACGAGAAGCTAGCCTCCTCTTCCCAGTGCCAGGTCTCCCACTAAGGAAGTGATTTCCTTTTTTCAAACTCAGAGACCTACCTGTTTTGTATCTGGTTTATTTTTCTGTTTGGTTCATATTAAGGTCAGTTATGGCTATTGCTCATCATGCAGATTGGTGTGTGTGTGTGTGTGTGTGTGAGAGAGAGAGAGAGAGACAGAGAGAGAGGAGCAGAGAGAGCGGGTTTGTGCTACAGCGCACTATGCAAACTGGCAAC
The DNA here is from genome assembly GCA_034769285.1 of Lutjanus argentimaculatus. Classification (NCBI taxonomy): domain Eukaryota; kingdom Metazoa; phylum Chordata; class Actinopteri; order Lutjaniformes; family Lutjanidae; genus Lutjanus; species Lutjanus argentimaculatus. The sequence goes on along the minus strand of JAWZSL010000077.1, from coordinate 844,208 downwards.
TGTGTGAGAGGAATTTGTCTGTGTGTGTGTGTGTGTGTGTGTGTGGGGTGTTTGAGAGAGGGAGGGTTTGTGATGTGATGTCTAGTGGTTGTGTGACAACAAGAAAAAGTGTTGTGAGGTTAGTTACTGCAGGCTGGAAACGATGTGTGTGGGGTTTGCGGTGTTGACACTGGACTGGTAGATCTTGGGAGGTTGGCTACTTGAAAAGTAGATCTTGGGTCAAAAAAGGTTGGGCACCCCCACTTTACAGGTTTCTGGGATATTTGAGGGTTTTACTGTAACAACAGAGGACGGTCCTCTCACTGAGTTTTGTGACTTTTATTAAATGAAGGAGATTTTTACAGACTGACACAGTTTGTTCTGTTCACCTGCTGCTCAAACAACACCTGAATAACTGAGAATAATGTGAGACTCACACTTTAATAAGACTAAAGCATGAGGAGACATGAAGACACGAATGCAGTACAGCACTGCAACTGTTATGAATATTGTTGATTCAGCTCTCGACTAATCAATTAATTGATCCTGTCACAGTCTTGCCAGTTGTTGAAAAATAGGTCCAAACACGGACGTACGTCTGTGCACTCCACCTGTTTTCATGTATTTTTCAACTAGTGATCAATCTGCCAATAATTTGTCCACTAATCAATTAATTGTTTGGTTCATAAAATGTCATAAAATGTTGATCAATGTCCAAGATGACGTCCTCAAATGTCTTGTTTTGTCCACAAGTCTTAGATCTTCAGTTTACTGTCAGAGAGGAGTAAAGAAACCAAAAAATATTCACATTTAAGAAGCTAAAATCAGAGAATTTGGACTTTTTTTTAAATTAAAATATGACTCAAACTTATTAACTGATAACAAAAATAGCTGGTGATTAATTTAGTAATCAACAGACGATCAGACAGTTTAATCTGAAACCAGTTAAGCAAAATTTAAGCAGAAGTGAAATTTAAATTTCTTAATAATTCCTTTGGAATTGATTCTGGATACCCAAAACTGTGTGTGTGTGTGTGTGTGTGTGTGTGTGTGTGTGTGTGTGTGACACTCACACATCGGAGCAGTTTGATCTCGTCCAGAGCCGTCTCAGTGTAGTGTGGAGCGCTCTTCACCACCTTCAACGCCACAAAACGCTTCTTCCTAAACACACACAGAGTTGGGTCATGTGACAGGACGGTCAAAAACAGTCATACTGAGTGTGTGTGTGTGTGTGTGTGTGTGTGTGCGTGTGCGTGTCTTACTGCAGGTCCCAGCACAGCCAGACTGTAGAGAAATGTCCCCAGCCCAGTTTTCTGACCACATGGTATCTCCCGTTAAACAGGTCACCGATCTTCACCGGGTAGTAACCACCTGCAACACAAACAGGACAGGACAAAGTGTAGAGGACACAGCAGGGACAGAGACAGGGACACACTGTGTAATCATTCTCACCTTTGCAGTAATCTGAAGGGTCCTCTTGCTCCTCGTCGTCAGAGCCCAGCAGCTGTGCAGGGGGCGGGATTAACTCAGGAGGGGGTGGGCTTAGAGTCGGGGGAGGTGTGGTCAGTTGAGGGCTGGCTGATGTCATCTGGGGAAGCAGACCAATGGGAGGAGCCAGAGAGTCGAGGGAGCGGAGGACGGAGGTGGGAGAGGAGCAGATGGGGGAGTAGAGGTGGGAGGAGACGCTGGAGGTGAAGGTCACTGAGGTCATAAGGAAGGGGTCAGGGTGGGAGGGGCTTAATGGAGGGCTGGGAGGAGCTTTGGCAGGATGCTGGGCATTGTGGGCAATATTGTGTGGTATGGGTGGAGGTGTTCGTCCACCAGAAAGACTCTGAGTGATGTTTGGAAGAGTTCTGTGCGGCAATCTGGAGGAACTCTGGGTAATACTGTGGTTAACATTTGGTGGGGATTTGCTGGGACTGTGGGCGGGGTTTGGAGATGTGGAGGGAGGTGATAGGCTGAAGATCTGAGGAGTCACTAGAGGGGGCAGTGGGGCAGGAGGTGCGGGATCTACTGGATCAACAGAGGGGGGGCTCTGAGGAGGGGGTGAGCGGGCTCGGGGGACACTCGGGGGGGACGGTGGGGTGGTTTCCATGTGTAATGTGGTGGTGGTGTGGGGGGGTGCCGCAGCAGATTTATGGAGGTCTTCGGTACATGTCGGTGTGTTTCCTGGTGATGCAGGGGTTTGTGGAGTGTTCTGGGGGGGTTGCTGGGTGGTTTGGGGGAAACTCTCTGACAGCGTTGGCTGCAGGCTGCTGTTGGTATTCAGACTCTGAAGGTCACAGAGGTCATCAGGCCTGAAACAGACAGAACAAGGTGTGAGACCAGAGGACAGCCTTCTGATTCTGGATCTGTCGTCTCAGTGCTGGTTCATCAAGAGTCCAGTCTGGACCTAATCTGTTTGAAAGGTGCTCTGAGACGGAACCCTGTTATTGATCGGGGACATTTCTGGTGACTAATTTCTTTGTTTAATGTAAATATGAATTTAGACAAGTCCAACATTAAGAAAACACTCAGAAAACAGTTAAAGTTGAGAACTAAAATCACCAGAAAATATTTAAATGTGAAAAAGCAGAAACTTGTAAACTTCTTATGAAGGCTCGCATTCATTCGACCTCACACTGTAGGGAGACGTCACCACAGCAACGGCGGCCTGTTAACTTCCAGTACTTGGCCTGATTCATCTATGACTCACTCGCCCTTCAATCTGACTGATTTGGGACGACATAATGTGGCAGAATCTCCACATGAACATGCAAACGGAGCGAGAGTATGTTGGGGGCCGGTTTGGGAGTGAGCCACAGTGTGGCTAATGTTAGCAGAGCTAACAGCAGCAGGTTCGTGTCCATGTCTGAACGTGGTCACATGTTGCTTCAGTCGAAAGTTTATAAACCACTTTATTCTGATACAGAGTACATTCAACCTTATTTTCATTTTCTAGATTAATAAACTGAGAAACTGCGCTGGTTTTACGAGCTGATATTTGTCACACTTTGTTAATAAAAACGTCTCAGGTTGGGTGGGACATTGGAGCATTATTTTCATTATCAGCTAATCTGTCAATCATTTTTATGATTCATCAATTAGTTGTTTGGTTCATAAAATGTCAGAAAGTGGTGAAAATCGATTCTGTCACAATCTTCAACAGGTGGAGCACACAGTCGTACGTCCGGGCCTCCACCTGTTTGGGAATTTCCATCAATGCTATAACGGAAATTAGCATCATGATGGTGGTGACATTATCTTAACAAACGGATCCATTTTACTTCACATACTGAACGTACACGAGACTTTAAAGCTCCAGTTGGTAAGTTGATGAAAGTGAAAGTAAACTCCGCGACTTGGTCGGAAATTTCAAGACAATACTCCATCAGGTCTCTTTATGAACCTCTGCCAAGAACCCCCACACACACAGACACACACAGGCACACACTGGCACACACAGACACACACACACGTGCAGGCGCATGCACACAAAGTAGCCATAAACGCACCCACAGACGACGTACCGTTTCCATAGCAACCGGAGACTCCAAAATGATCTCACATCTCTCTCACCATGAAACACACTCTTCTTGTGTGTGTCTGCGTGTGTGGAGGAAGGAGGGGGGTTGACAGAGGTGAAAGAAGGAGCTGACGGTGTGTATCATCTTGAAATGTCCGACCAAGTCGCGGACTTTACTTTCACTTTGTCAGTTTACTACGACGTGTAGGAGCGGCGATTGGCTGCTCCTCCTGCTCCCTCTACCTGACTGGTGGAGAATCTTCGGTCGCGGTGGATTTCGGCAAATACGATTACAGGCTGTAGGTGGAGCCAGAGGAGTTGGATTTTGTCCTAAATTACCCATTTAATGTCCGACTATCAGAATATAGTGACAGTTCCAGCAAATATGACTGAATAATTGTTACCAACTGAAGCTTTAAGGCAGAAATATTCTGCAGTTTCAACATTGAGCAGCTACGGCAGCCTCAAAGGGTTAAAACTCTAACTCTAAATACAGGAAACTACTTGGAGGACAGCACATATATTCATATTTTATTCATTCATATTTTTTATTATATTTTTATTTTATCTGCAGTGTATAAATTGTGAGTCAGGATTTTTTTTTAAGGTTGTCAACCGCACATAAAGTATTAAAATAAGAGCATGTACACAAAAACTTTTTTTAAAAGAATAAACAACCATCAATAAACAAAGCCACAATATGGCGCCGTGCCAGGAGGCAGCCTGTTGCAGCAGCTCCCGTCGTGTGTCGTGTGTTCTGACTTTTTGTGTTTTTTCGTTAATTAAATGTCTCGTACGTGCGTGCTTTTAATCAATACTAAGACAGTGACTGAAGGGCGATGGCAGGTTTTTGTTTTACAACTTTTCTCCCGGTTCTACTGTTACTTTCGTTACTCTTTGTAACAAAGAGCCATGCTGAGAGAGGCGAGAGCATTGTTTACACACGTGAACAGCTGATCGCGCTGTGTAAGCCTGTGCTGCTGCCGGGAGCGAGGCCTGAAATCCCGGAGGGGCTGCGGAGGAGACGCCGGGGGTTGCAGAGCTGGAGCCAAGCAGAGGGAGAGGAGGAGGAAATTCAAACCTGCCGTCCCATCTATCATCATGGGGAACGTGAGGTCCTTGGGAAATAAGACCGACGAGCTCGCCGCGCTGACTAAGACCCAGAGGGAATACCGTGAGTGCAGCATTTTGTGTTTCTCGGAGACATGGCTGCACTCGCATATCCCGGACCACAGCGTGGCGGTACCCGGCTTCAGGACTGTACGGGCGGACAGAGACGCTACAAGGAGCGGTAAGAAGAAGGGAGGAGGGATTGCACTGTACGTGAACGAGAGGTGGTGTAATCAGGGACATGTTCATGTGAAGGAACGTTTCTGTAGCCCGGACATTGAACTGCTTGCTGTGGGAATGCGTCCTTACTATCTGCCGAGGGAGTTTACGTCCGTCATTGTTACCGCTGTTTACATTCCTCCATCAGCTGATGCAGCGGTAGCATGCGACGTCATCCACTCCACAGTCGCAAGACTCCAAACCCAGCACCCAAACGCTTTTGTGGTTATTACAGGAGACTTCAACCATGCCACACTGGACAAAACACTGCCAACATTTTATCAGTATGTTGACTGCCCCACCAGAGACAATAGAACACTCGACCTCCTGTATGCAAATGCCAAGGACGCATATAGTGTCACAGCCCTTCCCCCCCTGGGCAGATCTGACCACAACCTAGTCCTGCTGAAACCAAAGTATGTCCCCCTTGTTCAGCGGCAGCCTGCGTCCGAAAGGACAGTGAGGAGATGGACTCAGGAGGCCAGTGAGTCACTGCAGGACTGCTTTGAGTCCACAGACTGGGATGTGCTCTGTGAGCCTCACGGGGAGGACATCAACAGCATGACGGACTGTATCACAGAATACATCAAATTCTGTGAAAACTCCACCCTGCCAACCCGGACTGTGCGCTGCTTCCCCAACAACAAGCCGTGGATCACCAGTGACCTGAAAGTACTTCTTAACAATAAGAAGAAGGCTTTCAGATCTGGGGACAGAGACGAACTGAGGAGGGTGCAGCGAGATCTGAGGGACAAGCTGAGGGAGAGCAAGGACTCCTACAGGAGGAAGCTGGAGGCCAAACTCCAGCAGAACAACGTGAGGGATGTGTGGACTGGAATGAAAGAGATCACTGGGTTCAGGGGGAAAGAGAGACAAACAACAGGCAACAATGAGAGGGCAAATGAGCTGAACTGTTTCTTCAATAGGTTTAGCTCACAGACCCTGCTGTCTCCTCCTCCACCCACACACATCCAGACCTCCACACACCCTCCCTACCCCCGATGCTCCCCCCCCTCCCCTCCTCAACCCTCAACCCCCTCTGGTGAGCTCACAGGACACAAACACAACACCTCTGCAGCACCTTCCCCCCTCCACGGAGTCAACATGCACCCTCCCCGTCTGACTGTGACTACAGGCCAGGTTAGGAGACAGCTGGAGAGGCTCCAAGTACGCAAGGCTGCAGGCCCTGACGGTATCAGCCCAAGGGTTCTGAGAACTTGTGCTAGCCAGCTGTCTTCTATTCTGCAACATCTCTTCAACCTGAGCCTGGGTCAGGAGAGAATACCGGTGCTGTGGAAGACATCCTGCCTCATTCCAGTCCCCAAGAAGTCAACATCATCTGGCCTCAACGACTACCGACCAGTCGCCCTCACATCTCATATGATGAAGGTGCTGGAGAGGCTGGTCTTGGCCCACCTGAGACCACAGGTGAAATCATCGCTGGACCCCTGCAGTTCGCCTACCAGCCTCACCTGGGAGTGGACGACGCTGTCATCTACCTGCTGCAGCGAGCTCACTCGCACCTGGATGGCCCTGGCAGCACTGTGAGAATCACATTCTTTGATTTCTCCAGTGCTTTCAACACCATCCAGCCACTGCTACTGAGGGAGAAGCTGCGGGCGATGAGGGTCGACACGTCCACAATCTCCTGGATTACTGACTACCTGATAGACAGACCACAATTTGTCAGATTGGGCAGTGTCCTGTCTGACACGGTGGTGAGTAGTACAGGAGCTCCACAGGGGACTGTTCTGTCTCCTTTCCTGTTCACCTTGTACACCACAGACTTTCAGTATAACTCCGGGACATGCCACCTGCAGAAGTTCTCTGACGACTCTGCGGTGGTTGGGTGTATAAGTGATGGACGGGAGGAGGAGTACAGAGCACTGGTGGATGACTTTGTGGAGTGGGCTGGTAGAAATCACCTGTTGCTGAATGTGGCCAAGACCAGGGAGATGGTGATTGACTTCAGGAGAACAGTGACAGCTCCTCAACCCCTGCGGATACAGGGCGAGGACATTGATATGGTTGAGGACTACAAGTTCCTCGGCATCCACATCGACAACAGACTGAACTGGAAGGCCAACACCGAGGCTGTGTACAAGAAGGGGATGAGCAGACTCTATTTCCTGAGGAAGCTGAGATCTTTCAACGTGTGCAGCAAGATGTTGGAAATCTTCTACCAGTCTGTTGTGGCCAGCGCACTTTACTTTGCTGTAGTCTGTTGGGGAAGCAGCATCGGAGCCGGTGAGAGAA
>JAWZSL010000077.1:664639-832139 GCA_034769285.1 Lutjanus argentimaculatus | reverse complement strand
AGCAAAATATTTGGTGTCTTATTTTGTAAATATGTGAATGATACAGCTGTTCTACAGCTGTTCTTGTGTACCACAGGATCGTATTTTTCCTGAGAGTGAGACATCTTCTATCTCTGAAAAAGAAAGACATTTTCCCGGGAATCATGGGAAATGTAGTTGATTAAGATTTAATTTTGGCTCACATCAAAACACATTGGTCATATTCCAGGCAACACTAAATGGAACAAAGAAAAATGTGGGTTCTAGTCAGCACCAGAAATACTGATCATTCAAGTATTTATCAATATCTTATCCATGTATGACAGTTGACTGTTTCCTCTAAGATGTTATGCAGCCACCTGCCACTAGTTGGCGACTAGACTGTGATTATGGCTCTTAATGCACAGTGTTTAACATTATCAATTAATGAACTGTGCTCAATTTTAACTGATTTCTGAGTGCTTACTTACTGTTGACTAATTGACTCGTCTAAATTTAAATTTGTGTTTAGGTGACGGGAACATCCGTCTCCTAAACCCGCCCACCTCAGTGTTTTATCTGGTGGGATAATAAAAAGTTATTTCAACATTAATAACAATAAACAACGTTATAATGAACAGAACTGTTATATTTTACAATTCTTCATATTATAAACTAATGAAATTTGTTAAAACAAGTCATTTGATGTTTTCAGAGTCATTCTAGTCACAGACTGTGATGACCTGATGACTTGTCATGCTTTTAAGGTGTTTTTGTTTTTAAATTTAATAATAATAATAATTAAAGCTGCAAGCAGCGTTGAACAGGCCCTCGCACCCCCGCGCCACTCGGAGCCGTCTGCAGCTGCAACCATGTCACCAGAGGCCCACTGGTAGATCAGGTGCTGAATTTTCACCCCCTTTTGACACAGTAGGAAGCAATTGTGTGTTACTTCCTGTCCCCACTAGGTTGCGCAATGACTGTGAGTCATGAGTTTCATGTAGATGTGTTCAGGCTGGGATTATTATCATACATGTGAAGTTTCATGGCGATGCGAACGTGTACACAGAAGTTAATGCCATTAATGTGTTTGTACGAAACGTCAACCTACGTTGCACTGTCAGGGCGAAGCCCGTCGACAAAACGTTACGACTTGCACAACATAGCATTAGCAAGGTCTGAAGGTTTTCCACACCAAATTGGAGTGAGATACGGTCAAAATGTGTGCAGCAGCACCTCAAAGTCTAAAACATAACATTTCATGCCACCAGCAGCGGGCGCTATGACAATTGCGGAATTTTCTCATGCATATGTGTTCAGGGTGGGACTATTATGAAACATATTAAGTTTGGTGCAGATCTGACCATGTATGCCAAAGTTATAACCATCTCCTGTTTCATGGCGAATCATCAAAATTAGCTGCCAACTCATGGCAACACCCTTTAACTGAAACAGAATCTTTTAATAAATTTTAATCACAAACTAGTCTGGAAGGTTCACACAAATTTTGAAGCCGATCTGATGAATCCCTTAGAAGGTGTTCGTTAAAATTCGACGTGTGAAAAAACGCCAAAAATGACCATGAAATTCAAAATAGCCGACTTCCTGTTGGGATTAGGCTATGGGTTGTTAGATACATTGTTGTGCGTCCGGGCATGATCTATGTGTGTACCGATTTTCGTGCATGTCGGTGAAACGTGGCGGTAATGGCGGTGTTTAGAGGGCGTGGCCAAGCCATTTGGCCAGGCCCATTGACGAATCTCATAGCACATGTTCGGACCTGGACCATTAACAAGCATGTGAAATTTCAGACAGATTCGATCAAGTACACTGAAGCCAGGGTCATTTCCTGTGTTCTGTGAAACGTTGACCTTCGCCATGCCGTCAGGGCAACGCCGTTTGACGATACGTCAAATCTTCATGATATAGCATCGCCAAGGTCTTAAGGCCTTTCAGACCAGATTTGAGCTGGATATGGTCAGTGTGCTGGGAGCAGCACTTCACAGTGTAAAACATGTCATTTCCTGTCGCCAGCAGGGGACGCTATGACAAACACGGAATTTCGTCATGTAGCTGTTTTCAGGGCGGGACTATTATGAATCATGCAAAGTTTGGTGAAGAATGGACAATGTAGTCCAAAGTTATAGCGATTTCGTGTTTCATGGCGAAACGTCAAACTTCGACGCCAAAAAGCCGATATACCCTTCAACGATAGCGCAATCTTTTAATAACTTTTGATCACAAAGCAGTGTAGATGGTAGCCAGTGATTTTGAAGTCATTATGATAAATCCTGTAGGAGGAGTTCGTTAAAATACAACATGTGGAAAATGCCAAAAATGACCAACGAATTCAAAATGGCTGACTTCCTGTTGGGTTTAGCCTATAGGGTCCCCAGACTTTTTTGTGCGTCTGGGCATGATCTACGTGTGTACCGATTTTCGTGCAAATCGGTGAAACGTGCGGGTAATGGCGGCGTTTAAAGGGCGTGGCCAGGTCATTTTGCCACGCCCACCAACCAAAACCACATGACACGTAAATTTTCACCAAGACTGACGTGTGTGCCAAAATTGGTGAGTTTTTGAGTATGTTTAAGCCCCCAAAAATGCAATTCATTTTTTGGGCAGTCTGAGCGAAAACAATAGGGCCTTGCACCTACGGTGCTCGGGCCCTAATTATAGAGGACTTCCTGTTGGGTTTAGCCTATGGGTGCAAGAGACTTTTTTGTCCGTCTGGGTGTGATACATGTGCCCACCGATTTTCGTGCATATCGGTGAAACGTCCTATGGGGGATACTGTTAAAAATGGGCATGGCCAAGCCATTTAGGCACGCCCGCTGCTGAAATTCATATCATATGTTAAGGCTTGGACTGTTAATACACCTGTGAAGTTTCAGGCAGATCTGACCATGTACAGTGCAGTTAAAGCAACTTCCTGTGTGCTGGTGAAACATCAACCTTCGCCGCACTCTCAGAGCAAAGCTGTTGTCTGAAGAGCTGTCTGAGTAGATTTGAGGTGGATATGTGTAACATGCCTGGAGCAGCCATCAAACTATAAAACATGTTGTTTCCTGTCGCCAGCAGGGGGTGTGTTATCACAATCATGGAATTTTGTGATATAGATGTGTTCAGGGCAGGACTGCTATCACACAAGTGCAGTTTGGTGCATATCAGACCATTAATGCTAAACTTGTAGCAATTTCGTGTTTCATGGCGAGACATCAAACTTCGCCGCCACCTAACAGCCAAACCGTTTGACGGTGGAAAAATCTTTTGATAACTTTTGATCACAAAGTAATGTAGATGACAGTTGGTGATTTTGAAGCCGTTCTGATGAATCCCGTAGGAGGAGTTCGTTAAAATACGACGCGTGGAAAACGCCAAAAATGACCACGAAATTCAAAATGGCCGACTTCCTGTTGGGTTTAGCCTATGGGTCCCAGATACATTATTGTATCTATGTGTGTACCGATTTTCGTGCATGTCGGTGAAACGTGGCGGTAATGGCGGCATTTAAAGGGCGTGGCCAAGCCATTTTGCCACGCCCACCAACCAAAACCACATGACACGTAAATTTTCACCAAGACTGACGTGTGTGCTAAAATTGGTGAGTTTTTGAGTATGTTTAAGCCCCCAAAAATGCAATTCATTTTTTGGGCAGTCTGAGCGAAAACAATAGGTGCTCGGGCCCTAATAATATTATAAATCCGTGTTTCCCAAACTTTTTTTCCTGAGGACCCATTTTTTAAAAATGACAACCCATCGCAACCAAATTCACAACAGGCCTGATCAATTAAAGAAACAAAAAAAAACAAAAAACGCTCATTTGTGCATAAATGAACGTTCCTGATTTATTTTAATGTATGTACACATGTTAAATACTTTAGAAATGAGGAATGAATTAATTTAGTCTGAGTTAACAGGTCATCTCATTGTTTTATTTCCTCTCAGCGAGAAAAAAAAAAATTCAATGGTAGATTTTTGAGATTTGAGTCGAACTCAACCTCTGAAGTTTTGAAATAAACTTAAAAAAAACTTTTTGCCGACCTATAATCTTCAGTTGAGATAATTTACTTTTCTTCTTCAGATCAACAGGGGATGGACCTGTGGACTGAGTCTGGGGACGAGACAGGGTCTGATGTAGTGGAGTCAGTTAGCTAACAGAGAGTCAATACAGGATCCTTCACAGATTGAAACAGACCTCAGTTCCTTAATAGTTTTTGTCCTGAGATTTCTCCCCTCTGTGTCAAGTGTAAGAAAGAGACGGGGAAATCCTGGGAAAAAGTGTCACAGGAGTTTAATTCAATCTTTGGTAAGAAAACACAAATAAATCCTGGTTTATTTCTGTTAAATCTCTCAGATGAAGGCTTCTCTTTGACCAATAGAAATTATTGAACAAGCTTCTTCTGTTGGCAAGGAGACGCATTTTATTTCAGTGGATCAAGCCCAGACCTCCAACTGTTAGCCAGTGATACAGAGAAATCTTTAAAGTTTTACTGATGGAGCGCTTCAGCTCAGTTCTGAAGGGAAATGAGAGGCATTTTGATAAGTTGTGGGTGCCTTTTCTAAACTACCTCGCAGGCTGCACAGCAGGTCTAGTACACAGGGGGTGTTGTGATGTGGACTGGCGTCCCTCCTGTACCCCTGTGGACGTCTTGATGGTCTCTCTGAGGTATTTTGTTGCTCTGCCTTAGCCTTGCTTGACATATCTAAGATCTGAGATCACTATGAAAGGTCCATGTAATGTTCCAGTAATGTTCCACATAGTGATTCAACATGTTCATCTGTATACCAGGAAGTTGTTTGCTTGTTTGTTTTTTCTTTTCTTCTTAACACACACACACACACACACACATACACACACACACACAAATACCTGCAACTGGACCTGGTTTTATTTTATATCCAAATATATATTTTCATATTTACATCAATAACATGACAATTTTTGTGGGTTAACACGACTCTCAGTGCAGCGAACCAAATCAAATACAGGGGCTTTGGGGGTTTTGGGGGGTTTCTTGTCTTTTTGCACTGACATTTTTTTAAAGGAAGAAAGTGCCTGGTACGTTTATTTATTTTTTTTATCCTGTCTGTTTTTTTGTGTGTGTTTTTTTTTTCTTCTGTTGTTGTTTTGAGTTTTTTTTATTCAATTTAATTATTTTTAAGTAGCTTATTAAATACAGAACAGGTGTCTGTGTGCGTGTGTGTGTGTGTGTGTGTGTGTGTGACCAAAGTTACAATAAACACCACAATCTTATTATCTGTTTCTATGGTGACAAGTACTCCCAGTTTTTCAGTTACACCAGTAAAAGTCACAGTGGGGATTTCATTCGATAGAAGTGACAGTTTTCAAGTCAGTCGCTGCTCCTGTTTTTCTCTCTCCGCGGTGTCACGGACACGAGCTGCAGCTTCTGTCTCTTCTGTCCAACAGAACTCTGTTAAAACCGTTAAAAATGAGGATCTGAAGGCGAAATACAACTTATAGATGTAAGTTACAGTCGTCCAACCTGCAGGTGCTGTGTGTGCAGAGAGCTGGAGGAGTTCACGGCGTTTCCACGACATGACGAAAACAGCCGGTTCACCAAACTGTCAACATTTAAACAGTTTAAATGTGATCCTGAACAGACCTGAACCAGAGCCTGGACATTCATTCTCAGCCGGAGGAAAATATTAAAATCATTTTACAAGATATTTCACTTTTTCTCTCCTTTTTGGTCAAATCAGTTTTCTCTGTTTTCTCTGTTTTCCAGGTTTTCCGTGTGACCGCTGCACCGACTCGCCGTCACTTTGATAAAACTAATTTAGTTCATTTTCAGTATCAGAACCCAAACAAATAAAAACCTGCAATATGTTAAAAGGATACTCCACCCCAGACTCATAACCCACTCAGTATGTACTCACCCCCATGCTGATGTGAAGATCTTCAGTTCACTAAACAATCCTGGAGTTTCAGGAGAAACAGGGACTTCGCTAAATCGCGAGACTTTGTATATCTCTTAATGGACGCATGTGTGAAAATATCGTGAGATCGATGCCATGTTTACATGCTACCTGCTACATGCTACAGTTGACATTTCAGCTAAAAACATGGTGTAAATGGCGTTTTTTGTGGTTAAATTTTAATGTCGCGGCTCACAGACACTTGGATTACACCACACGAGCAGTTCTGTTCTTTTTTTTAACATTTTATCCGTGGTCTCCATTCACTGCCATTGTACTGGATTTGGCTGCAACCCTGTTTTCTGCTGAAACTCCAGGATTGTTTAGTGAACTGAAGATCTTCACCATCATCACATCAGCACAGAGGTGAGGACATACTGAGTGGGTTATTATCTAAGAGTGGAATATCGCTTTAAATACTGAGCGTGTTATCGATTAGGGCTGGGCAATAAATCAATATAAATCTCATGACATGAGACCAGGTGGTTTATCATGATTTGTCACACGTGTCGTCTTTCATCTGGTTTTAAAGGCTCCGTGAACTGATCAGACTGTTCCAGCTGTTTTAAAATTTGTCTTTGTTCAGTTAGTTTTTATGTCCACATCACTGATGATTATTGATCAAACAGTCTCACTGGGTTATGTTGGGCCTACGACAGTTGGGGCCTACATGGATTTACGACAGCCTAAACCCCACAGAGCTCAAACAAAGGGAGTCCTAAGAAAACTCCTTTTCCCAACAATCATTGCGGTTTTCACACCCAGGTGTGAAATCCGGTGGAGTCCACCCCTGGGCTCTCATTGGATGAGAGTCCCCGGAACCCACGTGACGCCCCGCCTTCCGGCCATGACGTCACCGTTGCTATATCAACCAGAGACGCCCGAAGTTCGCTCTCTTCCTCGCAACGCTCTCTCTTCCGTGCAACGCTCGCCCTTCCGTGCGACGTTCGCCCTTCCGTGCGGCGCAGCCCTTCCGTGCAACGCTGCATTGCCGATAGGAAGCGGGTAACGGTACCTTAACTCTCTTTTGGCAACAAGGCCACGTGTTCTCTACCTCGCTGGACGAGCTCAGGGATTTACTTTTTTTCTTTTTGTTCAACCGCACGTTTCACTTTCGGATCCACGCCGAGGACGCTGCGCAACACAGCCCGCAGTTACCTGCAGAAGTGAAGGATCAGAATCCTCCCCGCATCCCCGCCGAGGATCAGCCACCGTACGCCAGCTGGTACGGACCCGTCGTCGTTCGAGCCGCAAGGAGCCGAGCCGAACCTCATAACGACGAGAAGACGCCCGTCGTTGTTCAAGCCGTGAGGAGCCGAGCTGAACCCCAGAACGACGAGGAAACGCCCGACCGCTTGACGAAGCGAGCCAAGTAAGAGGCTTAGTGTCTGGGCAGAGCTAGTTTAGTTGTCTGTGTTGTTAAAGTGCCTTGATTATTGTGTGCTGCTTGGAAGTTATCTCAGTGTTATTGCTTCTCTATTTTCCTCTGTGTTGGTAACTTGTTTCTGTGTCTGGTCGCCGTGCCAGTGTGAAAGAGTTTGTTGACCCACTTCACGGGACCGCTCCGGTGATAGTCGGTCGTGTGGTGTAAACCGGCGGATCGTCTTTCATCTGTAAAAGCCAGCGACCACGGCAGACGGACCCCAATCCGTTTCCCGCGTCTCTGTGTGATCAAAGACGATCTCCGTGTCCGCCACCGCTTTTCTTCCTCTCTTTCCCTCTGTCCTCCTACCGACCACACACACCTACACACTCATACACGCTTAACTACACATTCGCTCCCCATAGGTGGTGAGCCAAACCCCCTAGTGTAGTGCTACCATTTTATCTCTCTTCCCTTTTCTAAGAGCATGTGAGCTTAGGCCATCAGCCACATACTTTTAAATCACGCGGTCACTCCTCGTGGCCGGGACCAGGACATACCACTCCCCTCACATGGTACGACCAACTTCCTGCCCCTCCTCCTTCCTTTTCTCTCTCTCTCTCTCTCTCTCTCTCTCTCTCTTCTCCTTCACACACACACACACACACACACACACACACACACACACACACACACATGTTCGCTAGCCTGTAAAACAATTTCTTGTTCATAGTTCTCTTGTAAATAAATTCTATTTGCATTTAAAGAGAAGTTGTCTGGTCTTCTGTGCATAAGTATCGTAATAACTGCTGGTTGAGAACAGTCAGTGCTCGAACACACACCTTCTCTGTTCATCCTGTTATGCCAATATCTCCCAGATATTGACATTTCAGGTGAACTGTTTTCTTGAGACTGAGATCAATTTGGTTATTGGTCCGGGTTTTTCCCCCGTTCATTTATTAATTTTGATTAATAAATCTATTTTCTATTTTAATAATTAATAATCATCCTCAACGATCATTAATTATCACTAATAGCCAAATTTAGCTCCTACGAAGCACAACAGTTAATATTTTGTAAAAGCACCAATAATCATCCCTACAATAATGTTACAATCTTCAGATATTTGATCAAAAATATTGTGATATTTACTCATTTTCAGTCCCTCCAGTAAGTTGTGATGCTGCCAACAGTTCACACTAATTCAACCAATCCCTGTGAATTCTGTGCAACCTTTCAATTTTGTCCAAACTCCACAACCCTCCTGTAAATCTGACCAATCACCACAGCTCCCTGCAGTTCCACCAATCAGAGCAGCCCTCTGTGCAAACATCAGACATACGTCTCAATGAACCGACTCGCTTTTTGTTTTATTATTCACTATTTTTTTTGTATTTCTGTTTCTTCACAGGTACTGAAAAGAACACAAGGTTTGTCATCATTATAAACATTTTCAACGCTCCGCCCACTTTTACTTTATTATTTCGTGCTTGTTGTTTAAACTGAGTTTGAGCCTTTTTATGGAACACGCCCCAGATCTTCATCTGCAAATAAAGCAGATTTTATTTGAGTTTTCGTTATCGCGAGGACGCTTCAGTCACAGATAGTGTCTGTTCTGCAACAGTCGCAAAAGAGACGACAGGAACCTGGAGAGTCGACCAATCAGACGATGGCAAAGGAAGTTTCAAAAATTTAAACTGATTCTGATGACAGTGAAGAGGACATGAAACAGTCAACCAAGATGTGTGTGGTGTGATGGTTTACTAAATAGACACCCCCTCTAATCAACCGTTATATAATAAACATGATAAATGTAAGCATTTAAGAGAAAAAAGAAGCTCCGTTTTAGATTTCATAACAAGGGCGCCGCCATGTTGCCTGACCCCAGCTTGTGACGTCATGTGGGTGGTTCGCTCGTCTGCGCTCATACAGTACAATACATATACAGTAAAAACAACAAAAGATATCGAGACAGATAACGACTAAGACAGCGACAGGAGGAGACACATGAAGCTCAGGAGAGAAGAAGACAAAGAGGAGACCACTATTGTATTTCGTGGGGACGTCGCAATACTCCGACTACCCAATACTCCGACTGCCCAATACTCCGACTGCCCAATACTCCGACCACACATTTCTATATTTTGCGTCCATTAGTCCGACCTCCTAATCACACACTCCGACGCCACACACACACATACACACATTGTGACCGCATGATGGATAAAGCGCTGTCCACGGTGCTGAAACAACGCATTTAGAAATCAGACAAGCACTTATGATCTCACTTCAGCTAATGGTTTGTTTAAAAAAAGTCAGGGGGCTATGTTTTTTTTGTTTTTTTTTTGCTTTCTTGCACACTCTAGAGACGTCCCGCTAAGTTTAAAAAACACACTGGCAGCAGCGCACACTGATCTACTGACACTTGTTTTTCTGTCACCTGAGTTAACAGGTGTAGATGACTGTGTTTGGAGCTGAGGAGAGGATAGAAAAAGTAATGATAACTGGTGACTTTTGACATCATGTTAAAAACAAAAAGGTTTTTGTGGGATAAGGGGCAGATTAAATACAATTATGCTTCTTTCTACTCCCTTTCATTCAGATTTTGGGAGTTTTTGTTTTTATTGTCGCCAATTCAATGCAAAATAATTTTTCTGACTGGTTTATTGTCCGTTATTGCCATGTATCTCGCTTTCAGAGAAAGTCCTTCTTTCTCTTTCTCTCAGTCCGTATCTTCACCGTCTTCCACTGACGTCACTCCACAGAGCGCACATGGCTACTTTATATGCACAGGTGCTGATTTGCATTGACCATATATGGCTGTGGTTGGTTTGGCCGCTTAGAGGGCGAAATATGAGGGAAATTGCGGCGAGTTGTGCGTATGCACAGTTTGATAGATCTGAAAAGGGTTTAAATATCCGCTCGGAAATCCGGTTAGGGTTAGGGTTAGGACGTTTGATAGAACATTAAGTGTTGCCATTTAGACATTTAGAGGCCCATGTCGGAGTGGTGGGATGTGGACGTTGCCACCCACCCGCGCCTATCGCTATATTCTGTTTAGCCATGGTCGGAGTAGTGGGCAGTCGGAGTAATGGGCGGTCGGAGAAATGGGTAGTCGGAGCATTGGGTAGTCGGCCTGTTGCTACGCACCCGTATTTCGTATGGATGTAAAAATACGTTTTTTACAGTGTTTAAAGCCACGAGCTAACAGCCCGTTTTCATTCACTGCTGCCGCGCGGCTAGCAGCGCTGAAAAGAGCCGACACACGACTCCTAACCTGCAGATCTCAACTGCAGCACAAGAATGATCTGATGTGAGCTTTCTGATACAGTATAGCAGCCATATGATTGTCAGAAATTCAAAACGAACCAGAACCACTATTACCACCCAGACCTCCAAGTACCTAAAACTAACGTGAGTCCACAGCAGACGTCTGACTCCTCAGTCAGAGCTCATCACAGCTGAAATATTTCTTATCTGACTCCACGTTTTCCACAGCGTTCAGTCTCACAGTTCACATTTAAAACGTTAAAATCCACATGTTATTATTCCCAAATCCGTAATCTTCCTCATCATCATCATCCCGTTACTTAATTTAGCAATGTGTGCAATAAAGTTTGTTTTTTTTTAACTCCGCGAGTAACACATGCCCCCGGATCAATTAAAATGATATCATAGTCATCACAAACAGTGTGAGGTACAATAATTTCCCCTTTGAAACAATATCTTACTTTTTCATCCCAAAGTGTTGACTGTCAGGCCCTCTCTCATTCAGGAAACCGCTGGAGGCCCGAGGATTTTTGTTTTTGTTTGTTTGATTTTTAACCACCCCTGAATGAGCTCACAGCAAAAAAACAACAAATGAAATGCACAGTCTAACCAATAGTAATGTTACTTAACCAATACAGTATCATTCATTGTCAGTTTATCAGAAGATGTCAAATTCAGAATCACCAAATCTAGAAATACGAGGTTTTCACTGGACAGGAAGGACATGGAAAACTGTAATCCAAAAAGTAACTAATGACTAAATCTATCACATAAATGTAGTGGAGTAAGAACTACAGCATTTGTCTCAGATGTAGTTTAGTAGAAATAGAAAGTGTATACCAAGTACAAGTACTTTGAATTAACAGTACTTAATAAAATAAATGTACTCAGTTACACTCCACAACTAATCAGTTTCTAAAAACTACTACTAGTAACTATTACAGCTCAAAGTAAAAACAGAAATACCACAATAGAAACATTAATGAAAACATTAATTACATTAATAATAAGACACAAGTAGGTAGACTGAGTACTTTATTGACCCCAAAAGGAAATGAGAGTGTTACGGCAGCCATGTGACATTAATCAATAACAAAAACAACCAGGGAGGTAAAAGAAACCAATAGAATTAAAAGTTAAATTATGTTCAGTAACTAAACTGACTAAAACTGACTAATGTATTTAAAAAAAATACATACAAATAGAATAGAGACTGGAAATATAACCATTATTACAATAGACTATTTGATGAGTACATACAATTCAATGGTGTTGATATGCCATAAGACACTGTAGTATTAGTCAGGGTTTCTGCAGGTTTCAGTCAGTGAAATTTAAGACTTTTTATGACCTTTTTATGACCATTATGATTTAAATGTATGACCTTTACGCATGTAAATGCTTTAGCTATGTTTGATTCTGGAAACATTGTTTGGAAAAGTTCAGCTATATTTTCGTTCCCGCTGTAGGAGTGATGTTTTGTTACCAAATGCAACACTCAAAGGACCTCCACTTTCAACGTGGCGGTTGATCCAAACACACCGCCAGAATCCAGCATTTTATTCGGACCTGCCCGAGGTAGTGCCGTCGATGTAGTAGACCTACAAAACTGTGTGATTGCCTGGGTCCGCTGCAGACTCCTCACAGCAGTGGTATGCTTTAGTGATGGGCATGGAAGTTCTTTTAGATGTACTGAATCACTAGAATCAGTTCACTAAAAAGATTCGTTCAAAAGATTCGTTCACCGAATCATTCAGTGCTTGGCGGGAGGAGCCTGCGACTCAGACTTCCTGAACTGATACACGGCTGAACGGTTCAGGTTTCAGTTCAGTTCACGGCTCCCGGGACCGGGAGACGAGAGTGTTGTGGCTGTGTTGCTTTGACAAACACGTTTGTAAAAATAAACTCGTTTATAAAATCATGTTTTAAGTGTCCTGTCCTATGGTATACTATTTAACTGGTCTACTCGGCAAATTGGGCCGATTTGTGAGTGATCCGTTCACTGATCGTATACCCCACAGTACATTCAGTGAAGGATTCACACTGAACATGCACTGTTCCCTCGCAAATTGTCGCAATGAGAGGATCAGACAGTCACGCATTTTCTCAAACTGCGAGTTTTATACACTACTTGTTACATGCTGTGTCCTACTGTACGTGAGTTGTTTGCGGTGGCAATTTAGCAGAGTTTAAAAAAAAAAAAAAAAGTTAGTTTTCTCCGAGGTACACTTG
Source organism: Lutjanus argentimaculatus (assembly GCA_034769285.1). Lineage (NCBI taxonomy): Eukaryota > Metazoa > Chordata > Actinopteri > Lutjaniformes > Lutjanidae > Lutjanus > Lutjanus argentimaculatus. Next base: position 819,376 of record JAWZSL010000077.1, on the reverse strand, counting down.
AACACAACACACCCCTATCTCCCTCCATCACTCCTGCCTAGTGCCTGCTACAGCTGGTGAGTCTCACTCTCTTCTCATTACTGCCAGCCTAACGTTTTAAGTTTGTTTATCTGGAAACTAAATCTGTTAAAACAACGGGGAACAACGGCCAGGTTTTAAACGCATCATCGTCAAGCCAGACTTCATTAAAAGTGCTTCCCCATCCTTCTCTGTTCAGAGCCCGTCTACGGAAGTACTCTTTGGCATTGGCGGGTTTCCGTGGATGTCCGGCGATTAATTCCTTACGGGAAGTCAGCATGGACCCATAGCATGGACCTTGTAGTTCTGGAATTCCCCAGACAGAACTACAACAAGAGGAACAAATGAATGCCACCGACAGCGCATTTCTCGAGGCATTTCTCGGAAGGAAAAGGCAATGATGGAACCAATGAATAAACAAGCAGCGCTGTACATTAACTTTTTCAGCACCTAGCACTGGTGCTACAGAGGCTGACAGTTATGTAGCACAGGGCCAGAGAGTTGTAGCACACACTAAAAATAACCATAACCTCTACAGAACACAATTAATGCAGTTCATCACTTACGCCCTTTCCGAATCCAGCCCGTCTGCACTCACCCTAGGCCAGGGGTCTGCAACCTTTACAACCAAAAGAGCCACTTTTGGCCAAAACAAGAAAAAAAATCTGTCTGGAGCCGCAACAACTAAGTTCCCTCTTTTCCCTGAACGCTTTTCTTTTTTCTTGATTTGGCTTCTATAGCAAGCTTATGGAGATTCTCTTAAGCAAAAGCACCAAGCCATAGACATGGCCTATGACACACATTTTAGTTGATAAAATATTATTATTATATTTTTTAATCTGGTCTATAGGCTACATATTTTTACAGTTGGCAAAGGTAAGAATCACTTTACACTGTAAAAAACAATACTTGAGACAACTCAAAATTTCAAGGTAGCATGATACGGCAATAGATTTTTGAGTTTTGAGGCTGACTTAAACTTTTTTAACTTTTGAAATAAACTTTAAAAAGTTTTGCAGACCTATAATCTTTAGTCAAGATGATTTACTTTTGTTCTCTAGATAATCTGAGTTTTAGAAGTTAAAAACATGGTTTTTAAAAACTGTCATTTTTTTGGTGCCTGAAAATTAAATGGTTTTAACTGAAAATATAAAAATTTAATTTCAACATCTCACTTTCACTTCAATGCATTTATTCAATCATTTTTAAATGCATTTTTTTAGAGTTTCTAAAATTCAAAGATATAAGTTTATCTAAAGAAGTATAATAATCTCAACAAAAGATTAGTATTTGGTAAAACTTTCAAAACTCAAAAGTCTACTGCAGTGTATTAACTTAAAATTTTGACTCTTCTCAACTTTTATGTTTTTACAGTGATTCATTTTTGACAAAGCCACAGGGAGCCACTTGAGAGGGCCTAAAGAGCCGTTTCGTTTGTCGGAGCTGGCGGTGCATTTTCATTTCTTTCATTTATTTTCTGTTGTTTGACTGAGTTTTTTTCGACCGTCTGAAAATATCGCTTCATTTTGACGTTAGCTTGCTGTGTTGTTTTGTTTACCTCAGCCAGACAGCATCTGGAGGATGTGACTGAAGAATTGTGGGAATTGTAGTTCAATGTACAAGACGTAACACTATTGGGGAATGGTTGCTGACTACAATTACCAGGAAGGATAGCGAAGTAACGTTGCCGGTAGCCTAGCAACGTTTTACATTTTTTTAAATCAAACAAGCTCTTCGGCAAAACATATGACGTTGTGTCAGCAAGTAACGCTAAGGGGTTGGCTCGCAAATCTGCCTATCGCACACATGCTAGCAAGCAAATTAATTCTTAGCAAAGACATTTTTTCTCATAGCACGTGCGACATATATGTCGCACCATACAGTCCTGACAAGCAAATAATTTTAAGACGTAACTAAACGCTATTTATGACCTTGTATAGAAAATTCCTACATATTTAAGACTTTTCAAGGCCTAAAATTTTAATTTTTAAATTTAAGACTTTTTATGACCTTTTATGACCCCGCAGAAACCATGATTAGTGTAAAATATATTTGATGGAAAACCGTACATGCAACACTTAAATCATCAGGTTTACTCAAATCCACATTTCCTGGGAGGAAAAAAGAGCCCTGACAGAGCTGACGACACAGACTGGAGCAGGAATCTGGTTCCAGGGATCCGGCCTGATGGGCAAACTGCAGTCAACCTGACAATGATAGTGATAAAGAAATATATTAATTACATTTAATATAACCACATATGTTACAACATTTCTAAACCACAAGTTTGTTATTCATGTATTCTAAAATTAAGTTTATAAGATAATTGTTTGTTTACATCCTGTTCGGGTTTACCGGTGATGTAATATTACATTAGCAGTTTAATGTATTATATATTATTCTGTACTCCTATAAATAACATATGGGTGAATAATTTCTGCAAGATCCTGGCAGACAGAATACACCTCCTGTGTAGTGATGATCTCTCTCAAAAGTTATCGATGTGTGAATATCCAACATCAAACTGTGCACAGCACAGTGCTCTGACAGCAGCTGCCCAAACATAGGTTACATGACGTCTGCGTCATGTGATGTAAACAAACTGACATTATGTATAGAGAGCATTCATGTGTCATCACATTATCAAATCAGACTCGTCCACCACAAGGGTGTAACCCAGACTAGTCACCTCCGTTAATCAGAAAAAAAGCTAAAGTTATTATGAAGCTAATAGCTGTTGTTAGCTGACAGCTGATAGTGTCAAACAGCTAATGCTCGTATTTAGCTGCTAATTTGTACGAGGGGAGCAACAAAAAATAAAAACATGTCGGTCACCCAACTGTATGTACAGAAGCAGCACATGGGCGACTGTATACCACCATATTCCTCTCTGGTCTACCATATAAATTAACTTTATTGATTCATTAGCCGGCCAGTTCCCGGTCTGTAGCCAACACTACACCCACCACCCGCCTCCCGGCCCAATTCTTTTAGCAGCAACAGTGAGCTTCACTTACCTGCTATTAGCAGGACTCTCCAGGTGTTTTAAGCTCGGACATCTTTCAGAGAAAACACTGTCACCTCCAACACGTCCACGTCCCGGCACAATATGCTCAATGTGCGCTCCACGGTGATGCAGAGTAATGCCAGACCGGCTGGCCGGCCGGCCTCTTGCCTCTGTGGGCGTCGCCGCCCAGCAGACACATGGTGATGTTGTCGATCTGCTCTTAACCACAAAGCACCAGCTTCAAAACTTTTTTCCCGCGCCACTGCTTAGTTCTCACATCATGTCGGCTCAAAAACATAAGAAATGTTACTTATTAAAGGCTCATAAGGTGTTTCAAGTTCATCTTTCTCAATTTTTACATAAGCATGCGTTTAAGCAGCCCTGAGGCAACCAACCAACATAGACAGTGACGTCGATAGATAACTAGGTAGAAATGACAAAAATAAAATCGCCATTTCTTTGGTTTTACCAACTTTTAAAATCTGATTTTTGACAGGCTGGTTCTTCTAATATATACGAGAATCATCAGTGCCAAAACAAGAATGTTTCATGTCCTCTTTAATGAGTCAAACTGTGTGTGAGAAGGGAGCAGGAACCCTCAGAGAACCCTCAGAGAACTCTAAACGAGATGCAGAACATCACAGACCAACATGTACTTCTTAAAAACATCCGGTGATGTCATGTCATGAGTTTATTGACTGGTTGGAAAATCTCCTCACCGTGGCAACCGTACAAGGAATGAAGCTCAGCCCCCCCCCCCCCCCCACACACACACACACACACACATCACAGACCTAAATTTAGCTTCTGAGTGTGTGTGTGTGAGAGAGTGTATGTAGGGCGGTCAGCTGTGTGTGTGTAGGTCATCAGTGTGTGTCTCACCGGGTCTCGTCTGCTCGGACTCGGCGGTGTTTCTTGCCTCTCCGCCGGTGCTTCTTACCACTGCCGTTGGCATTTCCACTTCCTGTTCCGACTGCTGCTGAGAGGAGAAACGACACAGTCAGAAGCGTCCAATTAGGTTCTGTCAACACAATGCTCAATCACACACCAAACTCCTTCAGTGCATCATGAGGAGTCACTCTTCACTGTGCACCAAACTACATTCAAAAATTTGAGAATTCAGTAGTTTGTTCCTTATAAATAAACAGGAACAGGACCAAGAGCCCCTTCAGTCAATCAACACTGTGCACCAAATTGCATTTATTATTCTGATAATTGACATAAAGACATAAAGGTTCATAGCATAACACAACACAACACAACACACACACACACACAGTATTATGCATGTGGCCTACATACATACCACAACAAAACACTGGTACAACATTTATACAAACGCCATCAAGCCAAACTGGAACGCACACACAGCCATTCAGACAATCATTAATAACCACTTTTAGATAATTAGTGAAATGTTCCTTTAATTCCGCTCACAGACCGCAGACATGGCTGCACGTTTCTGCACCAAATGTGGATGTTAACCTGATCCTATGAACACATCATGGAGGCTAAAGCAGTTATTAAATTTCATATTTCAGTGAATCAGACGAACCCGGAGGAGAACATGTGAGCCGAACTGACGAACAGAATTTCCAGAACCTTAAGTCTCATTTTGTCAGCGAGAGCTCACCAGCTGACCTGCCGGAAGTTCAACTCTCTAAAATTCACTGTTTTTTAAATGGAGTTTGGCTGCAGCAGAAACTGACGTGTGTGTGACAGCAGCAGCCTGGTACCGTTAGCTAATGCTAGCTAGCTTAGCATGTTAGCTGCGCTCTGTGGACTGACCCAGACACCGACACCACTGACAGCTGACCCGGGACACCGACCGGGTCGTCGGTACTTTACCTATCAGCATCGTGGCAGCCAGTCCTCACACAGACCCGGGTCAGAGCGGTCTGTCCCGACCGGGTGTCGCTCCTCCGTTCGTCTGTTAGCCTCCGTTAGACCGACTGACGGTCTGTGAGCTCCGGTACAGACCTGCTGCAGACCCGCGGGTCCTCCTCCAGTCCGGCCCGATCAGGACCGCCTCTTTACCAGATCAGTCCCGGCTCAGAACCGGGTCCACTGGGTGGTTCTGGGTGTGTTTGCTTTGCTGTCTCAGTCCTACCGTGCACGGTGCACGCTCTCAACAGCTGCAGACTGTCTGACACCGGACACCGGGGTTTACGCATGCGCACTGACGGACCATGCTGAGACGGGACCCAAACTGGGACCAGTGGCGGATCTGGAGGGGGTCTGGTCCCCATAGAGTGCTCTGTAACTGTAATCTATTACAGTTACTAACTTTTATTGTAATCCATTATAGTCAGTAACTACAACTTTAATCTATTACAGTTAGCAGCTGCAGTTCATCGTCATGACCTGTGGTTAAAAAAAATGCTTAACTTTCACTTTATTCTGTCTTTAAATGAGAAAAGAGGGAAAACATCACAGACCTACACAGACCAACCGCTAACATGAGCTACACAGACCAAGTCAGAGCAAGTCACACAGACCAACCGCTAACATGAGCTACACAGACCAAGTCAGAGCAAGTCACACAGACCAACCGCTAACATGAGCTACACAGACCAAGTCAGAGCAAGTCACACAGACCAACCGCTAACATGAGCTACACAGACCAAGTCAGACCAAGTCAGACAGACCAACTGCTAACATTAGCTACATAGATCAACTGCTAACATTAGCTACACAGACTAACTGCTACCATTAGCGAAAGAACCAACTGCTAACATTAGCTACACAGACAAACCACTGACGTTAGCTACACAGACCAACTGCTAACATGAGCTACACAGACCAACCGCTAACATGAGCTACACAGACCAAGTCAGAGCAAGTCACACAGACCAACCGCTAACATGAGCTACACAGACCAAGTCAGAGCAAGTCACACAGACCAACCGCTAACATGAGCTACACAGACCAAGTCAGAGCAAGTCACACAGACAGACCTAGCCGCTAACATTAGCTACACAGACCAAGTCAGACCAAGTCAGACAGACCAACTGCTAACATTAGCTACATAGATCAACTGCTAACATTAGGTACACAGACTAACTGCTACCATTAGCGACACAGACCAACTGCTAACATTAGCTACACAGACCAACCACTGACGTTAGCTACACAGACCAACTGCTAACATGAGCTACACAGACCAACCGCTAACATGAGCTACACAGACCAAGTCAGACCAAGTCAGACAGACCAACCGCTAACATTAGCTACACAGACCAAGTCAGAGCAAGTCAGACAGACCAACTGCTAACATTAGCTACACCGACCAAGTCAGAGCAAGTCAGACAGAGCAACTGCTAACATTAGCTACACAGACCAAGTCAGAGCAAGTCAGACAGACCAACCGCTAACATGAGCTACACAGACCAAGTCAGACCAAGTCAGACAGACCAACCGCTAACATTAGCTACACAGACCAGCCGCTAACATGAGCTACACAGGCCAAGTCAGAACAAGTCAGACAGACCAACCGCTAACATTAGCTATACAGACTAACCGCTAACATAAGCTACACAGACCAAGTCAGACCAAGTCAGACAGACCAACCGCTAACATGAGCTACACAGACCAAGTCAGACCAAGTCAGATAGACCAACTGCTAACATTAGCTATACAGACCAGCCGCTAACGTTAGCTACACAGACCAAGTCAGACCAAGTCAGACAGACCAACATTAGCTACACAGATCAACTGCTAACATTAGGTACACAGACTAACTGCTACCATTAGCGACACAGACCAACTGCTAACATTAGCTACACAGACCAACCACTAAAGTTAGCTACACAGACCAACCGCTAACATGAGCTATACAGACCAAGTCAGACCAAGTCAGACAGACCAACTGCTAACATTAGCTACACAGACCAACTGCTAACATTAGCTACACAGACTAACTGCTAACATTAGCGACACAGACCAACTGCTAACATTAGCTACACAGACCAACCACTAACGTTAGCTACACAGACCAACTGCTAACATTAGCTACACAGACCAAGTCAGTCAGACCAACTGCTAACATTAGTTACACAGACCAACCACTAACATTAGCTACACAGACCAAGTCAGACCAAGTCAGACAGACCAACTGCTAACATTAGCTACACAGACCAGCCGCTAATGTTAGCTACACAGACCAAGTCAGACAGACCAACTGCTAACATTAGCTACACAGACCAACTGCTAACATTAGCTACACAAACCAAGTCAGACCAAGTCAGACAGACCAACTGCTAACATTAGCTACACAGACCAAGTCAGACAGACCAACTGCTAACATTAGCTACACAGACCAACCACTAACATTAGCCACACAGACCAAGTCAGACCAAGTCAGACAGACCAACTGCTAACATTAGCTACACAGACCAAGTCAGACCAAGTCAGACAGACCAACTGCTAACATTAGCTACACAGACCAGCTGCTAACATTAGCTACACAGACCAAGTCAGACCAAGTCAGACAGACCAACGGCTAACATTAGCTACACCGACCAACCACCAAAGTTAGCTACACAGAAATCCAGTTAGCTATTCTGTCAACATTACTACAGTAAAAAACTGTTACTGTGGTCACGTCTATGTGGGTCAAATTGATGAAATTAAAGAAAATATTTCTCTTTATTTTTCATGCAGATTAACATCCATTTATCATTTATCAGCTTCATTCTTCATTGCATTTTACTGACTGTTTTTTATGGAGCTAAATTGGGGTCAAAAGTTTTGTACTTGAAAAAATAAAATTTTAAACTGAAAATTCAAGTTTTGATCTTGAATTTTGAAAAATACATCAATGTATTCAAAATAAAAATAAGTGTACAAAAAGTTTTTTCAGGTTTAATATAATTATGATTCACTCTGCTAATTCTTTTGAATAAATTATTTATTTTCATTTTTCACTTTCATATATTTAGATATTTCAGATCCTATTTCTTTCAGTTGCACTTTTTTTCTTTTCAGATTCAGATCTTATTTTTTACAGTTTCAAATCTTTTTTTCAGTTTCAGATCTTTTCTTTTCAGTTTCAGGCTTTTGACCCTGATTTCGTGTGGAGGGCGTGGCATCAACTGAGAGGGGTGTGGAATCATGACAGAGAGCTTAACAAAAAGGCTAGGGACCTTCCCCTATCATGTTGCCTTCAGGGAACGTAGGGACTGAAACAATTCAACTCAACACTTAATGTAGGCTACACCATGTGATTGGCCCTGAAAAAAACTGACGTCAGTGACAAAATTTCCATTTGCACGGCTAAATCTGTTTTAATTTCCACTGTTAGGCTAAGGCTGTTAATATGTCACTTTATTAAGTTTTAATATTCTTCAAAATGTGGCAAGTTTATCCAGATATCACCTTTGTTGAAATTTACTCAGACGTTTTCAGAGATGTGAGATGTGAAAGCTGTTTTAGACAGTACTCAGGACCAATTGCAGAAACGAAGCGATAAAGGTCCACCTGCTGGAGCCAGTACACAAGTGAGAAATGTTCAAAATGAGAGGTCGTTTTGTGACAACATACAATGTTTCTGACGTCTTTAAGTGGTGAATGCGCTACATGCACTAGGCTCGGTGACGTACTTCCGATTCTAAACAATGCTGCTCGGTCATTTCCGGTCCGTGTGTTTGCTTGGCGCTAGCTAGCTAGCAGCTTTGGACAGCATCAATGTCGAGACAATTTCGCCGTGATTATGAAGAGGAAAGTATTAAAAACGGGACATTTTCAAAAACAGGAGAAGAAATACTCAGAGCACTGCTGTGTACCACTTTGTACAGCATTGTCCAAATTTAATGGAGAGCTAAGTTTTCATGGCTTTCCGACACAGCCTGACCAGAGAAGACAATGGCTAGTAAGCATACGCTGGGATAATTTCACCATCTCCTCTCACTCCAAGGTCTGTAGCAGACACTTTGCCAGCGACCGGCTCATAGAACCAACAACGCTTGAGGGTCGAAGACGGCTCGTTAAAGGTGCTATACCGGCACTTTTTGAGTGGAATGGCTATATTGTTGAACCACCGTGGTGCAGTGTGTGGGAGAGAATAGAGCGGCCCCTTGTGATCGATGTCACAAATGATCACAACTATTGCTCAGTCCCTGAACCAGCTGCAATGGACATGTCCGCATCAGCTGCAGAACATGTGTCCACAGAAGTTGAAGAGCTGAGAAAGGAGATACAGGAGTTACGTCTCCAGCGAGAGTTTGGATTACAGCGGTTTGCTGGCTCTGACACTGACATCCGATTCTACACCAGGTAAGTTAACCTAAGATGTATATATTCCAGCTGTTTAACATTCACTAAGGCTATGATCAGTTAATTATAACAAAACTTGTCATTGCTCTTAATAAAGAATGTTTATTTGCTTACTGCTTGATCGCTGTATGTTTCATACAGATGTGTTGTTGGTTAGAAAACACGTTCCAGATAAATTACAGCACCAAATCGCTTCTTAACCAGTCTATCTGAATGATACATAGCACACGAGATGAAATGTTATCATAGTTGTTACTGTTCACATTATTTTGGGTACTTTATCTACTATGTTAATTGATGACATGGTGTATGTGTGATGTATGTGTCTTTTGTGAATAGATTTTCAAGCTATGAGCACCTGATGTCGTTTTGGTCTTTGATTGAGCCTTGCATTTATAAAATGGTCCGGGTCACAAGAGCCAAATCAGCTGCCAAAAGAAATGCAGAAGTCGTCACTCCTGCACGTTCATCAACGGTAGGTTATAGTCAGTGTGTACTTTATTGGCTTTATTGGTAGTTACAGATGTAATAATGTGTTTTTTGTGTAACTCTAAAGGGTAAATTAAAGGTCTTAGTCTCACTTAAATACAACAGTGCCCTAGTAACTCACTGTTTTTCTCCATGTTATGGTACACATAACCTTTACAAACATTTTGCCAAGCAAGAGCACTGACTTACTATTTTATATCTTAAAGGAGTAGTTCCAATTGTTTTAATAGGGTTTGTATGAAATACTTACCTACAGTAGATGGCCATCGACAAGCCCTCAGCTCAGAGAAGCAGCATGAGCACTGATGTAGGAAGCTGATACTGTCCACAGGAGTACATTGCTTAAATGTACTCCTGTGGACAGTATCAGCAGCAACATGTATTTTACACACCTAAAAAAATCACTATCCAAAGCCACCAGATGGTTTTGACAAAATCAGAAATGTTTACTTCACAGAACACAGGAGTTGGAGGTTAACTGCTGCCTCCATCTGTTAGTGTTGGTGTGTACTGTGGGACTTTGGTGAATCTGAACTAACCATTCAAATCACAAGTCACACAAGTGGAGAGAGTGATATTTGGTTTATATAGTGTTTTTCCATCAGAAAAGTCTGTATGACAGCAAGGCAGAGAGGTGAAAGTACACTACACTGATAACATTTTTTAGGTGTCTATAATTCGTGTTGCTGCTGACCCTGTCCACAGCAGTACATTGCTTAACATCCTACAACAGTACTCCTGCTGCTACAGACTGGGGGCATGTCAACTGCCATCTACTGTAGATAATACACTGACTATGGAGAAGTACCTCATACAACCACGTGTAATCTGAACAGTTCCTTGAAGGAGTAACCTTTTTTCTTTCTGTATTTTTACCTCCTAGCCCATCGATGAGTTCTTTCTTTTCCTCAGTTATCTGTCAGCTGGCTTGAGGGAAAGGGACCTGGTGAATCGATTCAATGTACCCCAATCCACAGTGAGCCACATTATTGCAACATGGACAAGTTTTCTAGCCACTGCGCTGGGGTCTGTATGCATTTGGCTTACACCTGCAGAAGTGCAAGCTAACCTCCCTGAGGAATTCCAAGATTTTCCAGACATCCAGGTGATCCTAGACTGCACAGAGCTAAGGTGTCAAACACCGTCCTCACCCCTCCTCCAAAGTGAGATGTACTCCACATACAGATCTCACTGCACCATGAAAGCTCTGGTTGGCATAGCCCCACATGGCGCAGTGACATTCATCTCTGAGTTGTATGGTGGTTCAGTTAGTGATAAGGAGATATTCAGACAGTCGGGAAAAGCTGAGTTGCTGACAGAAGACATGGCAGTGATGGTAGACAAGGGCTTCCTAATCAGCAATTGTTGCAAATGCAAGGTATACTGCCCAACTTTTCTGTCTAAGCAGACGCAGATGCCCGCATACCAGGTGAAGGAGACACAGGCCATAGCCAGACTGAGGGTACATGTGGAGCGTGTCATTAGGAGGATAAAGGAGAACAAACTATCACATGCCTACGACATCAACGAACTGTGGGCAGTTGCATGTTTGCTGTCAAATTACCAGAACAAGGCATTAGTCAAAAAATGGGTGAAGTGAGTTTTCTAGGGCTGGGGGTAAACGATTATTTTTAAAACGATTATTCGGGCGATTATTTTATCAAATAGTCGACTATTCTAACAACTAATTGGACGATTAATCTAACAATTATTTTTCTGTTGCACGATTAATAAAAACCATAATGTATCTCAAATAAATACCAAAAAATTCTTAATAAATTACTTTATTATACGACGGTTTTTCACAGCCAAACATCTTCTGCTTAACACAAAATAAAAGTACTGTTATACAAAATGGAAGGCCTGTCAGTGTTTACTCTTTTACAGTACCATAGGCCAAAACGCACTGCAGGCTTCAGATTTAACATTCCATCACCACAAAACCAGCAGTATAGGAAAAGGTCGCTATTTACATGCATCTGTTTATTTATTTAGTATTACTATTAACAACAGTTTATTTCTTTAATAATATATTGTCCTCTGAGGGGAAAAAAATCCTCACCTTTTTTCGGTTCTGTCTATTTAATGACTGAACGGTGCACGATATTCATGTTTTTGTATTAATGCAGCAGGATCTTTTACACGTGTCACTCTGACAGTTTACATCAGAGAGGATGTTTTAGACCACAGCAGACAGCAAACTGCACACAGACACACACCGAGGAGATGAAGAGGAGATGAAGAGGAGATGAAGAGGAGATGAAGAGGGAGACAGAGTTTGGACAGTTCATAATGATTTATAATAATGCAGCGCAGTGAAAAACGTTTTATGGAGGAGACGAACGTCTGTCTGTCTGTTACTGAGACAGATATTTCAGTCAAGGAACTGTTCAGTAACATCAGGATTTATCATCAATAAAGTTTTATATCAGTCAGCACTTCACACACGCTCCCCCTCCCTCCTCTCTGCTCTCTCTCTCCTCCTTCGTAGTTATGAATAATCGGCGGGGAGTAATTAAGTATTTAAAAACAAATCGGACGAAAAAAAAAATCACACTCCACAAGTGTTCAGTAATATTATGTTTCATGATCATAAAAAGTTTTTATATTAAGTCGGCGCATCTGTCCTCTCTCCCTCCCTCCCTCCCTCTCTGCTGCGGGTCGTTTTTTTTTTTTTTTTTTTTTTAATTTAACGTGGTTTCAGGTGGAGCTGCAGCTCCATCAGCACTCGCTCCTCACGTCCATACCTTTTTCATTCCATTAACTCGGCCCAAACACCAGCTGCAGCTGCAGAAAAAAAGCCCTGGTCCTCATTTGACGCTCCGAAATCGAACAAGTTCGGATTGCGAGCGTCAAGGCAGTTTGACGCGCGTTAAGACGCTTTCAGTGCGCGTTCTGCCATTTAGAACAATGGGTGTACTTCAAAACGCGAGCGTCGGACGCCTTTAGCGCGTTTTGGCCTCTAGGGCGGGTTGTTTTTTGGTGACTGTTTCTTTGAGTAGAGTAGAGCTTAGGAGGGCAGGCTGCTGTGAGGTGGTTGGAGACGGAGTTTCGTCCTCCATGCTGCAATGTTTTGGTCACCCACATGCGTGTGGCGAGCAGGTGGCGAGGTGGCGACGCGTCGACGTCCGGATTTGACGTCGACGTTTTTTTAGAATCGAGGCGTCGACGTCATCGACGCCTCGCTACAGGCCTAGAGTTTTCATGGACTTCCGCCATGAGTATCACCACCAGGAGACTGAGGAACTACACAAGATTAAGGTGCAGCTAGACAGCCATGAAAGGACTATGTGACAACAATTTTAAAGTGATACTCCACCCCAGAAAGATAATCCACTCAGTATGTCCTCACCTCTATGCTGATGTGATGATGGTGAAGATCTTCAGTTCACTAAACAATCCTGGAGTTTCAGCAGAAAACAGGGTTGCAGCCAAATCCAGTACAATGGCAGTGAATGGAGACCACGGATAAAATGTTAAAAAAAAAGAACACAAAACAAACACAAAATGTCTCCATCCTGCTCGTGTGGTGTAATCCAAGTGTCCATTAAAATGACATTAAAATTTAACCACAAAAGACGCAATTTACACCATGTTTTTAGCTGAAATGTCAACTGTAGCCTCCCAGGTAGCATGTAAACATGGCGTCGATGTATCGCGAGATATACAAAGTCTTTTTTACATTTTAAACTGGGTCACCATTCACTGCCCTTGTACTGGATTTGGCTGCAACCCTGTTTTCTGCTGAAACTCTAGGATTGTTCAGTGAACTGAAGATCTTCACCATCATCACATCAGCATAGAGGTGAGGACATACTGAGTGGATTATGAGTCTGAGGTGGAGTATCGCTTTAAGGACTCCTTTTTGTATCCTACATATATATATATATATATGTACACACACACACACACACACACACACATATATATTTACATATATATTTATGTTGCATTGGATTTTTGCAATGAACTTATGTGTCTGTTTCCTGTCTTATCTTAGATCTGTCATAAGTTGACTATTGTTTTATTATTGTGCTCTCTGTCAGTGTTTCCCAGTCCTGGTCCTCAGAGACCCCTGCCCTGCATGTTTTAGATGTTTCCCTGCTCCAACACACCTGATTCAAATGATCAGCTCCTTATCAGGCTTCTGCAGAGGCTTGATGACGAGATGATCATTTGAATCAGGGAAACATCTAAAACATGCAGGGCAGTGGTCTCTGAGGACCAGGGCTGGGAAATACTGCTCTATGTAAGCAGGGACCTGTTCCAGTGTCAAGTCTTTGTCAATAGTAGCAATCTCACAGTTGAACTTCATTCACATATCAATAATCTAAAGTCATCAATTCAATAGCTGTGATCCAGGGCCTTCCATATCTGGTGCAAGCAGCTTATGAAAAATGTGTCAAAGTAAGTTTTATATCTACGGTTGAGATCACCACTAAAACCTGTAAATTTTCTGTCTCAGGCAACAAAATCTGATTACATATCTAATACTTTGATGCTGATCAAAGTGCTTTAATATGAATGTGTTACAGTTCAAATATAGTTTAACTTTACAAAAGAATTGCCTTTTATGAACTGCTGTACATCTGTTTGCTGTAAATTAAGTTAAGCCTAACAAAGTTAAAATCAGTTACATTTACATGTTGAATCAGAAGACATAAAGGCAGTAACTAAGGGTTGAATTGGCATATGCATTTAATGATTTACCCATAAAAACGCAATGTTTTAAAAACAAAACTCACTATATTGTTCATATATTTTTTATTAATTCCCCACAAGTGCAATGCTTTAAGAAAACAAACAAGTCATAACATTGTCTTTGGCATAAATAAAATGTTTTATTCATATTTTTGGCATTCAGGTCTTTATTTAAGAATCTGAAACAGTGTCTCAAATACAACATCAACATGCTGTTCAGAATGCTAAAACTGTTTGTGAGATTTTCAGTGTCTGAACCTTAACATGTGGCATAAATATGCCAGCATAAGTATCCCTCAATGCAATGTAGTAGTGACAACAACAACATAACAGACAATTTCCAGGTGCTAAATATTTTTAAAATTAGTCACAGGGTTACCACAGTGACACATCTTCAACTGGCAAGGAGGCTCTCAGGCAGAAATCTGATGCATACTGAGCAGTGTTTCTAAAAAGATATATACTACTTAGAGCTAAATGTTGTGCAGATTTTTCATCCAGTACAATTATGGATAATAATGTGCTTCTTATGACCAATACCAACAAGATACATTTCACATTTGTATTTTAAAAAGAAATATTTTTATACAATGTCATTTGTGCACACCTGAGGGTAAGAAAGGCCCAGACGTGGTGAACAAAGAAAGATGGTTATATTCCATTTCTCTGACCAAACCAAATTGAACAGACATCACTATCACAACAAAAACAAAGAACGAGTTAGCTAAGTTCATAAAAAAAAACTTAGCAAACATACCTTAGCTTCTATCTAACATTTCGCCTCAGAATTAAAATCAAATGCTTTGACAATCTGTCAAATCGGATGTTTTAATGACTGATATTTATCAGCTGATATACAAGGATATAATACCAATATACCTGTGATAGACTGTCACAGTTTCATTCTCCCTGTCTCCCCTCCTATCCCTCTGCCCCAGTGTTCTCACATTCTCCCAGGTTCCCTCCTGTCCCCCTGTCACAGTAATTTTCCACTCTCCCTCTCTCTGCTCCACTCTACCTGCCAGCCCCTCCCACCTAATCAGCCCAACTCCACTCACCTGCAAGCCCAGCTGCAGCTCATCCCCAATCAGCCCAGCATATCAGGCTCTCCAGCACACTCACTCTTTGTCAGATCGTTCCCAGCCTTCATGGAGGACTTTGCAACACTCATGACCTGTCTGATCTCTGGTTGCCTACCCTGCCTGCATTGGACTCACCTGCCTCATCTGATCTCTGGGAAACCACCACAGCCTTCTGTCCCTGAGCCTGTGATCTGCTTCTGTATTCCTGATGTTTGTCTGCCTGTCCCCGTGGCTGTTTGGTGTTTCCCTCCTGTGACGTGGCAGTGTGTCTGGCCTGTCTGCTCATCTGGTCCCAGCTTCACTGCCTGGTCTGTCTGCTCATCTGGTCCCAACTTCGCTGCCTGGTCTGTCTGCTCGCCTGGTCTGCCTCTGCTCGTCTGGTCCCAACTTCGCCTGTCTGGTCTGTCTGCTCGCCTGGTCTGCCTCTGCTCACCTGGTCCCAACTTCACTGCCTGGTCTGTCTACCCGCCTGGTCTGTCTACCCGCCTGGTCTGTCTACCCGCCTGGTCCCGACTTCTCCGTCTGGTCCTCACTACCCTGTGGCTCATCCCTCATCAGCTCATCTGTCTGGTCAGTCTGCTCCCTCTGTCCCTCAGTTCGGCTCTACCCATTCCTCGAGCCTGGACCCCAGAGACTTTGTGTGGGCTTTGAGCCCAAATACGAACTGGACTGGTTCTTCTTTGTCTGCCCTGGTTCCTGCTTAGCCTCTGTATAATAAAGGTCATTACCAACGCTATCTGTTGTACGGTGTACTGCTATTGGGTCCCGAACACACCTGTTACACTGATATTTATCAGCTGATATACAAGGATATAATACCAGTATAGCTGTGATAGACTTTCATCGGCTGATCATTTAAGAGCCCCAATATTCATTGTGCATCCCTAATACAGTTTATTTACACAAAAGTAAACTGAACAATAGGACACATTTTGGATATGTAGTGCATGGCATGAGAGTTAGGATGCAGCTTGGGTTTTGTTCATGTTTTCATCGTTCATTTTTCAGACAGGTATTTTGGCATGTATGTGTAAAAGAAATGGTCTGCTTTTTCTCTAATTGCACTCTGAACTTCTGGATCTACATACATAATTAATAATACATTTTATTTGAAAGCGCCTTTCAGGACACCCAAGGTCACTGTACAGAAAATATAAAAACAAAGATATAAAATACAAGATATGACAACATACAATAAATAGGGAGGGGGGACCGTGTGAAGCAGTTTAGAGAGAGTAAGCAAGTCTGAACAGATGAGTTTTGAGTTTAGATTTGAAGATGGGCAGGGTGGCAGAGTTACAGAGGTCAGGTGGCAGTGAGTTCCAGAGTTGGGGAGCAGAGTGGCTGAAAGCTCTGCTCCCCATAGAGCTAAGGCGGGCAGCGGGTACAGTGAGATGGAGGGAGGAGGAAGATCTGAGGGCACGGGATGGAGTGACAACGTGCAGGAGGTCAGAGAGGTAAGGAGGGCCGAGGTTATGGATAGACTTGTAGGTGTACAGAAGGATTTTGTAAGTGATTCTTTGATTAACCGGGAGCCAGTGGAGTTGCTGAAGGACGGGGGTGATGTGGTGGGATGAGGGGTTTTGGTGATGATCCGGGCAGCAGAGTTCTGAACCAGCTGAAGTTTATGGAGGGACTTTGAGGGAGGCCAAAGAGGAGTGAATTACAATAGTCAAGGCGGGAGGTGACAAGGCTATGGACGAGGATGGCGGTGGTGTGGGGGGTGAGGGAGGGGCGGAGACGATTGATGGAGCGCAGGTGGAAGTAAGCAGACCGGGTGATGTTATTAATGTGAGATTGAAAAGATAGTGTACTGTCGAGGATGACAACCAGACTCTTAACCTAAGGGGAGGGGGAGACTAAGGAGCTGTCGATGGAGAGAGAGAAGGTGTCAACTTTAGATAGGCTGGATTTGGTGCCAATTCAGTTTTATTGCTGTTTAATTTTAGAAAGTTAGAGGTGAACCATGATTTTATTTCAGAGAGACAGGAGGTGAGGGAGGGGGGTGGGAGTGTGGAGTTAGGTTTGCAAGAGAGGTAGAGCTGGGTGTCATCCGCGAAGCAGTGGAAATAAATGTTAAATTTGCGAAAGATATGGCCGAGGGGGAGGAGGCAGGTAATGAAGAGGAGAGGCCCCAGGACAGAGCCCTGGGGCACACCTGTGGTGACTGGGGAGGGGTCGGAGGAGAAGGACTTAAGCTGTATGAACTAGGTGCGGTCTGTGAGATAAGAATGGAACCAGTGAAGGGGGGTATGGGTGATGCCAATTGAGGAGAGTCTACTGAGGAGGATGGGGTGTGAGGTGGTGTCAAAGGCCGCACTCAGGTCGAGGAGGATGAGAATGGAGAGTGAACCGGTGTCAGCTGCAGTGAGGAGATCATTGGTGATTTTGATAAGTGCAGTTTCAGTGCTGTGACGTGGACGGAAACCAGACTGGAAGGGTTCATACAGACTGTTTAGAGTGAGATGTGCGTGAAGTTGGGAGGAGACTATTTTTTCAAGAATTTTGGAGATGAAAGGTAAGTTGGAGATAGGGCGGAGATTATTGAAGTTGTTGGGATCTGACCCAGGTCTTTTCAGGATTGGGGTGACAGCAGCAGTTTTGAAAGCTGAAGGGACAATACCGGTGGACAGTGAAGAGTGGATAATGGCAGAAATGAGGGGAAGCAGAGAGGAGAGGCAGGATTTGACCAGGGTTGTGGGGATAGGGTCCAGCAGGCATGTGGAGGGCTTAGATTTGCGAATGAGGTCGGATATTTCAGAGGCATTTGGGAGTTGAAAGGAGGAAAAGGGCTGACTGTAGAGGAAGGGTTTGGGTGTGGAGAGAGGAGGAGGGTGTGAACAGAGGTGCTGGTGAATGGAGTTGATTTTATCATTGAAGAATAGCATCAAGGAGTTACAGGTGTCAGTAGAGTAAAGGTGGGGGGGGTAAGGAATGGGGAGGCTGGAGAATCTTGTTGAGTAGTGAAAAAAGTGATTTGGTATTTCCTTCGTTGGATGTGATGAGACCGGAGTAATAAACAGATTTACTGTGTGCAATGGAGTCTTTGTAATGAAGAATGTGGGTTTTGTACATGTTTTTGTGTATTGTGAGTCCAGTTTTTTTATAGAGCCATTCCAGTTGGCATCCTTTAGTTTTCATTGTCCGGAGTTCAGGGTGTACCAAGGTGCAGATGATGAAAAAGAAACAGTCCGAGTTTTCAGTGGGGCAAGAGAGTTGAGGATGTTATTTAAACCATTGTTGTAGAGCGCTGTAAGATCATCAGGGTTGGAAAGAAAATCCGGGATTGAGATACTGTCAATTTTGGAGCAGAGAGTGTCAACATGGTGGTGTTGTCATGCTTGACGGTAGCATTAGCATTAGCCGACCTAGCCAGGCTAGCTAATGCACGGCTGTCCGCAACCCTGCCGGAGTTTCTGAGAGGACAACGAGTAGTGGACCAGAGGGATTTTATTGCTGTGGAGGAGTTGTCATGATTGAAGTTCCTGCGAGACCCACGATGGATGTATCTCCGGCGGGAGAGGAGAGCGATGTCCGGGTGGTGGTGCAGTGGTGGAGGCACGGGCAGATGCCAGCGGATCCAGAGAAGCTCTGCAGCTGTATACCGGAGCGGTTCTGCCATCGGGTGGTGGCAAAACGACAGGAAAGTCCAGATAAGAGCAGACCAGATGAGAAGCGTGCTGGCCCACATCGTGTCTGTGGCCAGGTGCTAACTTCCAGCAGGTAGGCTAGTGTTGGCTAGCGAGCACATAAAAAACACAGGAGCGGTAGCTGGATCAGTAGTCAAACGCAGGTAGACGCTTCAGCTCCCACAAAGTGCTAACACAATAGTCCACTCAGGCCACATTGAGGCCATAAAACCATAAAAACACTTAAAGGTTACTGGAGAGCAGCGGCAGCCAGTCGCGCCAGCGTTCACTCAACCGGAACCATATATTCGTTGCACAAGGTAGTCCTGCGCCCACACAACAAAGTCGCACCACTGCATCCCTGTGATGAGCAGCTGTCCTTGCACTTGCCAGTAGTACGCATGGCTCTTCTTTAGTTGAGGGGAACCATGTTCCAGTTGCACATACTTGCAGTCAATAAAGTTGTGCACATTTGGGCATTTGAATTCAACAAGTCCAAATTGGGGGTATTCAGTGGGGTCAAAAACAACACCATCGGGGGGCAGCAAGCCAGGGAGTAGTTGGGTGAATGACAAGACCGCAAGGTGCATAATTAACATTCACTGACTGTACTCAGCTGCTACTGCAGGCTCCATCTCAGCACCCCTCCTCATGTCTGCTGTCTGCGTTGTTCCCTTTAATATGCGCTCTGCAAGTGACTCTGCAGAGCTCTGGCCTCTGACATGACACACCTCTCGAAACCTAGAGGCAGTCACCCTTGGTCGACAGAGCGGATGCCACTCAGAGCAAGAGCTTTGCTCACGTGTAGCCTCCTCAATTTTGTGAGCCATCTCCACAGTCACTGTCAAGCTGCTGAGATGTAGTAGCTCCTCTTCAGAACACACAAACACACAGTCAGATGGCAAGCTGGTGTAATCCTCAAGAGGCAAGTGCGGTGTTGGTGGTGCGTCATGGTGGAGTGTGATATACCGGGATGTCAGTGCTGGCTTCCTGTAAGAAAGAACACTGTCCCTCTGCACCAGCCCAAAGGCACTTTCCACAAGGGGCTTGTCAGGTCCCATGTTCATCGTGGTCACTAGTGGCCTGTCCTCAATGCTGAATTTTGCATATGCCTCCTCAATTCTGAACATGCAGGGGTCTGGTAAGGGACCCACCATACCTCTGTAGAATCCACTCCTATAAAGAATTGTTAAGGTAACACAGCACATTAACAAGAAAAAATAAAGTAAGAAAAACAGCAAATGAACAAATAACGACATGCATTGTAAAATGGGAAACAATATCTTTACTACTCACATTACCTCACTCCAGTCTGCACCATCCTGTTTGGTACTGGCTTAGTGAAGACCATGGATTTGATTGGCCCTGGCCTCACACCTTAAGTGAGAAGACATTTTCAGTGGAAGGAGTCACTTAAAAAATGAGATCAATAAACATAATTTAATCTCTTTTTAAGTTACCATTGTTCGCGGCTTGTGCCATTGCTGCTCAGATTCTGTGCAGCTATGCACGGGGGGCACAACTGGTGTCTTGAGTTGGGAGTAATGTGCTGTTTGAAACAGCAGTGCTACTGCACACAACAGTGCCTGCCACACAGGAGCATTGTGTGCGAGTCACCACAACTGGTGATGAATCGCGAAGCTTGATCTAACGTTACCTTCTCTGCCTACTAAAATAAATATGACTAAGTTTCCTTGATAACCATAATACCTTAGATAGTTTACATTAACAGGATATTCTTGATGTAAATTTGTTTTCTGTCATCTTATCACACACGTTTTAATTTTATCCTCATCAACTTGATCAAATGTTCTGACCAATCAAATTAGGTACAATAAAACATTCAAGTGAGTGTTCCTTGAGGTATAAACTTAATTAATGCTCAACTGAACTGAACTGAATGGGGATGAACACATTTTCACAGCTCCCTGCCTACACTCAAACTGTGTGGCGTCTCACTCTTCCTCATTGACCTGTAGCACAGAGCTCTGACACTGATCTGGCCTGAGAGCCTGTCTTTATTGGACACTGAATGAAATAACAAATACACGTCTCATTACTGTTAGATCTGTATTAATCACATAGACACATCTTACAGATGTTACTTCATACGTTGGTAGTAACTTCAGGTGGCTACATAACGTTACTGTTACAAACTCATAACAGTATCTTAAAACAACACTAAGATCAATTAACACAATACACCAAAATAGCTGTCTGATATAAAACGTTGGGTAAGAAATCACATTATAATATTGTAAAGCAATATTAGGAACAGATAAAGCACATAGCGTTACCAACAGACAGGTTAGTTAATATAGTAGCTACCACTAAACTTGTACAGCGGAAGCTAACATTGACATTAGCTAGCGTTAGTTAGTCAGTTAATAGTTGTGTTCTTACCTTCATAGTTGTGTATATATGACACAGCATATAATTTAAAACCCTTGTCTAATTTGCTGGTTGGAGTTTCAGTAGTCCTGCAAATCTGATGAACATCGGTGATGTTTAACTTTGGCAGCTCCTGTAAACACCGGGTGTAGAACGTCACCATCACTGAGCCGGAAACAGTCGAGCAGCACTAAGTTAAACCCGGAAGTGTTTGTGCAATCAGTCCATTGGCAAAGCTGGGAGTTAAACATAGGGCTAACGTTAGCATCGAGTAGCTTAACATTATTTAGCATTCAGACAGTAGTAGTACTGTGTGAAAAACACAGATAATGAATAAATTGAATAAGGGTAGTGCTGTTTTGGCTGCGGGAATGCATGGGCTGCTGAAAAACCCTGCGGCAGCCTGCGGTGGAAAAGGTTGATCCATGCTACAGTATGAATGTGTCCTGATGCTATCAGCCAGTGTTTGTGAATTCTTACAGCAGTGGTTCCCAACCTTGGGTCAGGACCTCAAATGGGGTTGCCAGATACTTAAATAATTGATCAATTAAAATTAAATTCAGCTTTATAATGTTAAAGCTGGTATGACTCTGGCTAGTTGTTGACCACTTTTGCGAGTCCTAGTGAGTTCATATCGCAAATACTGTAGATGCATGGTGTGAGTGCGAGTGCTTTAGCCCTATGCTTAACTTCCACCTTTGCCAGCTCACCACTTAAAGATGTCAGAAACATTGTATGTTGTCACCAAACGACCTCTCATTTTGAACATTTCTCACCTGTGTGCTGGCTCCAGCAGGTGGGCCTTTATCGCCCTGCTTTGCAACTGGTCCTGAGTACTGTCTAAAACAGTACTTTTTTTCTTTTTTCAAAGAAAAAAAAGGTGCAACTGAAAGAAATAGTATCTCAACTATCTAAATATGTGAAAGTAAAAAATGACAATAAATAATTTATTCAAAAGAATTATCAGAGTGAATCATAATTATATTAAACCTGAAAAAACTTTTTGTACACTTATTTTATTTTGAATACATTGATGTATTTTTCAAAATTCAAGATCAAAACTTGAATTTTCAGTTTCAAATTTTATTTTTTCAAGTACAAAACTTTTGGCCCCAGTTTAGCTCCATAGTTTTAAAAACACAGTACAGCTGTTTCAAATGCTTTTTAAACAACTGTATCCTACAGATTACATCACTGCACTACAATACAGTACAGTTCTGTATGTGAATATAAATATACAGTACTGTATCATATCAGCAGTTTGTCAGAAACTTTGCAGAGACGTTTTGAGAGAAAATAAAAATGCAGTGGCTGAATGCTAACATTAGCTGTTGTCTCACTGTAACTAATGTGTCATCATTTATGTAGTTTTATCTTGAAATGTCCTGATGTCCCTCCAGATTTTCTCTATTATTGTCTCCTCAGTTGCTGATGAATCAGGAAATGAAAAACTATCTGTCAGATTCTCTTCCTTTATATGACTTTGGAACCTGGATCGCAGCAGAACCACACCAGACAGTGATGTCAGAGGAAAATGGCTGCCATGTGAACATAAATGGACACAGTTCTGATCATAGAGGAGCAATAAAATAATTTTTAAATCCATAAAATACTTTTAGACTTATTTTTTTATTTAATGTAAAACATTTTATATATTCATTTTTCACAACCTTTCAAAGCCCACCTGCAGGGTGATCATTGATTCAGATATAACTTATAGATCATGTTATATAGGTGATACTACCACTGCTACTAATGATAATAACAATCATCATCATAATAATAATAAGAAGAATATTACAGATATCACAGAGATAAAGGATATGTGCCCCAAAGATATTTTTAAGATAAAGGATCTTGTGTGTCCAAGTTATTATAAAGACATTGTTTACTGCAGGTTGTTTCTCGTCTCTCATCCTGTTTTTTTATTGAAGATTTGTAAAACAATATATTGTGTCCTTAGAACATCAGCACCATGTTCATTACTATACAAAACAAAAATATAATCTAAAAATAAAAATAAAATATCTAAGGGGTCTCCTCTAATCATTTTTAGGCATCGTTAATGTTCAGTTGTTTCTTTGCAGTTTTCTTTTTCATAAACTTCAGTGATTTCTCTTATAAATAAGACCAATAATTGTTGTTTCTGAATACTTTTGCATGTATGAATAAAGAATTTACCTAAATGAAGGTATGAAGCAGAGAGTTTTCTGGTGGGACAGAGAAGAGATTTCTGTCCAGTAAAGGTGAAAATGCCACAAAAAGATAAAAATATGATAAATCATGGATCTGACGTGAAGTTAGATTTTATCAAGACACAAAATAATCTGGATCTTTCTTAAAGGCTGAGTGAAGGCAATTCAGACATTTTCTTCTAAACACATTATTATAGACCCTTTTACAGCCGACGTCATCCAAGAGCTGCACGCGCATTTTGGCAACAGAAGTATTGTCTCCTCCAGTCATCCAGACCAGTTATCAAGCTGCAAACGTTGAATTAAACGTTTTACCAGCACCAAAATCACCAAAACATTTGTTTATTGAGTTCATGATACTTCAGAACTGATATTCCAGTGGTTGATATAAGTTTCAGAGCAGTTGGTGGCGTCTATGGCTGCAAGTTAATAAACGTGTTGATTAGACTGAGAACACGATTAAAACTGCTGGTGTTTGCAGCGGCTCATTGACGAGCTGTTGTGGTCCGCCGTACTTCTGTTACCAAGATGCACGCGCAGCTTTCTCATTGTTTACAAACTGTAAAAAGGGTCTATAGGTCATAAATGCTCAAAACGTGTAAAAAGCCTCCTAATTATTAGGGGCTGGGCAGCCTAAGCTGCCAGGACCCTATTGTAATCCTGCATGTTCTTCTTTTCTTTCTTTCTTTCTTCTTCTTTCTTTCTTCTTCTTCCGAGGAAATCCTACTTCCCATGCACGAAAAATGACCAAACTTTGCACAAAGGTCCAGTCCCATGTCAGATTGCCTCAGCTGCAAAAACAGGCCAATAGTCCTGATGGTGGCGCTACAGCAAGCCTCTAAAGTTCAAAATGTTGAAAATTCATAACAAATCAACCATATGTGCTACAGATTTACAACTTTCACCAAAATGTAGCCCCAATACTGAAGAAACTTTTGTACATTTAAACCTATTGCAAATTATGAAGTCCATCACTCTGTTTTTTTCAAAAACTGTAAAACTTATTAAACCTATCTCCTCCCACAATTTTTGCTCAATTGGCACCAAGCTTGCTACAGAGCATCTTCAGACTGTCCTACACAAACGATCCACACAGATTTTTGATTTATCAAAAATTGAGCCTACAGTGCATCAAAATGTTTGACTGTAAACGGTATTATAAACATATACTTGCAAATTCTTGCTAAATACATTTTCAATGTTCATGAAAAAAAATGACAAAATTTTGGAGTCATTGTAGATGATGTTTGGAAAATATCAGAATTTTATCTCAAAAACTGAATTTTTTTACAGCATTTTGAATTTCACTCTCATGCGAACAATTGGAGTCAATGCAAAAATGTCATTTTTAAACATCAGTTTTTCACTTTTGGAGCCAATAAATCATTGTTAAAAACTAATGACCAACATCTCCATGCTGTCTAGATGCAATTTGTGTATTTTGGGATTTTTGTCTCAATAATTGAATTTTTGACAGCCATTTGAAATCTGCCTTTACATGCTAACAGCTGCTGTCTTGCACACAGGTGACTGACTTAGTCAATTTGTGAAGCTACAAGTGGTGTTTCCATTTCCCAATTAGCTCAGTGAGATAGAGGATGGTTCTTGGTGTTGAAGGTTGTGAGTTCAAGCCTCAGCTTGTACAACATTTCCATATGAGAAATCTACCCAAACTTTTCACAAAGGTCCAGTCCCATGCCAGATGTCCTCAACTGGAGACACAAGACAATAGTCCTGATGGTGGCGCTACAGCAAGCCTCTAAATTTCAAAACTTTGAAAATTCACAACAAATCAACCATATGTGCTACAGCTTTGGAACTTTCACTTTGAAATGTGCTTTTCCATGGCATGGATGGCTGCTGCCTGGCACCCTGATCCTTGGCTTAGTCAATTTGTGAAGCCACACATGAACTGTCACTTGCCAATTAGCTCAGTGAAATAAAAGACGGACTTCAGTGTCAGAAGTCGTGAGTTCGAGCCTCAGCTAAGGCAGGATGGACTTTCAAATGTGAAAGCCTTATGTTCAGGTATCATGCTATGTGGATTAGAGACTACTAAGGTTAAAATAATTATGATTCAGGGAGTTTTGGGAAGAGACAAATACTCTTTATCAACACGTTTCCCTGTTATCCCTTGTCTCTTTTCCCTGTTTATTTGGCTTAGCTATCAGTCAATATGCAGAGTCTCTTGTGCCAGAAATTGTGAGTTCAAGCCTCAACTGATGTAAAATGCACATTAGAATGCCACCTTTTTTTCATCTTCCTACACTCTGCTTGTTGCTCAGAATTGCCTAATTTTGCCTAAAATTGCCCGGCCCCGACCATTGCTGCACAGCAGCTATAATTTAGAATTGAATTGTGGAGTTAGACTTCAGATTGTGTTTCAAGATTTCTGTGTTCAGGATTTTGTGGGCGGCTCTAAAATGTGTGTCGTATCACAGCTTCCATTAGCATAAACCCGCCCCTGCTGCTCCAGCGATATAAAAACGTACAGCGCAGTATCCTCGGCGGTTCTCCTGCTCGCTCACGAGTCACAGACAGCGCTGATGATAGTTTGCTGCTCGCTATCTAACCAGTTATGTCTCATCCACCACATGCATGTGTGTTCCCTGGATGCCACAATGTGCAGAGTAGCAGCTTGGTGACTTTATTTAAGGGACCTTCACATGATAAGAAATTTAGGGCGTAGAGTATGGGCTGAAATATGTGCCACCAGAAACTGAATTTGAATCATTTATATTTGAATTTGAATTACATAATTTGAATTTGTATTGTTTAATGAATCTGAATATAATTTGAAATTGAATTTATTAGTCTGGAACTGAAATCCAATAAACTTTATTTTATTTATTTATTTAACCTTTATTTAACCAGGTTAGTCCCGTTGAGATTAAAAATCTCTTTTTCAAGGGAGACCTGGCCAAGACGGTCAGCAGCAAAAACACAAAGTTACAGACAAAGACACACAGGGAGACAAAATATCAAAATTTACAAGCACTAAAAAATTTCATAAAGATAACTAATCAGAAGTCAAAAAATGAGAGTTCTGGAGTAATTGTACAAACAGGCAAGTTAAAAACATCGACATCATAGAACTGCTTCCAGTCTTCAGTTTAGTTTAAAAACATTTTAACGACACGAGCTCCTTAGTTTATTGTTTTTTAATTTTTTTACATTTTCTTATTCAAAGCGCGCGACGTTTTTGTTGATATTTTTTATGTTTTGTGTTACGATGAGTGTCTAATTCAAGATATTTACGCCGTAATCAATCCGTAGAACGTCTCATCCTCATCCTCCTTGCTGGAAATGTACGTATATATATATTTAACCTAATAAGCTATGCTTCAGTTAAACCATACGTTTTTAAATGTATTGTAACGTTATATTGTCTCTAAGGACTTTGGTTTTGCTAAACATAATCGTATAATAATAGTAACGTACTTCCGCTACGTCACTAAGATGGCGGCCGTTGAGTGTGGAAAGTGTCCAGCAACACCCACTCAATTTTCCGGCCGTTTGAGTGCGCTAATACAACGCGCATAGTGCACTAGATTTTCGCACACTGCTCAGTGTGAACGCACTTACGTACTCAAAATATTAAGTGTACGTGCAGAAGTACGCGATTTGGGACACACCACTGATCATTTTTTCATTATTTTGAGAACTAATTTTATAGGCCCCTTCACAGATTGTAAACATCCAGGTGGGCGGGGCGATCACTGGAGGCAGAAGCAGCATGAATACAGTGGCGCGTCCAAGCGCGGCTAGCTAGCTTGTATTGTTTAGGCTTGTTTGGCTATCGTTATCATACACAAAATGGCTAAAGAAGATGACAATTTATCGCAGTATGTACAGACACTCACTGTACGGGTTCGGGAGTGTTATTTTAAAAAACTGACGTTATCAGATGGGACCATCTTGACTGACCCCTATGCGCTCACTCAATGGAAGGACGACGTGACAGGTTTACCCTCTGTTGAATGGCCTGAGATTTACACTTACTTAATAGAGAAACCAAGCGTCTACAGTAAAGAGAAACTAAGGGCATATAAATCGCTAGATGCCAGTAACTATGTCCTAAATGGTCATGTCCAAGACTTGCAATACAATGATGTATCAGATGAGTTTTGTGTTGTGCGAGCTGAAGTTTTACCTAGCCAGCGCCAAGGTCACAAGACAACGATGTACCAGTCTTGGGTTATCGTGAGTCGAACAAACAACTACATCTTCACTGCAAACTGCACTTGCATGGTTGGGTAAGTAACCTACATCTCCTGTTTTCTAGTCTATTTCCACATCATGTGTTAAGTTATTGTGATGATAGCCTATAGCACAGGTCAGAAACAGTAAGATATTTAACAGGCACTGCAGGTTAGCACAATCAATGTTAGGCGTTGTTATGCTATATAAACATGTTAGCTATCCCTCAATTTCATTTTTTGTCTGATATTGCAGCCTAGGATCCTGTTGCAGTCATGCAGCGGCCATACTATTTAAGGTGGAGTTGTATGTTAGGATAGGGAGAACAGCACAGCCAGCAGTCACATCAGGGAAATGCTTCTGGAAAAGGACAAAGAGAGAGGTTAAACCAACCAGGCTTAGTGACATCAACTTCCAGAGGCCTTCGACAGGAAAGTTGACAGCAGCCTCAGCCAAAGTCAGAACATTCAGCAGCAGTGCGAGAGGTACCAGTATTAGACATAAAGGGTCTGGCCAGTCATGATCAATGTCGGAGGGAGGGAGGGAGGGAGAGCAAGGGAAGTGACAGGGAAGGATGAAGGGTGGGAGAAATGGAGTGACACAGAGGGAGAGAGGGAAAGGGAGTGAAAGGGTAGGAAAAGTAGGGAGGGATTGAAAAGAGAGAGAGAGAGAGAATGAGAGAGTGAAAGAGAGGGGAAATAGGGGAAGGGAGAGAGAGAGAAAGAGTGAGTGAAAGGGAGGGGAAATGGAATGAGAGAGAGACAGAAGGAGAGACTGAGAGAGGGGTGGATGGAGAGAGTGAGTGAAAAGGAGGGAAATTGGAGAGAAAGTGAAATGGAGGAATAATTGAAAGAGAGAGAGGGGAAATATGGGAAGGGAGAGAGAGAGAGAGATAAAGAGAGTGAGTGAAAGGGAGGGGAAATTGAGAGAGAGTGAGAGAGTGAAATGGAGGGGAAATAGAATGAGAGAGAGAGAGAAGGTGTAGAAGTAGCAAAACATATTTACTGGGTTAGTGGGACCCGCTTCTCTCTCTCAAACACACACATGCATGCATGCACACGTGCACACACACACACACAGACACAAAGTTCTGAGTAAATAATGATTGTCATTACTTCAGGTTTAAGTTTACTTTCAAGTCAAGTAAAACTTTTCACTTCTGACTCAACTCAAACTTTACATACAGCAAAATAGACAAAAAAGAAAAGTAGTGCGACGCAGGTTTGCGGTTTAGTAGTCTGTCATCAGGAAGAGGTAAATTAAAGACTGTATGAAACTTAACTTAGTCATGTGAAGTAGGCTATATATAATCAAGATAATTCTCAGAAAAGAGAGACATCAGAATGTGATGCCTGAAGCCACCACAGCAATAACATACACACTATAGAGTCTGACTAGAAGAGACGGAGCAGAGCCACTCACTGCCATGTATGACCCCACACTTGGACAGCAGAACCCAGTTGGCATAGCCGAGAGATGTCAAGAGGCTTACCTCAACATGAAGCACAACATCCACCCTGACCAGTGTGAGAGACTGGAAGCGAAAACAAAACAGCAGGCAAAATCCCAAGACTGGCACACTCACAGGGAAGGCAGGATTACCAGCACAACATTTCATAGTGTATGTACAAGTAATGGTGACCATTTATCCGAAACCACCCTGAAGAAAATCATTCACTACGATGATACCAACATACAGGTTCCAGCTGTTGTGTGGGGAAGAGAGCAGGAGGAAATGGCAAGGGAGTGCTACGCCAAAGAGGTCAACAAAATTCACAAGAATGCAAAGGTTAGCCTCTGTGGTTTTGCAATACGGCCTGATGAACCCCACCTTGGCACATCTCCTGATGCTGAAGTAGTATGTGACTGCTGTGGGGAAGGGGTGGTGGAAATCAAGTCACTATATAAGTACAGGGAAGGCCTACCGATCTCACTGTCACTGAAGATTTCTGCCTTGACCAAAACTATGAACTAAAGAAGACACACCCATACTACTTCCAGGTTCAACTGCATGTGTATGTCTGCAATGTACAGTATTGTGATTTTGTTGTGTGGACAACTCCAGAGATGATTGTGAATCGCATCCCACAAGATGAACAGCTCCTGCAGAAGGCTTTACCTACAGCAAAACAGTTATGTCTCTTGTATCCTGCCAGAACTTCTAAGCTGCAGCGAAGATCCTGCCCTTAAACCATCAGTATCTTGTAACACATGGGGTGTGAAGAGGAGTGGGAAGACAGGGAAAGGGGGGTGAAGAGGAGTGGATGGAGAGAGGAGGAGTGGATTGAGAGAGAGTGGGGGGTTCAGCATAAAGTTTAGATTGCTGCATTGATCCCACATTTGGCTAGTGCACACAGCAAAGTAACTTTGTGAGCCAATAGTCCTGATTTGTTCCATGTCCCAGTCAAAATAACTATACCCGTATATAATTAGCACTTGTATATATATATATATATATTTCTATTTCTAGACAATGCATTAAGACAATACTTTTTCTTTGATATTATTTACCTATCTGAAATACAGTAACTGATGTTGAAATTGTGACATTTAAAATAAGAGGTGGTTATTTGCTGTACATTAAATGAAGACACTGTAATTCGATTTGAGTTTTATTTGATGATTATTTCCATCTTCTTAAGTTCTAATCCTAAACAATCACAACAATGTATATAGTATTACAATGATCACAATCTAGAAAAAAGCTCTTTTAGTGACACAATACATTTCATACACATTACTCTATTTGGGCTACAGATTTGCAGAGATTCACCAGGGCACCACAAACAATCACCATGTCATCCAAGAGGCTAACTTGGGAAACTGGAATAACAGAATGCAAAATTTTGAAACTCTTCCATCTGCTTATAACTCTCTTGACATGTATTCTCACACGTGCCAGTTGTCTAGATTAGTCTACTTCACATGCAGGTAACTGTCTCTTTCCTTTAGTGAAACTTGGTATACACAAGGTGGCACCATATGCAGCAAGTTCATCCCTGATCAAGAATCCCCTGTCTGCTAAGATTTCATCTCTTGGCTCTAGTAGGTCCAAAAATCCTGATTCCAGTGTTATTTGTTTATCCGACACTCTCCCACCCCAGCCTTTGGACAGGAATGAAACTGCCCCTGCCGGAGTTATTCCCACCAGGTACTTAACTGTATTATTATGTTTGTAGTTGGACCAGGTCTGAGCTCTAGCAGTCAAGTTAGTAGGTCTCTCTATGAAAATTTCTGTACAGTCAATTATACACTGGCATCTCCTAAAACGTCGCCTGAAACTTTTTGGCATATTTTTAAGGACAGCACAGGACAGCCTTTGTTGGCCACTTAATAATAGATTTCAACATTTTTGCCATTACAGGTAGCCAGGATCTTAGAATGTTTGAAACTGTGCTTTCAGAGACTCTGAACCTATACGCTGTATCTCTATTACTGATTCCCAATCTCAATTTCATTAGAACCATTAATAAATGATCTTCTAGTGTGAGAGATGCATATAGCTTCTGCACACCACATTTTATTTTGCCCAGTAACCAAATGAAGAGGACTGACGTTAACCCAGTGAGAAATAGCAAGTAATTAGCATTGTCTTTGACCGTGGAAAACGAGAAGTGTGATTTCTGAAGCTCCTCTTTCAATCTTGTATTCTCCTCTCTGAGTCTGTAACAGTCATTTCTCAGGTTACCATATTCAGTACTGAGTTGGTCATACTTTTGACTGAGAATGTTGAAGGCTCTTTGTGGGACTATAGTCTCTTCTGGCTCATCTGTTGTCACTGGAACATCATCGGCTGGAAGACATTTGCACAGTGTCTTCAGTGTCAGTGCAATCTAATAATAATAATGTATGAATGACATAGAATACATAAAACAACAGAATTTATGTTCTCACCATGGCAAGAAGCCTCCTCCTGTTCATCTGTCCGAGTATCCCTTTTCCTTTTTCTTTCCAGTCTTAGAGAGAGAGTGAGACAGAGACAGAGTTAGACAGAGCCTGCATACAAGAAGGTAGGGTTAGCCACACAGTTTATAAACCTCAATTTGACAAATCTTGCAATCTTTTCCATAGGCCTGCCACTCTGCCGTCCATAGGGAAAAACAGAGGGAACAAAGTCTGGACTGTTTTCATCTGTAGAAGCCTCGCCTACAAAATAAGATGAAGCTTTATCAGTGTCAGGCAGCCTAAGCTTCGGCTAACGTTAAATACTGGTTGGTTGGGCTGGATAACTTTAGCTACTAAGTTAGTTGGTTACTAATTTCTGAAAAGGTAATGTTAGGCATGGCAAGATACACCAGAAAATGATTTATTTAGCTAGTTACCTAGCTAGTAACGTTAGTAGAAATTACCTGATATGAAGTGCGCACTGCAAACACAAGCATTTTTGATGATTGCCTCCGTCCAGTCCTTTCTTCTGATCGCATTTAGCCATAGTTGTCTTTGGTTTTTTTTGACTGGCAGCT
Organism: Lutjanus argentimaculatus; assembly: GCA_034769285.1. Taxonomy (NCBI): domain Eukaryota; kingdom Metazoa; phylum Chordata; class Actinopteri; order Lutjaniformes; family Lutjanidae; genus Lutjanus; species Lutjanus argentimaculatus. Next base: position 786,928 of record JAWZSL010000077.1, on the reverse strand, counting down.
GGTATCCGATAATATTTTAGATTTAAGCCATTACTTTCGGTTCTGGCACCCGACAGCACAGCAAGATGACACCATGATAGCAGAGATGGCAAAGTCCTGGCGCCAGCTAGCGACTGACGTTAGTAGCGGCCTGTTTGTTTTGCCTCCAGCTGAACACGTGACCTAATCGTGACGTAGGCTTAGAAAGGGCCTATATGCTTAGTGTTTTTTTTAATCATTCAAATTTGGCTGGGTGATTAATAACACGTTTCTGTGGTGTGACAAACTCAGAACACACATTTATTGCTACTTTACATAGACTTTGAATGTTCCCACGACCAAAGAAGATAAAAACATCTTTAATAATGTGTTTTGTTGAATCAAGTTTCAAACGTTTCATAATTTAATAATAATTAGATTATGAAATCTAATTGAACTAATAATCTAAATCAACTAATAATCATTTATTCTGCGATCAAATATTTTTATTGAGACAAAGTTTAAAAAAGGTTAAAATAAAGAAATATTACATATTTCTGTTTTAGTATCAGAACTGAAAGTCATGAGTCACATCAGAAACAAAATGACACCAACACACAGGGAGAACTGTTAAAATTATAACTTTATTTTTACATGATAAAAACTGTTTGGCCTCCTGCCTCTTAACAATAAAAACACATTTCCATTGCAGACTGACTCATCTTCATCATCATCATCATCTTCAGACAGGTATTTACAGGCACATTTACACACTGTTAGCAAACTGTACACAGTCTGTGCTTCATTACATCATCCTGATCCATTTATACAAACCCTTTAAAGTTTTTATTCCCTTGTAGAAAAAACGTTTCAGTAACAAACAGAGCTCGACCAATCAGAGCTGAGGATCTGTTTCATCATGTCCCGAAGGTTACAAAACTGTACAGAGATCAGGAGGTCAAAGGTCAAACTTTGTCCTCCGTTTACATACATCATCAGTGACATGGCAGAGGTCAAGCTCCACCTCTTGTCTTTATTTAAAAAAAAAGCTTGAAGAAGCACCATGAATCTTCATCATCATCATCATCATCATCACATGCATGCAGAAGTCTAATCTGATCAGAGAACTACAACTACGGGTCAAACACAGGCTCAAAAAACACACGAGGCAAAAACACAGTGGAGAGACGTTCAGAGTAAACAGCCAGAATCAGAAATATTAAAGACGAAGAAGAAGAAGAAAAGTAGCAGGAAGATCGTTCAAAAAATGTATCATTTATAACAACTAAACCTGTCAACGTTCTGCTTCAGTTCAGCTGCAGAGACGAGTGCTGACAGTCAGAGTCTGTCCGATTATTGCCTGATGGGTTCAGTCTCTGTCAGAGTCCATTTACACTGAAAAACATACAGCACGGGTCCAGGAGGTATCCTGCCAGGACAGCCCAGGAGAGTCCAGGAAGTATCCTGCCAGGAGAGTCCAGAAGAGTCCAGGAGGTATCGTGCCAGGAGAGTCCAGGAGAGTCCAGGAAAAATCCTGTCAGGAGAGTCCAGGAGACTCCAGGAGGTATCCTACCAGGAGAGTCCAGGAGACTCCAGGAGGTATCCTGCCAGGAGAGTTCAGGAGAGTCCAGGAGGTATCCTGCCAGGAGAGTCCAGGAGAGTCCAGGAGGTATCCTACCAGGAAGAGTCCAGGATAGTCCAGTAGGTATCCTGCCAGGAGAGTCCAGGAAACTCCAGGAGGTATCGTGCCAGGAGAGTCCAAGAGACTCCAGGAGGTATCGTGCCAGGAGAGTCCAGGAAGTATCCTGTCAGGAGAGTCCAGGAGACTCCAGGAGGTATCCTACCAGGAGAGTCCAGGAGAGTCCAGGAAGTATCCTGCCAGGAGAGTCCAGGAGAGTCCAGGAAGTATCCTGCCAGGAGAGTTCAGGAGAGTTCAGGAGACTCCAGGAGGTATCCTGAAAAGGAGAGTCCAGGAAGGTCCAGGAAGTATCCTGTCAGGATAGTCCAGGAGACTCCAGAAAGTATCCTGCCAGAAGAGTCCAGGAGAGTTCAGGAAGCATACCATCAGGAGAGTCCAGGAGACTCCATGAGACTCCAGGAAGCATCCTGTCAGGAAAGTCCAGGAAGGATCCTGTCAGGAGAGTCCAGGAGAGTCCAGGAAGCATCCTCTCAGGAGAGTTCAGGAAGTATCCTGTCCCACTCTGTGGTGGACAGCAGAGTTGCAGGTGTGGACTAAACTTGATGGGGTCATCCACACCTACTGAATCTTCCCTTTGTGACAGCCTCACACAGAGAAAACACAACAACCAACTGTTGCCGTGGCAAGACAGCTGACGATGTCCAGGCTGAATCCAAACCTCTGACCTGTGGACCTGCAGTCTGGATGTCCACACTTCGATTCTGTGAGGGACATAAACTTCAAAACTGACCCATTTCAATAAGTTTTAGTCAGAACAGTAAATATCAATACAGAAAGATGAAGCTGTACTGTAAAAGTTTTCAGATCAAACCCTCGGCTCAGGATTCTCACAGGATCAAATTGTTAAACAAACCACTGATCTTTCTAATAAATCTCACTGCTTTGTTTTGCATCACACTGAGTGAAGTCCACGAGTCTGTCAGAGAGGTTAAGATGTTTGGATTCAGCCTGTTACCAAACAGCTGATTGATATCAGAGCTGATCAACATAATGTAAGCAAAAATAGCTCAAAGTAATAAAATAAGGGATATGCTAGCTGTTGGTAGCTACAGGTTTGTTATTAACAGCATCATCATGAAGGTGACATGTGGATGTGACACTGCTTGTAATTGTGTTTGCTGGGTGATGTAACAGTTTTATCTTCCTTAAGACAACAATATTACATGGTTAACAAAGAGCTAGCATATGTTCTGCTAGTGGTTGTATATGTAGCTTAAAAATATGCAAACCATAACCAGCTAGTTTCAAATGCACAAGAGCTAATGTTATATATGTTATTCCAGCAACAAACAGCTAGTATAATGTTATGCTAGCTTTTTGAATATAACTTTAATGTTACATAGGCTGTGGGTGGCTAGCTGCTATTCTACTTAGTACAAACAGCTAGTTTCAAACAGCTAGCATATCTGATGTTATGCTAAATGTTTATATAATGTTATACAGGTCTGTGGCTGTGTTTGCTCAGACTTGTAACAGTCTGAAGCTGGTGCAGCTAGCAGTCTTTACAAGGTTATACCTTGATGAAGACCTAGCATATCTGTGATGCTAACTGTCTCAAGCCAGCCCACATCACAATAGCTACATACAAGTTATAAACTCACCTGTTAACTTGTCAGATCATTTTGGAAACAGCAGTTTAGATAACAAACTCAAGTCAGTTGAGTGAGTCAGTGAGTGAGTTCAGATTGTTATTTTCAAGTTAGCGCAATGCTATGCTAGCTGTTCTACAATATAGCAAATGTCATATTAGCCGTTAGCTCATAAAGATACTCAGGTTGTTTGTGTTCTAGCCTATGTACATGATGAGTTGGGCTTTGTGTAAGTCATTGTTTTCCCTCCATGGTTCAATAAGAGTTGAACATTAAAATTAATTTATCTACCCATGATGCACTGGGACACATGATCAATAAGGCTGCTGTCAGAACAGACAGACAGCGCCACCTAGCTGCAAGAGTGAAGGCACAGCTGGGATAAATATGTATAAATAGGACTTATATGTACACATAATAAGTTAGTAACTAGATAACACTTGCGTGCACACACACACACACACACACACACACACACACGCACACACACACACACACACACACACACACACACACACAGAGTTTAAACTCCTCCCCCAGATTTCAGATTGTTTTGATCATCGATTAGCTCTTTGTTCCTTCAGCAGGTTTCAGTTAGCTTGATTTTCAGAGTGATTCTAGTTTCTTTCTGTTTCCAGCTCTTCAACATGTTTGTCAAAGGTTTTTTGTTTCTTTGTTTCAGGACCTGTACATTCCTTGGTCCACTGTTCAAGAAGCTAGCTGCCAAGTTACGTACATCGCTAGCTTAAAAAAAACCCCACCAGAGGCAGTTTGAATTGTTGTGCTCAATGGATTCACTCACAGTGGTGAAGTAAATCTGTGCAAAGAGTTTCCTTTCAGTTCAATTTGTGCCATCGACCAATAGCAAGCCACCCTGACAGAGCTGAGCATTGAGTCCAGAGCAGAGGAAGCTATCATAGCTGATTAGCTGTGTTAGCTGCATCTGTTCAGTAACAGAGACGCAGCAGCTCTGGTTGAACTGAGGAGGTGTGAACTTTATGTCCAGTTAGCTGCTGTTTAATTTAGCTACTCTTCTGGTGTTGAGATGTGCTACTCAGTGGTTCTCTGGGTTGGGTTTAAGGTTACTCTGCTATTGACTTGTACTACAGTAGCATTTTTCAACAAGGCAGCACTTACCAACAGAACATTAACTATAAAATGGATCTCCTGCATCATGTGGCCCATAGAGCAATGCACCAGAGAGTTCTGCTGGCTGAGCTGCTAACTTCCTGTTTAGACCCTCACTGACTTGAACAGGGATAAAACAATTTAATCATGTGGCTCTCCTAGACTTCACAAATGTTATCAGAGTGAACAGGTCAGATCCTGATAGTGAAATGAATAATTTCATGGAGGTGTGATGCTAAAAAATGTATTAAATGTTTTATAGCTGTTTCTTTCACAATGTAAGTCTGTGAGAAAAAGTCTTTATATCTCATTGTCACACAGTCTTCATAACTATAAAAATGTACCAGATTCAAAAAGGAACCTGGGACTTATGTTACCATGACCTGAGATCAGATTGTTTGTTAAAAAGTCAAAATAAATAAGACTGTCAAACCTGATCCACAGTTCTACGGAAGCTGAAATTGACCCAAATAAACATCTAGAACCTGTCAGATGTTGCCAGGTCCAATAATTTAAACATCTATAAAAACCTGAGAACCCTGGTAAGTCAATCTGGACTCTACCTGGAACTGAGGAAGACCAATGAGACTGGAACAAGAGTGGGACAGTTCAGGTCCTGAGGTCTTCAGGTCAAATTTACTTGAAGAGACTTCGTTTGAACTGGAGACCAAAACTGAAACTGGAATCAGCCTGAAACCAGATTTAAAAACTCTCCCTGATTATTGCGTTCAGTAAAGCTCCGGACACGCAGAGTCGTGCTGGTTTCTGTAAAAAAGGCAAAAATATATGTCTGAGATCAGCAGGTCAATAATCAATACATGTGATCAGAAGATTCAAATTGTGCTTTCTGACTCTGCAAAGACAGCAGAGCATCAGGGAACTCTGGGACATGTAGTGCAAGGCAGCGGGTGATCGTGATGTTCCCTGATCTGATTGGTTAGATTGTCATGTCAGGTTGGTCTAACGCTGGGTTCAGGTTCAGGTTTAAGTTTGGATTCAGGTTTAAGTTTAGTTTGACTAAAGAACTGGGATCTCCTGAGTCTGACTATAAAAACCTCATATCTCCACACACACAAACACACACACACACACAGCAGGAAGACACAGTGTTAACATGAGTCCAGTGATTTCAGTCTCTCAGTGCTGCTGAAGGTCTTCATCCTCCTCCTCAGCAGGGTCACAAGGTCAGAGTTCATCAGAGGTCAGTGACCTTGTTCTCCACCAGGGCGGCGACCTGCTGCAGCCGATAGGCCAACTGCATCTTCTGACCTGAGCTGTCCTCCTCCAGAGACATGATGATCTGACAGACAGACACGTAGATACAGAGAGAGAGACAGACAATTAAATAGAGAGAGAGAGGTGCAGAAATGTTAGTATTTTAATTGACCCTTTGCTGAGTCCTGCCCTCCTAAGTTACTGTTGCTGGCACAGCACATGTGCAGTTCACAGTGATAACGGTGGCACATTTAATGTCTTTGATTCTCCAAGTGTAGCTGGCAAATAGTTACAAGCTAACTCCTGTGGGGATCTCTGAGCTACAGTGGTCTCCAGAAGTGTTCTACCAACACTGCCCCACTGCCACGTGGGTAAATTTGAGGATTTATGTTGGCTAAGGGAATAAACCCTGAACTCAAATCTCAGCTGGGGATAGGTGGTCCAGCAGACCAGATCCCTGGAGTTCAACTGCAGCTCCTGCCAGACAAAGGTCATCATGAGCTTCTCATGGTACTGAACGTGTGTCTGGCAGAGTGAGGATGGTGTGTGTGACACCCCCACCCTAAATCCCTAATCCAGGACTGGGAAACGTTACAATACACCAACCAACAGAGGACTGAAAGACACCAGAGGATTGCAGGCATCACCTCAAACATCTGAGCTCTCTTGCTTCTCATGTGGACGAGTGTGTGGCTCATGCATTGGCCTCCACAGCCACATGAAGCCACACCAGCATCAACGGTGCTGAGCCCACCCCCACCCCCCAAGCTAGCGTCATTATCACCGACCATCGACAGCTAGGAATAAGAGGAGTGTGTGTCTGTGCGTGTGTGTTACCTGGTCGTAATATTTGTTGATGTACTTGTAGAGTTCATGAAGAGCAACAAGACTGTTCATCTCTGAGGCAAAACTCTGCAGACAGGCAGAGACACAGTATTAAGTTAATGTGAGCTTGTTTGTATTTCAGACAGTAACATGTAGTTCTGGTTGTGTTTACTGACTCCAGACAGTTCAGTCAGAGTGGAATTCATCTCCTGATAACAGCCTGAGGCGGCGCTGTGGATGTCACTGTAATACCTGCACACACACACACACACACACACACACACACACACACAATAATTCTTTAGTTATTAATCTGTACTGCAGTGAATGAGTGTTTCTATGGTAACTGAGTGTTTCTATGGTAACAGTTTGAAGGCCCTCACTCACCTCTCCACCAGCTGTTTGTATCGGGGGATCTCTCTGGCATACAGAAGCTTGTTTACAGGAGAGTCCTGATTGGATGGAAAGTTAGCATGAGGTCGCATGATTAAAGAGTTAACACATGTACAGATACTGTCACATACAGACAGACAGAGAGACAGACAGGTCGTACCCGTCCCACTTTGTGCTCGGAGGTGGTGCAGGAGTCGATGAAGGTCTGAGCGATGACGGACAGGACGGCGTCGATGCTATCGCTCACCTGAACGTCCAGAACAAACTGAGGATTCTTCAGGATGTTCACCCAGAACCTGAGAGGGAGACTGGACAGAGACAGACAGGTCAGAGACACAGACAGATCTGGGACAGTCAGACAGCTGCCCAGGTGTGCTTCTCACCTGTTGGTCTTCCAGATGTGGACGGTCTCAGGGTCATCGATGCCGTGTTTCTCTGCCATGTCATCCAGGAAGTCAAAGAAGAATCTGACGGCGATCGGAGGAGGACGCTTAGTACTGAGGATTGCCACAAAGACATCGTCCACAAACTTCTGCAACGTCCCCTACAGAGAGATGGACAGGTAGAGAGACAGACAGGTCAAGATGGACAGGTAGTGAGACGGACAGGTAGAAAGACAAACAGGTGGAGAGATGGGCAGGTAGAGAGACAGACGAGTCAAGAGACAAACAAGTAGGTAAGAGACAGGTTTAGAGACACACGTGTATCAATGACTACGTTTACATGCAGTCAAATAACCCTTTCATAACCGGAATATTAGCAATAACCCAGTTGCGCATGGCCATGTAAAACACCAATAACCCTTTTACCCAAATATGACCCCTGGGTTACTCCTTTTCTAACCCGAATATTTGGTCATGTATACGCCTGACGGGATATCCCCATTGAAGGGAACATTAATTTGTGTTCTGTGCATGTTCTATTCGCAAAGGATCTTGGTCTTTTGAGTACAGGAATACAGGAAGAAGCAGTGTTAATTTTGTCAACTAAAACTTAAACGAAAATTCATGACTTCTGGGTTAAATACTGTCAGAGATGGCAGCATACGGACGGATTTACCTCCAACAGTTGGCAGAAAGACGCTAAAATCTCCCGAAGAATCCAATCCAAACCTCGGTGAATAAAAGGTTGTTTTTTTTAATAAATATATAATTCTAATTTGTGATCACTGACTTTATTAAGCCGACTGTATCTAACACCACAACACGCACCGTGCCAGCATTATGCTGGAGAAGCAGCACCAGCGTCTGACCACAAACAAAATAAGGGATCCGTGTCAGCTTAATATCATGACTTTAAAAGCACTGAATTACTTACCTTAACGAATTTCGTTAGAATAAAATATGAAGAATTGTAAAATATCATTTCTATGAGGCTGTTCAGTCAGACAGCGACAGATCACAAGTAATTAACTTATATCATCCTGGCAGTGTAGTGAAGATCAAGCTACGTGCAGCTTATTCAGTCAATATTGTTCATCATAATGTTGATAGTGCTGAAATGACATTTTCTGCCTAAATAATTAATACCTCGATAATACAGTACTCTGAGCCTTAAGGTGGAGCAGCCATTCAATACGTTGTTACTGTGTGACAAAATCTGATGTGTTGCGTGAAATGCATCAGTACGTATTAATGTGGCGGCTGCGGAGTCGTCGTCCTGTCTCCGTGCGTCGAGACGTTGTCCGTGCGTCGCTGTTTTGATCGGGATATCCCAATTGATTACAATTACCATGTATACAGGAATAACCCTGTTTGCTCACGCATGTAAACGGGTTATTCTGAATGTTTCAGAAACCGGAATATTGACCTTAACCCGAATATTGACTGCATGTAAACGTAGTCAATGTGTATAAGTTACCTTCATGGACAGCAGTCTGGTCAGGTAAATTTCAGGTATGGCCTTGGCTCGTTCTCTCTCCCTCATGCTGCTCTTTCTGTGTTTTGGGATTTCAGGATCTTCACTGCTCTTCACCAGGTGCCAAAGACGCAGACCCTCCTCTTCCTCGCCCTCCAACATTGGCGTTTCTATGGCAACCACACACAGACCATCAGTCACCACAATGACCAATAAAAAAAACATCAGGAGTATTCATTGGACAAAACTACAGAGGTGTTGATTCTAGATGGCTCTCTTTGTGTTAGGTCTGAGTTGCAGACCACACTAGATGCATTTGGCCTGTGGTCTTGATGTTCTTTAAAATTCTTACATTGGTTCTGGTTTCTTATTCCACATAAATGTTACAGAGAGTTTAGATATTTGTCTGGATTATAGATGTACTCATGGTTCTCTTTGGGCTAAATCTGGGTTCTAGGTGCACTACATGGTCCCTTAATGTGTTCGTTCTGGGTTAATATGGTTCTTGTGTTGTTGGTTCTGTGTTCTCGATAGTTTAAATGGTTTTCTTTGTGTTCATTCCAGGTTATACATTGTTCTCTTTGTGCTGTTGCTGGGTTCTAGATGTTCAAGATGGTTCTCGTGTTGGGTTGTAGGTTTTCTACGTATTTTGAGGTTCTGAATGTTGTGTTTGTTTTGGGTTCAAGATGTTCTAAATGGTTTTAGTTTTATCCAGGTTATATGTAGTACTTTGCATGGGTTCTGGTTTATATATGTTCTAAATGGTCTTTTTGTTTTGGTTCTGGGTTCTAGATGTCCTACATGGCTCTCTCTGTGCTGACTCTGGGTTTCAGATTTTCTAGATATTCTAGGTTTTCTAAATTTTTTAGATGTTTCGATATGGTTCTGCAGTTTGTTGTTTCTGGGTTCTAGATTTTCCACAGATTCTATATGTTTTTTCTCTTGATTCTTGTCTTTTTCTGTTACTTCTGGGTTATAGATGTTCTACATGTTCTAGATGTTCTATATTGATATTTTTGTGTTGCCTTTCTTGCCTTTTTGTGTTACCTTCAAGATTTTCTAGATTGGTCTCTTTGTGTTAATAATAAGTTCTAGATGGTTGTGTGTGTTCTACATGTTCTATGTTGTTCTTTCGGTGTCGGCTTTGGGTTCAAGGTGTTCTAAACAGTTGCCCTTTGTATTATTTATGAGGTTCTATGTGCATTGCCTAATGGTTTTAGATGATTATATTTGTCTGAATGTTGGTTTACAGGTGTTATTAAGTGTTGTTGTATATGTTCTAGATATCCATCCATCTTCAACCACTTATCTGAAATCGGGTCGCAGAGGTAACAGTTCCAGCAGGGGACCCCAGATTTCGCTTTCCCCAGCTACATTAGCCAGCTCTGACTAGGGGATCCTGAGGCGTTCCCAGGCCAGGGCAGAGATATAATCCCTCCACCTGGTCCTCGGTCTGCCCCATGGCCTCCTCCCAGCTGGATGTGCCTGGAACACCTCCCTAGGGGAGACGACCAAGTGGCATCCTTACAAGATGCCCGAACCACCTCAACTGGCTCCTTTCTACGCAAAGGAGCAGCGGCTCTACTCCGAGTTCCTCACAGATGACTAAGCTTCTCACCCTATCCCTAAGGGAGATACCAGCCACCCTCCTGAGAAAACCCATTTCGGCCGCTTGTATCAGCAATCTCGTTCTTTCGGTCATGACCCACCCTTCATGCTCATAGGTGAGAGTAGGAACAAAGATTGACCGGGGGATTGAGAGCTTTGCCTTCTGGCTAAGCTCTCTTTTCGTCACAACGGTGTGGTAAAGCGAATGCAATACCACTCCCGCTGCTCCGATCCTCCGGCCCATCTCACGCTCCTTTGTCCCCTCACTCGAGAACAAGACCCCGAGATACTTGAACTCCCTCACTTGGGTTAAGGACGCATTCCCTACTCGGAGTAGACAATCCACTGGTTTCCTGCTGAGAACCATGGCCTCAGACTTAGAGGTGCTGATCCTCATCCCAGCCAATGACCTGACCAATGATGCCATCAGAACCACATCATCTGCAAAAAGTAGCTTTGCAATCCTTAGGCCACCAAACTGCACGCCCTCGCCCTCATGACAATGCTTTGATATCCTGTCCATGAACGTCACGAACAGGATTGGTGATAAGGTGCAGCCCTGTTGGAGGTCAACCCTCACCGGAAAAGAGTCTGACTTACTACCAAGGACATGGACACAGCTCCTGCTTTGGTGTATAGTGATTGGATGGCCCTGAGTAGTGACCCCCTCACTCCATACTCCAGCAGCACCTCCCACAATGTCTCCCGTGGAACCCAGTCATACGCTTTCTCCAAATCCACAAAACACATGTAGACTGGATAGGTGTACTCCCAGGCCCCCTCCAGGATCCTAGCGAGAGTGAAAAGCTGGTCTGTTGTTCCACAACCAGGCAGAACCTGCATTGTTTCTCTTCGAGCTGAGGTTCAACTATTGGCCTGACCTTAGAGTAAACTTTCCCAGGGAGGCTGAGTAATGTGATGCCTCTATAATTGGCACACACCCTCTGGTCCCCCTTTTTGAAAAGGGGAACCACCACCCCGGTCTGCTACTCCATAGGCACTGTCCCAGACTTCCAAGCAATGTTAAAGAGACATGTCATCCACGACAGCCCCTCAACACCCAAAGCCTTCTGCATTTCTGGGCAGATCTCATCAATCCCTGGGGCTTTGCCACTGTGGAGTTGTTTCACTACCTCAGTGACTTTCTCCAGGGAAATTGTTCTACATGATTCTCTCAGTGTTGGCTCTGAGTTTCAGATGTTCTTGATATTCTTGTTCTAAATGTTCTAGATGTTTAAAGTGGTTCTGTCTATGTTGTTCTTGGTTGTGGATGTTCCACATGTTCTATGATTGTTTAGTTGTGTTCTTACTCTCTCCAGTCTGGAACACCTGGTTGACTCCGACTCCACCTGAACTCTGAGATCGAGGAATCAGGGCGACAGTTGCTCCGTCTGGAACCTGAAGAACGCAGGAGGAGAGTTCAATATTTATCTGATAGCATGTAAACAAGGACAGAAGGGACTGCGCTCTGATTGGTTGGTTGATGTTGTTACCTTGTAGTGCTGCAGAGTGTTGAGTCGTTTCCAGCGACCTTGAACCACCGCTGTGACATCATCATCTGACAAGGTCAGGTGACCTGCCTGACCTGAACGCCACTCTGTCAATCAAGCACAGAGAGACAGATCAGTATGAGCTGTCAATCAAACCACACAGGTGAGATTAGTGAAACAGGTGAGTCAGCTGTGTGTACCCAGGTCCAGACTGTCTGCTGCTGGTCTCTGAGAGAACGGAGCTCCTCTGTAGACCTGATCCAGGATCTTATCCTTTACCTGGAAACAGACAGAAAGGTGAGAGACAGGTTAAGTTACAGGCAGACAGACAGGTGATGAACAGACAGATAGACAGACAGACAGACAGATAAACAGGTATCTACCTGTGTGATGGTGTCAGTGTCGAGCACTTTAACAGGACAAGGTTGAACTTCAACTCCATTCTTCACCAACACTGTCAGAGTCTGAGGGAGACAGGACAGGTTCAGAGAGACAGACAGGTTCACAGAGAGAGACAGACAGTTTCAGAGAGAGAGACAGGTTCAGATAGAGAGAGAGAGAGAGAGAGGTTCAGAGAGAGAGACAGGTTCAGAGAGAGATAGACAGGTTCATTGTTTGTGGACAGTCTCTTAGGGACACCTGGCTGTCCATTATGAATTATATTTTCCAGGTGTGTGATTGTTGCCTACAGTAGACATATGTGTGCGTTGCCATGGTTACCATAGCGCAGTAGTCGATGTCCTCTCGCAGCAGGTGGCTGTCGTTAAGTGTTCGTTTGGCCTTTCCTGTCACAGCGTCCACCGGCCCTTTATCCACCTGATACTTTATCGCTCTGTAGAGCATGTAGAGAGGCTCCCCTGCCACCTCCTGACAGACAGGTGAGTTTGAGATGGACAGGTAAGTTTGAGATGGGCAGGTGAGCTGAAGACAGAGACAGGTCAGTGGTTTTGCTGACAGACAGACAGGCATTTACCTTGAGGAAGGAGTAGAGGCAGATTGACATCCAGTTGGTCAACATCTTTTCTACAACTGTCTCTGTCCTGAAACACAGACAGACAGATAGACAGACAGACAGATCAACAAGCCATCAGTTTCTGAAAACCTTGGATGAATCATGGATGAATTAATCAGGTGGTCTGGCTCGAGTTCCAGATCTGGTCATAATTTCTGGATCAGAATCAGCTCAGATTTGCTTCTATCTGGTTCTGAAGGTCTGGTGACATAATTGCATCTTTGTTTTTTGCAGAAGTTGTTCTTTTGCGTGTTGTGCAGCTGAGAAAACTATGCAGTAGAGTCTCCACACATAAGAAGAAGAAGAAGAAAAAGATTACCCTCGGGATCCTCCGGCAGGAGCTGCCACTATGACCCACAGATAAAAGATAAGGAAACAGATGGACATATGGACTACCATCACTTCAGCCTGTGTAACATTTCAGAGAGTAGAGCACCACCAGGGGCTACATCTAAAGCAACAGAACTATGGAATTGATAAAATGCAGAAAGCCCAGTTGCCTTTGACAAGACCTTGTTTTCTTGGGGACAGGATGTTACCAAGGACAGCTGATGTGTCGTGAGCTCCTCCACAACTTTGCATCTTTCTTGTGTTTAGTTATGTTTGGGTTTTTTTGTTTGTTTTTTTTGATCATGCACACCGCTCCAGCAAGTGCTATCATAGTGCATGATAAAGAAGAACTTTTGTACATGATCGTTGGTGGACAACACTTCTCACCATGATCAGTGCACTGGGAGTCCCCATGGCTAGGACTACCTGTAGCTGTACCTGAAACATGGAGGACACAGGAAGTGACAGTTGGGACCAGGGTCCTGGTCAGGTTGAAGAAATATTCTAACCGGCCTCCTCTGAATAAAATCTTCTATCAAATGTCCAGTCACTGGATAATAAACTAGATGTACTCAGGAACAGAATGGCTTTTCAACAGTACAGCATGAACTTTAACTTCATGGTTTTCCCTGAGACGTGGCTTGACCCTTTGATCCTGGACTCAGCTGGTGCTCCAGAGGGACTCTCTATTCACTGCCAGGACTGGATCATCAGGTGAGAACAAGAGGGGAGGTGTCTGCTTCTTGCTCAGTTTAACACAGTTTAAAGTTGTGTGCAGTTGACAGATTTGGCAGATGAAGTTGTGTTTGTTTTACATACCTGCGTAGCATAAGTTTGGGGTTCTTGGCGACATACTGCTGCACCAGGTCCTGCAGCAGGCTCTTCATGACCTCGGTGAAGTACTCCAGTTTGTCGTGCAGGGCCATGGTGAGCAGACTGGCTACGTAACCCCGATCTCTCTGAGAGAAACCCTGCTGGGCCTCCAGAGTGTGGATAAACTTTGAGACAGAGACAAAACAAACCATCATCTGCAGGTCCAGGTGTCCAGCTGACCTGAGACCAGGTCACATCATCATCACATGACCCTCCCCCTTTCCCCCCTACCCCCAACCCACCCTGGTGAGGAAGAGTCTGTTGTTGAGCAGGTTGTTGAGCTGCTGGAGACCTTGCTCCACAGTCTGCCTCCTGGAGTCCGGCAGGTCCAACTGACGGCTCAGTGGTGCCACCTGCTGCCCGGGGAAGAAGACTCTCTCTGCATATGTCCTGTAGTCCAGCAGTGGGAGTCCTGGTCCTCCAACATCACTACTCAGGTCCATCATCTCTGTCATCAAGTCTCCACACACAAGAAGAAGAAGAAAAAGATGTTAATTCAACAAACATGTACTCTGATCCTGGACTCCAAATGTTATTTTGTGAAACTTTGTCCCACTAAGGTTGAAAAGTGCTGTATCAGCACCTGTCGGGGTCCAGACCTTCAAATCCACCTCATCTGGTCTGACATCACAACATGAAACAATGGTTTCTTAGTCAAAAAGCAATCGCCACCACAATGTCAGTGTTGAGTAACAATGTCCACTGCTATGGACAAGATAGACACTGCGATAAAGGCTGTCATAAATTGATTTAAAGTACTGATGACTTTGAATAAATGTCTTAAAAGCAGAGTGCTGTTTCGATTTCAAAGGCCAGATGTTTTCTTGTGTTCTCTCGGCTAAATTTGGGAAGAGTTTCATCTACCAACTCGTCCCTCTGGTACTTGACAAATGAGTCACAAATATTGTTTGTTATTTCTCTGTTACTCATGCTAATGGAGGACCATTAACGAAGCTGTGAAGCTTGGTCTGACAGTGATGCAGCTTGATGTGCACAGAGACACAGCTAGTTAAACAGCTGTTTTCAGCCCCCCAGCGGAACATTCTGCACTCTCATTCTCACACTCATTCTGAAATCTACTGAGAGAAGCTGTCCGGTGTCGTTGTGGACAAAGTCCATAAAGATAATTAGTACATTAGTGTTGACCTAAAATAATGTTAAATTCACATGGAAACTTTGGTTTCTCGTGATTGGTTAAACTACAGAGATGAGTCAGAGTGGAAGTGATGTCAGACTGCAGATGGTCCTGGAGGCTGCGAGGACAGACTATGTTGTACACTGGGTGACAGACTGCAGAGGCCTTTGAGTAAATTTGTGTTTTTGGACTGTACAAATAAAACTGACTTGACTTGACTTGAGTGGACCATGTGGAGGTTTGGATGTGAGTGTGTTTGTGTACCAGTGAACTCTTTGCGACACTGGTCTCCCACATTGATCTCCAGAGTTTCCAACTGCAGCAAAACCTTCTTATAATCCCTGAGAGCCTGTTTACTCTTCCTCCTGCACACACACACACACACACACACACACACACACACACACACACACACACACACACACACACACACACACAAGCAAGAACAAGTCAGCTCATTGTGATTGATATTGAAAAGCTCTCATTACAAACTGTTAATTTTGACTTCTTGTTGAGATCACAAAGTTTAATCATGTAGAACATTTACATGAAGTTTAACTGAGTGGAAACTTAACAGACCTTCAATAACTTCATTCATTAGAACAGAACCTGTCAGACAAACACAAGGGCAAAGAGTTCATTGTTAAAGACAGACAGACAGGTGGATTCACACAGACAGGTACCTGTACATGAGGATGACGACCAGCACTGACAAGATGATGACAGCTGCTCCCGCCCCCAAACTGATCTGAGCAGCCAATGGGACGGGGGATAGCAGAGAGTCACTGTCATACTGAACGAGTCCCAGGTCCACCTGCAGGTTTCCCATGAACACCTGACAGACAGACAGACAGACAGACAGTGTAACGTTGGTTCAACATGCATGTAGCAGAGTTGTTATCAAATGACTTGGATCTAACTGTTGTATAATAATCTATATATTCTGTCGTTTATGTTTATGTCCTGTCTGTACCTTGAGGCTGGGCAGCTCATTGTCATCCACACTCATTGGTTGGATCTCTGGAGGTTCACAGTACAGGTGAGTATTGTCCAGAGTCTTCACCTCACATTCCTGATCCCCAAGCCGAGCCTTCACTTCCTGTCTGGAGATGGCTTTGGTCAGGTCCTGACCCTGAGGGACACCATAGGAACAAATGAGACATGAGACAGGTTCTATTGGTCAGTCAGTGGACAGACTGGTTCTACAGGTCAGTGGTTCAGATGTTTACCTCCACAGCGATCACTCCGCCTGGTTTGAAGCGATACGGAGCATCTGGAGTGTCACGATTCAGAGGAAAAATCTCGGGGTTGGAATAATAAATGAAGCTTTTACCCTGAGAGACAGACAAGTAGAGAGAGAGAGGTTTCTGTCTGACTGGGGTTGTTCTAAAGTAAACTTTAAAAGCATGTCACAGGCAGACAGACAGAAAGACAGGCACCTTGATTGTCTCATAGTGGACTCGGACATTGTCCAGTTGAAACCAGACTCCCTTTACTTTGAACTCTGGTGTGACTGTGGGGGTCGGACAGGTCATCTGAGAGGACGACAGGACAGAACAGTGCTCCGACACCTGAGAGACAGACAGATGGAGAGACAGACAAGTTTTTGACCTTTGACCCTGTGTGACACGTCTGACTCTAACTGATCGCCAGTTGCTCTCACTGTTGCCATGGTGCTGTTGAAGACCAGCTGCTGCTTGGCGGTCAATAGAGCCAATCGTCTCCTCCGTCTCACCCTCTGGACTTCCAGAGGCTCCACCCACACTGCTATGATTGGCTGTTGCACCACATCAAGGTTCCTGCCCATCACCATGATGACACGCCCACCTCTGAGGACAGGAAGTCATCACCTTATTAGGACATCTCTCTGAGTGATTAGATGATTGATTATTGATGACTGATTGGTGATCAGGTTCTTACGCGTAGAAGCTCTCTGCCGGCATGGCATCAGTGATGACAGGGTCGTCAAGGTAACGGAACGTCACACTGGGAACGGTTCTCTCTGCCTTACCGAACAGAACCCGGACTGGAACTTCACCAGTCTGATTACTGGAACCAGTCTGACACACTAGCTGAGTGTCATTGACCTCCTCCAAACTGCTGAGAGGACAGGGGACAAGGAGACGAGGAGGTGACGACAGACAAGAGGATAGGGGACAAGGAGATGAGAGAGAGGAGAGGAGAGGAGAGGAGAGGAGAGAGAGGAGAGGAGACAAGGAGATGAAATGAGGAGAGGAGAAGAGGAGAAATGAGACAAGGAAAGGAAATAAGGAGAGAAAAGAAGGAGATGAGTAGATGAGCAGGTGGAGCCAGAGAGTCATAAATCCACTGAAGTCTGTTTATACACTGAATACTTGACAGCACTGCAGCACTGCAGTACTCACATGTAGCAGGGCTGGAGGCCCAGGAAGGCTCTCAGGTCCGTCTTCTGTCCTGTCAGCAGCTGTCGCCCTCTGATGGTCAGTCGGGTTCCTCCAGAGACTGGACCTTTATCAGGAATCGGATCCAGGAGCTGTGGGTCCTGAAGAACACAAGAACACGAAACTTTAGTGAGGTTGGACTGTTTCAGAACCCTCACAGATACTGGGAGCATCAAACCATTTAGACTGAGGTTCCCATTTAATTTAATCTGAGGGTGCCTTGAATTTATACTGCATAACCTGATTATTGATCATTGATCATTGATCACCACAGGAGAGATGACTGGAGAATTCTTAGTAAAGTCAATCATCATGTCTTTGGTTTTAGACGTTTACGTCCAGGACCAGGACCAGGTCATCACTGCTGGGAAGAGACATGACGACTCTTGATGATGTGATGGCTCATATGTTGAATCTTTTAGTGTAGAAGTCAGATGAAAGAGTTTAAGGACGCAGCCCTGAGGCGATCCAGAGGAGAACAGAGGAACATCAGACACCACAATATGAAACCAAGTGTTTAAACCTTCAAAAAGTTACTGTAGCAGCTAAAAACGTCAGATTTATGAATGTCTACAGATTATTTTAGCACCCTGTGTCGACCAGAGAGGAAAAGTTAAACTGACAAACTCAATATTTCCAGTAAATCTCAGTGTCCATTCTCCTCTCCTTACTTTTCTGTGAGAAATTATCCCAGAGGTGGCCAGAGATCATTTAAGCAAACAAAGATCAAAACCAGGCTTTTTATGACCGAGGTTTTCTTACATTTCTGCTGTGTGTCAGGTCAAATTATCAGCTGTAATCTGGTCCGAATGATCCCACAGTTTTCACATTGGTCCTGCTCCACTTTCTGTCTTCTTAAATACTTGTTTTTTTGGTTTGTTCTGGTTCTTTCACTTATTGGTAGTTCATCTAGGCCTGGGAGATAAAACTAAAAAACCCATCACGATAGTGAAGTTTCATATTGGTGAATATCAATAATTATTGATCATGTAAGTTGTGACTGACAACATGCTGTGTTCTCCAGCAGGAAGTGGCTGAGGTGATAAAATTAGTTTGTTGTAATCTCACTGGGTCGTATGGACAAAATCAAATATCTATTGGTGTTTATACAAACCCATGAGATTCTTAAAATAAATAATCATAAGTAATATTGATGACCAAGTGGGTAAGAACAGATCATAGAACAGCTAGAACAGGCTGGTGAGTTCAGAAAATAACATCATTTTACTGTAATGCAGCCTTTAAAACCAGGAAAAAAACAACAACACATTAGATATCACAATAAAACACTATCCAGAATCTATCTGGATATCCAGTCTTATGTCACGATATGATATAATATCAATATATTACTCACAGACAGCATGAGGTGGTTCAACAGTAAAGCTGGGGCCAGAACACCTGAGGTCAGAGGACAGTGACATCAATCTCACCTGATAGGTGAAGTCCTGCATTGATTGTCCAGCTGGAGTTGTTCCCACGGTAACCAAGACAGGCCCCTCTCTCTGCTTCCCACTCGGCTGCAGCTCACACACAACCCTACACACACACACACACACACACACACACACACACACACACACACACACACACACACACACACCACAAAGGTTTCTTTAATTTGTGGACAAAAGAAGACATTTGAGGACGTCATCTTGCACTTTGATCAACATTTTTTGACATTTTATGGACCAAACAACTGATCAATTCATGGAGAAAATGATTCAGAGTTCAAAGAGAATTGAAAAATTTGTCCAAACATGTCCAGACATGTGGAGCTCCACATGTTGGACATATTTTTCAATTGATCTATTTTGTAAGTGACAAGACTGTGGCGGGATTAATTAATTTATTAATTCTAAAATGGTCAACAGATTAATTGACAAGCTAAACTACACTGAATGTTTCATAGTTAATGTGATGTAGTTCTGTTTTCAGCCAGTAGGGGGCACTATAGGATCATTATTTCATGTTCCAGGCCGGAGTCCAGATCCTACTTAGTGAAATGATCCAGAAACAGGATGACAGCAGTTTATTAATGCTGCAACAACACAATCATGATTAAAATATACAAATAATATTTCTATTTAACACTCTGCAACCAAAGTCTGCACAGAAAATTATACCATATACGATACAAACCACTTCCTCCAGGATTTCACAGGCTTTTTGGGGGATTGTTGCAGCCTAAAATGCCTGATTTCACCGCAGCTTTATTGAAAAATGGCAATGCATGTTGCAATATTTTGTGATGTTTTTTGCAAAGAAATTGTGGGAATGATTTTTTTCAGCAGGGTTTTTTGTATAATGCCTTAAAAATCAAAGGCAACCAAATCTAACCTCACCTGAAAGGCTCAAGATCACAAAAATTCAAACAAAATCTGCTTTAAATATAAATGAAGATGTTCACTTGTTGTTATTCCACAAAGAAGCAAAATCTTTTTGGAGCTCAAACTCAAAACCAGAACAAAATGTTAATAATAATGATAAACCTCTTCAGTACCTGTGACAAAATAAAATACATTTAAAGAACACAAAACAGTAAATACTCAAACACTGAGTCAGTTCATTGAGACGTACATGTATGATTTTAGTGTGGGGGACTGATATGATTTTTACTATGTTCTGTTACAGGTGAGTTACCTGGTGGAGATCTGGTATCCTTCAGGTTGGGGCGGACACTGAACACCTGCCACTGTGACTCCACCCACCACATCTTGGTACCTCATCCCAGATTGGACCCTGTGATCGTCACCAAGATTCCGCCCTCCAAAGGACCAGAGACAGGTAACACCTGTGGACAGGTAGACTGACAATTTGAATGTCTCCACAGCAAAGATCAAGGTGTCTTGAAGCGGGCCGTTGGACTCACCTGTGTGATCTGAGGAGGTGGGCAGGTGTCTGCTGGTATACCGGTACAGGACTGGTTGTAAACACAGCTGGGGGCGGGGCTTCTCGGACACCACACACAGCCGTACTCCTCCGGCACTGCCCTGCACTGTGAGCAATCTGATTGGCCAGCTGAGCAGTCGTACAGCTGGACTGAATAACAGAGGAGAGGGACTTTAAAATCAGCTGATGAAATCTTTACGTCTTACACACTCTCAGGTGAAGTTCTTACGTCGAAGGCCAGGTGAGGCATCAATGCGTCTTTCTCCTCTGCGCAGGTAGACAGGAGCCAAATACTGAAGCTGACTGACAGTGGACTGAAACTACAGACAGACAGACAGGTGGAGAGACAGACAGCATCTTTAAAACAATAAAATTAATTGAACTCTTTTGGTTAAAGCTAAAAATGACGCTGCAGCTTCAGTAACCATGGTGATGAGTTTCAAACTTGTAGTTTCTGATTTGGTGTTAACACTTGGTGTTAGCAGCATATTAGTTAAGTATTAGCACTGTGTGTGTGTGTGTGTGTGTGTGTTACCTGGTGTGGACTGCAGGTGAACGTGTGTATGTTGTCATGTGTTTTCTCTACAGCAGCTGTCAGGTTGAACTGGACTCCTTCGATCTCCACGACACACACATACTGAGCTTCATCCTGCGCACACATGCACACACACACGCACACACACACACACACACACACACACAAAACACATTATTTGATAATAAAATAACTGTTACAGGAAAGACTTGAGAAATAGATCCAAACATAAGTGTAAACATGTGGTTTCGCTCCACATGTTTGCACTTATGTTTGGATCTATTTCTCCATTGACAATATTGTGACAAGTTTAATTAATCGATTGACATGTAATTGACATGATTCTAACAAACAGCAGGCGTCCTCACAGTGTAGACGTCCAGGTTTCGTCCCCGCAGCACCACAGTGGTGCTCAGACCCAACGGCACTAAAGCAGAACTCTGCAGGGAGAAGACCAGAGGACAGGAGGTGGGACCAGGAGAGTCCTGCTGACAGAGACACAGAGACAGACATACAGGTGAGAGGACAGACAGACAGACAGACATACAGACAGACAGACAGACAGACAGACAGACAGACAGACAGACAGACAGACAGGTTGTCTCACTCTGTGGTTGAGGATGATGTGCTGGTTGGGACAGCTGTGGTTGTGAGTGCAGAGTTGATCCAGAGGACACCAGTTACACCTCCACACACTGCTGACACATGCCAGACACCTGGAACACACCATCACCATCACCATCATCATCATCATCATCATCATCATCATCCTCCCCTCATTAACTGTCAGTTTTTGTATTATCATTGATTATTGTCCTGTGTGTGTGACTGGGACGTACTGGGAGCTCTGGTTCAGTCGGCTCACAGCTCCACAGTCGTAGAAGGTCATGTTGCCTGTGGTGATGGTCACATGACCAAACACTAGCGACACAGGTAGGATCATGTGATCTGGAAGCAGAGAGTCACAGTAAGTCAAAGATCCTCAACCAGTGATAAACGAAATCACAGAAGACTACTCACCACTTCCTGTCAGCATAGAGGGTAGGAGCTCTGGTGCAGGTGATTGACAGGTGATGCTGGTTTCCATGACAATGGCAGGCTGAGGTGGGAGGAGCCCGAAAACACAGGACAGAGACTCTGCCTCAGTGAGGGCAGGAAGCTGGACGACTGACAGCGTTACCTTGGAGACGACATGTAAACAAGCAGTCAGATAAACACAAACATGCTGAGCCTCACAGGGTCAGTGCCCATGTTATGTCAGTGTTGTGTCGGTGTTGTGTCGGTGTTGTGTCGGTGTTGTGTTGGTGTTGTGTAATGGTTGTGTCGGTGTTGTGTCGGTGTTGTGTCGGTGTTGTGTCGGTGTTGTGTTGGTGTTGTGTTGGTGTTGTGTCATGGTTGTGTCGGTGTTGTGTCGTGTTGTTGTTCATGGTTGTGTCGGTGTTGTGTCGGTGTTTTGTGTCGGCGTTGTGTCATGGTTGTGTCGGTGTTGTGTCGGTGTTGTGTCGGTGTTGTGTCGGTGTTGTGTCAGTGTTGTGTCAGTGTTGTGTCAGTGTTGTGTCGGTGTTATGTCAGTGTTGTGTCGGTGCTCTGTTCCCTCTCATTTGTAAGTTGTTGAGTTCCATCACAGTCAGTTTTGTGTTCTCTTGCAGTGGGTTTTTAGTTCCTTCACAAAAGACAAACAGCAGCCTACCTGTGTCTGCTCATCTTTGCTCTGATTGGCCGGCTGCAGACTCTGCACCGTCACACACTGACTGCTTGAGGTAAAGCTCCAGAGCCAATGGTTGGGCTGCTTGTAGCGCTGACACTGATGTTTACGGGAACATCTGGACAAAAGAAATAAAAACAACAAACATCATCAGGTGACTAACAGACAGGCAGGCAGGCAGACAGACAGACTGAAAGACAGACACACAGCAGAGACAGACTGACAGACAGACCTACCTTCCCTCCAGGACACACCAGCCACAGTATGGGTCTCTGACAGCGAGACAGGACTGACAGTCTGTCTGTCTCTCACATGAGGACACGGGAACCTTTGATAGCTGAGAGACAGACAGGAGACAGATACCATGTCAGTTTGTTTTCATCTTTATGGTTCTGATTGGAGAAGGGAAAAGAGAGACAGATGGACAGAGGGAAAGACAGGAAAAAAGATGGACAGAGACACAGACAGGAGACCCGTCTCTCACCCTGCTGTTGGTTAAAACATAAACGTGCTGCTGACTGTCGTCCAGTAGGAGGTCAGCACTCACGCCGCTGCCACTGTCCACCGTCAGATAGCCGTATAGATCACCTGACCCATTAGAGTGCACCAACACCTGTGACACACACACACACACACACACACACACACACACACACACACAGGTGAGTTGTTGTGAATGGTGTTTATAAAGCTGGACAGTGATGATCACACCTGAACAGGTGAAGCTCACTGATCACGTCACCTACACAAACACCACAGAAGAAGAGGAAGCTGAGAGCGTGTAAATTGTTTGCTGTTGTAGCAACAAGCTGCCACCAGGTGGAACTGTTTCACTCTTTCACTCTGACAGCACCAGCACCACCTCTGGACTCTGTTACAAAGGAGGAAGGTGTTCCAGCTGTTCTCATCCAGATGTTTGTGCGTCCTTACATGTTGTTAACAGAAGAGGAGAGCTGGTGTCCAAAACTAGAAACAACAACAGGACATCTACACTAAAACATTTCTGCAGCAGCACACTCACTGTTTTATTCAGGAGCTTTATGTTCATGTTCTTTTCTTCAAATCAGGAATCAGTGAGTCTTTTTACTGTCTGACCCTGCAGAACCTCCATAGTTTAGAGGCTATGTGCTAGTAACCCTGTGCTGTTAAGTTATTAAACGTTTTAAAAAGCACCAAAATAAGACCCTGAAATAACCATAGTTTAATTTAATGTAAGCACAAGCTGAAAATATCCAGTGAAAAAATCTGGTTGGGCAGCTGCTCATCCCTCCCTCACATTTTTGTCTTGTTTTTTATTCTTTGACCAAGTTGTTATGTTGTGTAAAACATAGATAAAAACAGAACGCAAAGATGTACAGATCATTTTCAACCAACATTCATCTGAATCCAGAACAAAGAGCAGATATTTACTGTTCAAACTGATAAAGTTTACATTTTTCAGTAAATCTGCAGTCATTGTGTTGTGACAGCAGCATGTTTCTCACTGTGATACATCAGCTGTTCTTTTAACACTCAGTCAGTGTTTGTTGAAGTTTTAAAGTGAAATTCTTTCTCATTCTTACTTGATAGACGACTTCAGCTGCTCAACAGTCCTGTTTGGTCTCTGTTGTCGTATTTTGTGCTTCATAATGCACCACACATTTTCAATGGGAGACAGGTCTGGACTGCAGGCAGGTCAGTCTAGTACCTGAACTCTTTTACTACGAAGACACGCTGTTGGAACACGTCCACAATGTGTCTCTGCATCGTCTCTCTGAAATAATCAGGGACGTCTCTGAGACAGACGTCAGTGATGGCAGCATATGTGGCTCCAAATCCCCCCAAACCATCACAGCTGCTGTCTTTAGAAGTTAGTATATATATGTATACATATATGTATACATATATATGAATATATGTATATATGTATATATATGAATATATACATATATACATATTACATGATAAACATAAACCACCGCACACTGAACTGAGTTGCTGTGATTTTATTAAGAGCGAACAACGCGTTTCGCCCGTGGCTTCTTCAGGTTCGCTCAGCAGAAACACATAAGCACTCACAGGTGTGCTAAATACACATGGGTCACATGACCAAATTATCAATCACAGTTATTTCATTCCCTTTTTTTCATTATTTATTCTTTAACATTCTTCAAAAGCATTTATCAAAAGGATTTTTGATTTTTACAAAAAACATAATACATTCACACAAACTTACATAGATCAAAAAACAAGGCAAGAATCATAAAGAGTTACAAATGTTACAAGAATAATATGTAACTTAACCTCATACCATCATGTAGATGACTAAAGTTACACATATAGAAAAAGGAGATAGACTGCAGGTCCTACTTCTGTCCCTCTACTGTCCCTCTACACTGTTAGACAGAAAGGGGGGGGGGGGGGGTGACAGTGAAGTGACAGGGGACCTAGTGGCTCATCTCTCCCTATGGATCCAAATTACCTGTGGGGGGGGGTATAAGTTAATATTTATATCACAGAAAAGAACTCAAATCCTGTGCTTCATTAAGTCCATATGGCTCAAGTGTATTCAATTCATGGATCCAAAATGCTTCCCTTCTTAAAAGTTGGTTGATCAGATTACCCCCTCCTGGATTGGGTTGCACTTTTTCAATACCAACAAATTTGAGGGAAGTGACTGACCCATGTGTTTTCTCCTTGTAATGTCGAGCAATGGCATAATCCATATTCCCATTTCTAACGGCCGCCTTATGCTCAGCAATTCTCAGTTTGAGATGACGTTGTGTTTGCCCACATACATTAAACCACAAGGACATTTTAAAATGTAAACAGCATGTGTAGAAAGACAGTTAATGAATTCTTTAATGCCATATTTCTTTCCTGAATGTGGGTGATTGAATGTTTTGGCGTCAAATGTATTAGAACAATGAGCACATTTTCCACATCTATGATTTCCATATACTTGTTGAGCAAGCCAATTAGTTTGTGTGGGTTCCTTGTACATAGAACTCACCACAAAATTTCTGACATTTCTACCTCTTTTAAAACAAAAACGAGATTTAGAAGATGTCAAATGGTCCAAACTTGGATCACATTCAAGGATTTTCCAATGTTTATTTATAATCCTTTTGACTTGCATAGATGCTGAACAATATTCAGACACAAACGTCACTCTGTTATCAATGTGTTTAGAGGAGAGATTAAGTAATTCTTCCCTCTTTTTTCCATTAGCTTTTTTAATAGCTTGGTCAACATGTGTCTGGTCATATCCTCTTTGTTTAAAACGCTGGGACATTTCTTTAGCCTTAATTTGATAATCGTCTTCTTCACTACAGATTCTTCTCAGTCTTACAAACTGACCATATGGGATGTTACTGATAATATGGTCAGGATGGAAAACTAGTAGAGTACAAGATGGTATTTCTGTCAGTTTCCTTATGATAAATAGAAGTCTCTCATTTTTTGTTTTCATTGACAGTGATCAAAAGGTCCAAGAAGTGTTTTTTCTTGACTGTATTCCATAGTAAAATGCAAAGTGG
The DNA here is from genome assembly GCA_034769285.1 of Lutjanus argentimaculatus. NCBI lineage: Eukaryota > Metazoa > Chordata > Actinopteri > Lutjaniformes > Lutjanidae > Lutjanus > Lutjanus argentimaculatus. The sequence goes on along the minus strand of JAWZSL010000077.1, from coordinate 760,746 downwards.
TATAAGTGCTATTTATATAGTCACTAAATGCTTTAAGTTCCTTCTCAGAACCTGTAAAAACCATGAGGATGTCATCAATGTATCTTTTGAAAAACAAGATGTTCCTAGCAAAGGGGTTGTTGTTAAATATATATCTGTCTTCCCATAAACCCATGAATAAATTTGCATAGTTGGGAGCAAATGATGACCCCATACTTGTTCCTTGAGACGGCAGGTAATACTTATTGTCAAACATTAAGTAATTAGATTTTAGAATAAACTTAGTAAGTGACATAAGCAATTCCACTGGAAGTGTATCTTTCCCAGGTTCAAGATAAAAATTCATAGCTTCTAATCCCTTCATGTGGAATATTGGTGTACAAACTTTCCACATCAGAAGTTACCAAAAAAGAATTTACAGGTATAGTGATGTCCGCCACCAGATTCAAAACATCTCTAGTGTCTGCCACATATGATGGTAATGTCTTTACAATGTCTTTAATGAAATAGTCCACAAATTGGTTTAAAGGCTCTGACAGTGACTTGTTACTCGCCACTATCGGCCTGCCAGGAGGATTTTCCAGACTTTTATGTATCTTAGATAATAAGTAGAAAACAGGAGTGATAGGATGTTCTATTTTCAAAAATTCATACTGACTCTTAGTAACACACTTATTCTCCAAAGCATTATTCAGAATTTTATCTCTCTCTTCCATATATGTATCCACAGGATCTTGTACCAGTGGTGTGTAAAAGGTGTTATTACTTAATTGTCTTAAGGCCTCAGCCACACAGTCCTTAGTGTTCAGTGTGACCACAGCCCCTCCTTTGTCAGCGGGTTTGATCACAATTTTAGGGTTATCCCGTAATTTGTTCAGAGCTTTTCTCTCTAATACACTGATGTTGTAGTTCTTCACTCTGTTTTTACATTTAACAACCTCTTCAATATCCTTTTCCACTAGTTTACTAAATGTAGCAAGTGTGGGGTCGGGGGTGCCAGGAGGCATAAAAGTAGATTTTTTCTTAAATTTGCTCAAAGGTTCAGTTGTTCCCCCAATTGCTACATCCGAAAGTGTTTTAGATGTAGCTGTCTGAAAAATTTGTAAGATTCCACTTTCAATTTGAATGCATTTACTTTATTAGTCGGGGCAAAGGATAGTCCGCGACTTAAAACATTGGATTGGGGGGGGGGGGGGGGGGGGGGGCGTTCTTTGTGAACGTCATCTCAAACTGAGAATTGCTGAGCATAAGGCGGCCGTTAGAAATGGGAATATGGATTATGCCATTGCTCGACATTACAAGGAGAAAACACATGGGTCACACACATGGGAGAGATGAGCCACTAGGTCCCCTGTCACTTCACTGTCACCCCCCCCCCCCTTTCTGTCTAACAGTGTAGAGGGACAGTAGAGGGACAGAAGTAGGACCTGCAGTCTATCTCCTTTTTCTATATGTGTAACTTTAGTCATCTACATGATGGTATGAGGTTAAGTTACATATTATTCTTGTAACATTTGTAACTCTTTATGATTCTTCCCTTGTTTTTTGATCTATGTAAGTTTGTGTGAATGTATTATGTTTTTTGTAAAAATCGAAAATCCTTTTGATAAATGCTTTTGAAGAATGTTAAAGAATAAATAATGAAAAAAAGGGAATGAAATAACTGTGATTGATAATTTGGTCATGTGACCCATGTGTATTTAGCACACCTGTGAGTGCTTATGTGTTTCTGCTGAGCGAACCTGAAGAAGCCACGGGCGAAACGCGTTGTTCGCTCTTAATAAAATCACAGCAACTCAGTTCAGTGTGCGGTGGTTTATGTTTATCATTTAATATGTATATATGTATATATATGAATATATACATATATATGAATATATGTATATATATATATATACACACACACACACACACACATATATATGTATATATACATATATACATGTATACATACATATATATATGTATACATACATATATATACATTTATCCGTTTGAACAGCACAAAATACGACAACAGAGACCAAACAGGACTGTTGAGCAGCTGAAGTCGTATATCAAGTAAGAATGAGAAAGAATTTCACTTTAAAACTTCAACAAACACTGACTGAGTGTTAAAAGAACAGCTGATGTATCACAGTGAGAAACATGCTGCTGTCACAACACAATGACTGCAGATTTACTGAAAAATATAAACTTTATCAGTTTGAACAGTACATATTTGATCTCTGTGCTGGATTCAGATGAATATTGGTTGAAAATGATCTGTACATCTTTGCGTTCTGTTTTTATCTATGTTTTACACAACATACCAACTCTTTTGTGTTATAATTGTGCCACTGTGTGTGTGTGTGTGATTAAATATTAACAGGAAGAATCAAAGCTCTGCTGTTTACCTCATTGATGCTCTGAGGCAGGATTAGACCTCATTAACACACAAATACACACACACACACACAGTAAATGTTTCAGGGCCGTCCTGGATCCTTACCCAGAGTGCACCTGGGGGACCAATAACCAATCAACAACAAGAGTCTGAGCACACTCCCCGATGACCCCCCCACAACCCTCCCCGAGCTAAACGGCTGTTAGTCATCACACACACACACACACACACACACAGAGTATCATTATGTCAGTGTGTGTGTTGTTGTTTTGTTCATGAAGAGCTGCAGGCTACAAGCTTCTGTTCACTGTGTGTGTGTGTGTGTGTGTGTGTGTGTGTGTGTGTAAACAGCTGATTTCAAATGCTCAGAGATTCCAGTTTAACCAGAACAACCAGTACAGCCACAGTGTGATGTGGAGCAGGTGTGGTGTGTTAGAACGCTGCTGAAGGGAACCTGTGTGTGTGTGTGTGTGTGATGGTGGGGTGTCCAGAGATCAGAGTGATGAAACAGAAGAGCGATAAGAGTGATACAAACTTCAACACAAAGTAGGTTTGGTCAAAATCACAACAAATATCAATAGTTAGCTTAGCTTAGCATCAAGCCTGAAAACAGTGGAAACATTTAGTTTAGCTTAGCATTAAGAATAAAAACAAACCAGGACCTTCAGCATGTACTGGGGCGGTTTGCAGCAGAGTGCAAAGCAGCTGGGGTGAGAATCAGCACCTCCAAGTCCGAGGCCATGGTTCTCGACCGGAAAAAGGTGGCTTGCCCCCTCCAGGTTGGAGGAGAGCTCCTGCCTCAAGTGGAGGAGTTCAAGTATCTTGGGGTCTTGTTCACGAGTGAGAGAAGGATGGAGCGTGAGATTGACAGGTGGATCGGTGCAGCGGCAGCAGTAATGCGGTCGTTGTACCGGTCTGTCGTGGTGAAGAAGGAGCAGAGCCGAAAGGCGAAGCTCTCGATTTACCGGTCAATCTACGTTCCTACCCTCACCTATGGTCATGAACTCTGGGTCATGACCGAAAGAACGAGATCTCGGATACAAGCGGCCGAAATGAGTTTCCTCCGCAGGGTGGCGGGGCGCTCCCTTAGAGATAAGGTGAGGAGCTCTGTCACCCGGGAGGAGCTCAGAGTAGAGCCGCTGCTCCTCCACATCGAGAGGAGCCAGCTGAGGTGGCTCGGGCATCTATATCGGATGCCTCCTGAACGCCTTCATGGGAAGGTGTTCCGGGCATGTCCCACCGGGAGGAGGCCCCGGGGAAGACCCAGGACACACTGGAGGGACTATGTCTTTCAGCTGGCCTGGGAACGCCTCGGGATCCCCCCGGAAGACCTGGAGGAAGTGTCCAGGGAGAGGGAAGTCTGGGTATCCCTGCTTAGACTGCTGCCACCACGACCCAGTCCCGGATTAGCAGAAGAAGATGGATGGACATTTAGCTTAGCTTAGCATTAAGAATTTTTTGCTGTCATACTGTGAGTGACCACTGGGAGGAGCTGGAGGTCAGGCTGAGGAGCAACATCCTGTCTGTGGATTTACCTCCCAAAGAGCTCAAACCAAAGAAGAAGACACCTGACACACAGAAGGAATCATGGAAAACACTGGACCAGCTGTGTGTTGGTCACATGGACTGTATGTAGAGGATATACACTGATCAGGCATAACATTATGACCACTGACAGGTGAAGTGACCAACACTGATTATCTCCTCATCATGGCACCTGTTAGTGGGTGGGATATACACTGCCTGGCCAAAAAAAAAGTCACCACCAAAAAAAAAGGTCATACACTCTAATATTTCGTTGGACCGCCTTTAGCTTTGATTACGGCACGCATTTGGTGTGGCATTGTTTTGATAAGCTTCTGCAATGTCACAAGATTTATTTCCATCCAGTGTTGCATTAATTTTTCACCAAGATCTTGCATTGATGATGGTAGAGTCTGACCGCTGCGCAAAGCCTTCTCCAGCACATCCCAAAGATTCTCAATGGGGTTCAGATCTGGACTCTGTGGTGACCAATCCATGTGTGAAAATGATGTCTCATGCTCCCTGAACCACTCTTTCACAATTTGAGCCCGATGAATCCTGGCATTGTCATCTTGGAATATGCCCGTGCCATCAGGAAGAAAAAAATCCATTGATGGAATAACCTGGTCATTCAGTATATTCAGGTAGTCAGCTGACCTCATTCTTTGAGCACATACTGTTGCTGAACCTAGACCTGACCAACTGCAGCAACCCCAGATCATAGCACTGCCCCCACAGGCTTGTACAGTAGGCACTAGGCATGATGGGTGCATCACTTCATCCACCTCTCTTCTTACCCTGATGCGCCCATCACTCTGGAACAGGGTAAATCTGGACTCATCAGACCACATGACCTTCTTCCATTGCTCCAGAGTCCAATCTTTATGCTCCCTAGCAAATTGAAGCCTTTTTTTCCGGTTAGCCTCACTGATTAGTGGTTTTCTTAAGGCTACACAGCTGTTCAGTCCCAATCCCTTGAGTTCCCTTCGCATTGTGCGTGTGGAAATGCTCTTACTTTCACTATTAAACATAGCCCTGAGTTCTACTGTTGTTTTTCTTTGATTTGATCTCACCAAACCTTTAAGTGATCGCCGATCACGATCATTCAGGATTTTTTTCCGGCCACATTTCTTCCTCGAAGACGATGGGTCCCCACTATCCTTCCAGTTTTTAATAATGCGTTGGACAGTTCTTAACCCAATTTTAGTAGTTTCTGCAATCTCCTTAGATGTTTTCTCTGCTTGATGCATGCCAATGATTTGACCCTTCTCAAACAGACTAACATCTTTTCCACGACCACGGGATGTGTCTTTCGACATGGTTGTTTAGGAAATGAGAAGCAACTCATTGCACCAGTTGGGGTTAAATAACTTGTTGCCAGCTGAAAGATAATCGCCCATGCAGTAATTATCCAATAGGAGGCTCGTACCTATTTGCTTAGTTAAATCCAGGTGGCGACTTTTTTTTTGGCCAGGCAGTGTATCAGGCAGCAAGAGAACATTTTGTCCTCAAACTTGATGTGTTAGAAGCAGGAAAAATGGGCAAGCAGAAGGATTTGAGTGAGTTTGACAGGAGCCACATTGTGATGGCTAGTTGACTGGGTCAGAGCATCTCCAAAACTGCAGTTCTTGTGGGGTGTTCCCAGTCTGCAGTGGTCAGTATCTATCAAAAGTGGTCCAAGGAAGGAACAGTGGTGAACCGGCGACAGGGTCATGGGCGGCCAAGGCTCACTGATGCACGTGGGGAGCGAAGGCTGGCCCGTGTGGTCTGATCCAACAGACGAGCTGCTGTAGCTCAAACTGCTGAAGAAGTTAATGCTGGTTCTGATAGAAAGGTGTCAGAATACACAGTGCATCACAGTTTGTTGTGTATGGAGCTACATAGCTGCAGACCAGTCAGGGTGTCCATACTGACTCCTATCCACCACCGAAAGCACCAACAATGGACACGTGATCATCAGAACTGGACCACGGAGCAATGGAAGAAGGTGTCCTGGTCTGATGAATCATGTTTTCTTTTACATCACGTGGATGGCCGGGTGCATGTGTGTCGCTTACCTGGGGAACACATGGCACCAGGATGCACTATGGGAAGAAGGCGAGCCGGCGGAGGCAGTGTGATGCTTTGGGCAATGTTCTGCTGGGAAACCTTGGGTTCTGCCATCCATGTGGATGTTACTTTGACACATACTACCTACCTAAGCATTGTTGCAGACCATGTACACCCTTTCATGGAAACGGTATTCCCTGATGGCAGTGGCCTCTTTCAGCAGGATAATGCTCCCTGCCACAAAGCAAAAATGGTTCAGGAACGGTTTGAGGAACACAACAACCAGTTTGAGGTGTTGCCTTGGCCTCCAGATTCTCCAGATCTCAATCCAATCGAGCATCTGTGGGATGTGCTGGACAAACAAGTCTGATCCATGGAGGCCCCACCTCGCAACTTACAGGACTTAAAGGATCTGCTGCTAACGTCTTGGTGCCAGATACCACAGCACACCTTCAGAGGTCTGGTGGAGTCCAGGCCTCGACGGGTCAGGGCTGTTTTGGCAGGAAAAGGGGGACCTACACATTATTAGGCAGGTGGTCATGATGTTATGCCTGATCAGTGTATACTGTGTACTGATACACAGAGTACATCTATGCATAAATACTGCGTGTACATGTACTGCGTGCTGATGATGTCACCTTGAGCAGCTGTCCCTCTCTGTCTCCCAGGAAAGCAATGGTGTGTCCCGCCTCCGTTGCCGTGGTGACAGCAGTCAGTTGGGTGTCGGAGGTGAAGGTTGGCGTGGCCGGGAGCGGCACGGCACTGGCGATGGGGTTTGGGGTGTGTTCTCCTCCACAGGGGTACTCTGAGAGAGAGTCCTTAAGCATGAATGGAGAGAGAGAGACAGACATTACATTGTTATTATATCATAAAGAGCTGCAACGATTAATTGATTAATTGATTATGTCACAATCTTGTCAATAGAAAAATGGGTCCAAACATGTATGTAAACATGTTTGGACCCATTTTTCAACTGTTTCCTGTAACGACCATTTTCATTATCAGTTCTTCTGTGTGTGTGTATGTGTGTGTGTGATATGTGGGTCAGATGTGTCCTGCCAGCTGTGTGTACCTCTGTGTGTGTTTGAGTGACAGCTGTCTGATGATAAATCCAGCTGCTGCAGATCACAGCTCTAATCCACACACACACACACAGTATTAAGGTCAGCAGTGAGACAGATGTGACCATCGACAGGTTCTTACCAAACCAGCTGCTAATCTGTGATGTCATCACATGTAACCTGTGATGTCATCAGACGTCCCACTTGGCTGCTGACTGATGGTGCAGAGATCAATCAAAGTGATCGATCATCTAATTAACGATGTGACTATTTAATGGCTACAGAAACAAAAAGATTGTTGTGTTCCTCTTGTGGCATGGAGATGGTTCAGCTGACCCCTGTGACCCCGCCTCCACCCAGTGTGTGCTGGGAACAGCTCACAACAGACCAGTTTGACCTGACCAGTTCATGATCTTCAGGACTTTTTTTTTTTTTTTTTTTTTTTTTTAAGTTATTTTTTTGGCCATTTTTGCCTTTATTCGATAGTACAGCTGAAGAGTAGACAGGAAAGGGGGCAGAGAGAGAGGGGATGACATGCAGCAAAGGGCTGAGGGCGGGAGTCGAACCAGCAGAGGACTAACAGCTTCCATACATGGGTCAGACGCTCTACCCACTGAGCTAAACGTCTGCCATGATCTTCAGGACTTGAGCACCATTTTTGAAACTGAGCACATGCTTCAGACATGTTGGAAAATGACAGATTTCATCAACAGAGCGTTTGCCGCCGTTGCTCCCAAGCTCTGGAACGAGTTGCCTTTTAATGTTAGACAGGCCTTGTCGCTTCCTGTTTTTAAATCTCTTTTAAAAACACACTTTTATTCCTTGGCTTTCAATACACTTTAACACACTTTAACTTATTTCCACTCTGTCTGGCATCCTTTAAGAAAGCACTTGCCGTTTGTTTGTTTTTTATGCTTTTAATTTAATTTTTAAAATTATTTTTATGTCCCAATGTACAGCACTTTGGCTACCCCTGTGTTTTTTTTTTTAAATGTGCTATATAAATAAAGTTGATTGATTGACTGTCTTGTGGTAACATGGTTCGATAGCACCCCCTATGAAATTTCAATGAAGTAGCCATTGTGGTATTTTTTACCTAAATGTTCAAAAATCAGAACACACATTTCATGTCCAGACATACAAAAAAGTCAATAAAGCAATTATTTATATATTATATATATATATATATAAATTTAAGTATACTTCATAAGTCATACTTAAAGCTTGAAATGCTTTATTACCAATGAACACATTCTTTATTGTGCAACATTGTTGCATATAAAGTGCTGTTAATTAGGCTACATAAAGCCGTAATTACTTGCATCCCTATTTAACATACAATGAGGATATGCACACAACTTTGTTATTGCACAATCAATTAACCTAGTTAATGAGATACTGTATGATCTACCACATGGCAGTAGCACTAGCACCTAAAGGAGATCTGTTTGTGTGGCGTGTGCAACAATGAACTTTTAAAATATAAACTAAATAAATTGAGAACTTAATGTAACTTTTAAAGTGCATAACTGTTCTTGCTGTAGGGACTCTCTTTGTGAACCCTGGGGACATTTTTACTTAAAGAGGAAAAAACAAACAAACAAACAAAAAAAAAAAAAAAAAAAAAAAACACTTATAAACTTGAAAGGAAGTCAGGTCATCCAAACAGTTAAACCACACAAACAAAATAATTTATGTAATGATCACTGAACACTGTATTCCTCAAAAATGTAAACATTTTGACATAGAATACACAAAAAGCTCTACAAACATTTTTAATCTAGGAAATGTATATATATTTAAAAAATAAACGTTTTCTCTTAACAATATTTATTTATTTATTTATTAACTGTTAATCCATTAGTATGATTTGTTCTTTAAATGGCCATATATAATATTTATATTGGCTAATACTGCCGTATATTAAATAAATGATCATTCATTCGACTTTAAAAACTCAACATCCTAAACAATCAATCAAACCACAATAGTCTACTAAAATAGGCTCTGCCCATGCACTGACATCTTCTGGCAAAAGCACAACCAGATAGGAAACTGAATCAATCATGACATAATGTCCCATACAGTCTCAGGAGATGATTGGGGTATGAAGAACTGTGACACTGACGCTTGGCTCTTCTGCGTTCTTACGTTCTTACGCAGAGGATGCGCCTCTTCTCACTCACGTCTGTACTTTTGTTGTGTTTTCACTTTTGAGGACGTGGTGGAGGTTCGGGTGTAGTGGACATTTTTAAAAGGCGCGGGGGTTGTGAGCAGCGCCGGTGTGTGGTGTCTGTCTCTAGGCAACCGTGACAGCAACACACGCAGGCAGCCAGGCACAGACACGGAGCTGGGGGTCCTGCGTAGATCCCACCACGACAATTTTGCTGGCCTTAGTATTTCCTGTGTTTTATTTTGTTCATTATTATTGTTAGATTTAGTGTTGATGTGTGTGTGACAGACATGTGTATTGGACATTTATGAAAATACGGAACAAATCGCGTCCCGTATTGGTTCAATACGGGACGCAACATTTAATTGTCAATTAAAGGATGATTCCGTATTTTACGGGACGGGTGGCAACCCTAGGTGTGTGTGTGAGTGTGTGAGTGTGTGTGTGTGTGTGTGTGTGTGTGTGTGTCTGTGTTGAGGTGTGTTTACCTTTGGTAGTTTAAGACATTTCGACGACACAGCGTACTCGATGTAGGCCTCTTCCCGTCCGCTACTGCCCCGCCCTCCCTCTGTGTAACACACTTCCTGTGCTTTCAGCAGCATGGCATCCAGCTCCGCCATCCCATAAACACACAGCGCTGAGCGAGCGGTGGCTACAGGCGTGGACGCCTGTCCCGCTGCCATGATGACGAAGAGGGCGGGCTCACCTGAGTGGTTTCCTAACCATGCCCCTGAGCCAGGTTGTATCCACCATGGCACAGCAGTGGCACCTCCACGTACGAGTAGAAGCTGCGGTCAGAGACACAGAGCCTCGAGGCGTACGTCCGGTACTCCTTCTTGTGCCACATGTCCCGCCGAGAGAACAGGAAGTACACGTGGTTGCCATGGGCGACGGCCTTCACAAAGTGGTTGTTGTACTCGGAGTAGCTTCCTACGACGAGTTTTCCAAGCTCTTCCTCCTGAGAGAACGCCCGGCGAGGTGGAACCACTGGGAACAGACGCCGTGTTGTGATTGGTGGGATATCGCCAGGACCTTTACTGGTGTAGCCTCGACCAACCAGCATCAAACGCATGACACCACCAGCCCCACTCCCTTCCTGTTTGTTCTCGGTGGTGATCACCAGGCCGACGGTGGAGACTCGAGGGTCATTGGCGGCGACATACTGAGTGTCGACGGGATTGGACGTCTGATAAATGAGCTGAGAGATGTTGGTCAGACTCCTGCAGGACCACAGAAGAAGAAATCATGCTATCATGCTATCAAGCTAACATGATGCTATTAGGCTAACATGATGCTATCAGGATAACATGAAACTTTGTGACTCAGCCAAGCATTTAGATACAAACACCTGGAGAGTGACATCACCACAGACTTGGGGTGTTACCTTTTGTCACAGATGCCCTGATAGAGCGAACCACAGACGATCAGACTCCCTGGCTCCGCCCCTTGCCCCGCCTCCATCAGCAGCAGCTTGTTGTGGTTGTGAGTGGGCGTGGCCGAGGAGCAGTCCTGAGGGACAATGGGGGGGAGGCAGTCCGGGGAGTCCAGGTGGGGACCAGTCCTCACGTGTGACATCACCTCCAGGTCAGAGGTCAGCTGGTAGAGGTGGTCGACCCCGCCCACATAAAGACGACCCGCCCCCAGGTCCAAGACCAGGTGAGGAGGGGAGCGCCCTGTAGCTCCACCCACCGCACCGAGGGGTCAGGGGTCACATCAGCTGGGTGAGAGGGAGCAGGGAGGAGGAGAGGGAGGAGGAGGAGGAGTGACAGGGGGATGGAGGAGGCCAACATGGCAGCTCCTCTTTACCTGCAACAGGTGAGACACAGAGAGAGACATTAAAACTCAGCAGAGCAGCAGGTCTCTGACTGCTGGTTAAATGTTAGCTGAAACAGAGACCGGAGCAGAGACTGGAGGTCTGTTTCTGTTCCTGTCCGAGGACTCACTGCCCTCTCAGAGCTTCTGTTCCTCTCTACAGGTCAAAGGTCAAACTGAGTTGTTTTATCATTGATCCACATTAATGTATGAATGTTCAGCATGAAGCAGATTTTATAAACGAGCTGTCACATGTTTTAATACTGATGCAACAGTTCGATGTAACATCTTTAAACATTCATCAGGTTTCAGGCGTCTGAGCACTGATTTTAATTATCAATCCAGATGTTTTGTCGTTAGAGGAAGATCATGAAGCATCTTTTTAAACAAACAAAAGAATCACCTTGAAGCCACAGAGAGAGATCAGTCTGAACATGGTTGTGTGTTCATGTGTTTTTTAATTTTCCCTCCCAGCAGCAGATTCAGTCAAGCTGAACGTCTCAGAGAAACTCTGAGGGACGTTTGTCCGTCTCATGTCTGTCTCATACCTGAAGGGTCTGGCTGTGAATCACCTGAGCAGGTTAAGCTCTCTGCTCTCACTCGCTCTGAGCTCTTTCTCTTTCTCTCTGAAGTTATTAATAAAATATTTTGCTGCTTCACACTTTTCATCTGACGGTCAAACTGTAGTTGCCTGTAGTAACGTTGCCATGGCAACACACCCGTATCCAAGGCAACGCAGTAAAATGACTTAAACCTCTGGTGGGTTTGGTTTATGACAGAATGGAGACTGACTGGGTTTTTAAAACTGGTGTCAAACTGGTTCCTTTGCTCAGATTGTCCTGAATGACTCCATCATCTGTCCTGTAGCGCCCCCTTCAGGACATACTGCACATGTTGAGCTCCTCTGCTGTCCACACGCTGTAATAATACTGTTAAACAGACTCAGCAGAGCTCTGGTAATCTGACATGTGGTCTTCATCATGTTTGTCAGATCTTCTTGGAGCACCTCAGGGTTCAACACTGGGACCAGTCATTTTTCTTTATGTCATGGATTACTACAGCCGCATTTTAATCGGTTTAAACCAGAAATCACTCAACATGATTCAACCATCACAAACAGATGCTCCACACAACTAGAATTAGTAGTTTTACACCTCCACCAACCAGTTAAATTAAAGTTTATATCCATGTCAGTCCAAACTCTCAAAGATGTGTAGTGAAGACTTCCAAGGAATTTAAGAAAAGTGGAAGTTATCACAATGTTGACATGTGTGAGTCCAGTGAGAAACATGCTGTCTTCCCTTACAGACTATTTTTACTGAGCTGAACATTATGATGTCACAGCAAACTTGAACTTTGATCACCAAAATCTATCATCCTTGAGTCCAAGTGATCATTTGTACCAAGTTTGATAAAAATTCTTTGAAGGTGTTCTTGAGTTCTCATGTTCAAAAGAATGTAAAGGACATCCGTCCCATAAAGACAATTTGAAAACATGTCTCTGGCCATGGCTGTCACTGGCACGGGGGCATAAAAAATACATCAGAAAACTTTGTTGTCCACCTTCAGAGATCAGTTTAGTGTTTCACCTGCTGTAAAGAAATCTGTCAAAACAGCGGCTTTGCTTTTTTACACTGTGACTGTTTTTAAGAACAAAGGACCTCTCTGACAGTTATGAAGGGGTGTGTGGCTAAAGTATAGGCAGTGAGGCAAAACATCACCAATGAAAATTAATTCTGCCTGGTCTAATAATGACTTCTAGAACAAAAAAAGCCTAAAACAAAAAAAGTAATGAGTTAGGAAGGGGGTATGGCTAATGTATAGGCTAACCATCCCCAATGAAAAAATTAGTCTGCTGAGTCCAGTGACCCCTCCCACAAGAGTCTGTGACTAATAGTTCATTAGTTTGTCGTAGCAAGGTTTGTCGTAGGCAACTGGACTTGATAGAGTTCTTGAAGACATTACGCCTCTCATCCAAGAAGCTACTTCAGTTCATTCTTCAGAACTGAAGTCCAGTTGCCTACGACAAACCTTGCTATGATTACCATGACCTGGATGACTGAGAACCTTCACAGACATGTTCATTAGTTTGGTTATGTGACATGAAACACAACTTCCACACCAAATTTCTGTATTTTAAGACAAAAACTGTGGATGCCAAAGGATGGGGAATTTTTTTTTGGACCAACCAACCCACCAACTGATGGAACGACTGACAGACGGAGCCACTGACCAGCTGACAGACCAATGGACTGACCAATGAAGTAGCTGACGTACTAACTTGGGGGCAATGTACAGCAGCCTGTAGGGGCAGCGCGCAGTCTGTAGGGGACAGTGTGCAGTCTGTAGGGGGCAGTGTGCAGCAATCTGTAGAGGGCAGTGTGCAGCAGCCTGTAGGGGGCAGTGTGCAGTCTGTAGGGGGCAGCGTGGAGTCTGTAGGGGGCAGTGTGCAGCAGTCTGTAGGGGGCGAGTGTGCAGCAGTCTGCAGAAGGTAGTGTGTAGCAGCCTGTAGGGCAGCGTGCAGTCTGTAGGGGGCAGTGTGCAGCAGTGTGTAGAGGGCAGTGTGCAGCAGCCTGTAGAGGGTAGTGTGCAGCAGTCTGTAGGGGGTAGTGTGCAGCAGCCTGTAGGGGGCAGTGTGCAGCAGTCTGTAGGGGCAGTGTGCAGTCTGTAGGGGGCAGTGTGCAGCAGTCTGTAGGGGCAGCGTGCAGCCTGTAGGGGGCAGTGTGCAGCAGTCTGTAGAGGGCAGTGTGCAGCAGCCTGTAGGGGGTAGTGTGCAGCAGTCTGTAGAGGGCAGTGTGCAGCAGACTATAGGGGGCAGTGTGCAGCAGTCTGTAGGGGGCAGTGTGCAGCAGTCAGTAGGGGGCAGTGTGCAGCAGTCTGTAGGGGGCAGTGTGCAGAAGTCTGTAGAGGGTAGTGTGCAGCAGCCTGTAGGGGGCAGCGGGCAGTCTGTAGGGGGCAGTGTGCAGCAGCCTGTAGAGGGCAGTGTACAGCAGTCTGTAGAGGGTAGTGTGCAGCAGTCTGTAGGGGGCAGTGTGCAGCAGTCTGTAGGGGGCAGTGTGCAGCAGCCTGTAGGGGGCAGTGTGCAGCAGTCTGTAGGGGCAGTGTGCAGTCTGTAGGGGGCATTGTGCAGCAGTCTGTAGGGGGCAGTGTGCAGCAGCCTGTAGGGGGCAGCGTGCAGCAGTCTGTAGGGGCAGTGTGCAGCCTGTAGGGGGCAGTGTGAGCAGTCTGTAGAGAGCAGTGTGCAGCAGCCTGTAGGGGGCAGTGTGCAGAGGTCTGTAGAGGGCAGTGTGCAGCAGTCGGTAGGGGGCAGTGTGCAGCAGTCTGTAGGGGGCAGTGTGCAGCAGTCTGTAGAGGGTAGTAGGGGGCAGTGTGCAGCAGTCAGTAGGGGGCAGTGTGCAGCAGTCTGTAGGGGGCAGCGTGCAGTCTGTAGGGGGCAGTGTGCAGCAGTCTGTAGGGGTAGCGTGCAGTCTGTAGGGGCAGTGTGCAGCAGTCTGTAGGGGCAGTGTGCAGTCTGTGGGGGGCAGTGTGCAGCAGTCTGTAGAGAGCAGTGTGCAGCAGCCTGTAGGGGGCAGTGTGCAGCGGTCTGTAGAGGGCAGTGTGCAGCAGTCGGTAGGGGGCAGTGTGCAGCAGTCTGTAGGGGGCAGTGTGCAGCAGTCTGTAGAGGGTAGTAGGGGGCAGTGTGCAGCAGTCTGTAGGGGGCAGTGTGCAGCCTGTGGGGAGTGAGATTTTTTTTTTTTGTTACAGTTTCTCTCTCCTTCAAAACACCATTCATCTCTCTCTCTGCTATTTAACTCATGCTCGCTTGCCCTCTCTCCCTCCTGCTGTGTGTTGGTTCAGAGACGAACACTCGCTGTTTAACTGGCCCAAGTGCATGTTGGGAAACACCAAGAGAGGCCTCAGGACACACACACACACACACACACACACACACACACACACACACACACACACCACAGTAATGCATTCCTGCTACAACATTTCTATGGTAATACTGAACATCCTCACACATAAAGATCCTGTCTGTCTGTGTGTGCATGCATCTGTCTGTCTGTCTGTCGGGGGGGGGGGCAGGAAGAGGTTCATCTATAATTCATAGAGCTGATCACAGACAGACAGACTTTTAAAACCTGCATCATACCAACAAACTTCAGGTCTGCTGCAGGACAAACAAGGAGATGTACAAACGCAGCAGCGAGAAACAGACAGTCTGCATGTGATGTCACAGCCTGTAATGTCACTACAGTTACGCCCACTGAAGGACGTCGTCAGTGCTCAGCTTGAATGCCGTGAAAACAGAAAAACATCTAAAATAATGAAGAGCTGTTGTGCGAAACTGATGAAAGTTAAAGAAGCAATCAGATCGCTGCAGTCACAGAAACAACTGGATTTGTTGTTGCCGCTTCATGTCAGTGTGTTGATTTTTTGTGTGAAATCATATTTAAAGTTTTTTACTGTAATGATCAATGTCACTTATGAATTAAATATTTAGCATTAAACCTGTCGCAGTCTTGTCAATTGCTAAATAGGTCCAAACACACAGACACGTTTGCTTGGACCTATTTTGCAATTGAAAACCGTTTATTCATTGATTTATCTATTTTTAATTACTATTATTATTTTTCAAGTTTTTCCTGTAATGATCAATCATCTTCTTGATTAATTGATTAGTTGTTTGGTCCATAAAATGTCAGAAAAACAGTCAAACGTGTCTTTAAATGATGTGTTCTCAGGGTTAATGATAAATCACTTTTATAAATAATCAGGTCAGTTACAACTTGATACCAGATTACATGTGAGCAATACAACAATCAATAAAAACTAATCAACCAGACTTTTACTGTTTGTCTGCCATGTTTCTGCATCACAACAACTCAGCATGTTGTGTGAAAACATTTTCTCTGACTTTCCAACATGAGGTGACTTTTTTCCAGTCAGGAGTTAATTTCACAGATTATACTGACACCACCTGAAAAACCAGGACAAACGGACTAAAAACACACCTGTGCAGCAGGTCCAGGTGTGTCCAGGTGAGTGTGACCACTGAGCAGAAGATTTGACCGAATGCTGCTGTTGTTCATGTGTTAAACTTTAACACTTCAAAAGTAACTAAAGAGTAGTTTTTGACCAGAATACTTTGTATATTTAACTTTTTTAACACCAGTAGTTTTACTTGTAGTTGAGTAATATTTCTGTAATGTAACTCCAACATGAGTGCAGATTTTCAGTTTGACTGAAAGTGGATATTTTTCTGTTTTATTTTAAGTTCAGCCTTTTTTACTCATCTGTACATAGATGTATATATATCAAATTCTGTTTCTGGACATTTTTTTGTTTTGTCAATGTAAACCTATGTTTTCTGTGTAGATGGAGTCTGTTTGAGCCATATTGATGTGAATAGAGAGGAGAGGTTATGGGAAGGACAGAAGAAGGATGAGAGACAGAAAAGAGAGGTAGAGAGACAGACGGGTGGGGTACAGAGGGAGGGTGGAGGGTAACTGCAGAGAGCTGCTGGAGGCGACGGAGCGTTAAAGTCAAAAATGAGGAAAAAGACTCAGAGAGAGAAAATAAATTCATGTTTCATCTGCTGAATTCATATCAGCTCTGCCTGTTGCCTGCCGGCTGCCTGTTGTGTGTTCGTCTGTCCCTTGCTCTGTTGTCTGTCTCTCTGTGTCTGTCTGTCTCTCTGTCTGTCCCTTGTCTGTCTGTCTGTCTCTCTGTGTCTTCTGTCTTCTGTCTGTCTCTCTGTCTGTCTGTCTGTCTCTCTGTGTCTCTGTCTGTCTTCTGTTCTCTGTCTGTCTGTCTCTCTGTGTCTGTCTGTCTCTCTGTGTCTCTGTCTGTCTGTCTCTCTGTTGTCTGTCTGTCTCTCTGTGTCTCTGTCTGTCCCTCTGTCTGTCTGTCTCTGTGTCTCTGTTGTCTGTCTGTCACTGTCTGTCTGTCCGTCCGTCTGTTGTGTCTGTCTGTCTGTCTCTCTGTCTGTCTGTCTGTGTCTCTGTCTGTCCACTGTCTGTCTGTCTCTCTTGTGTCTCTCTGTCTGTCCCTGTCTGTCTGTCTCTCTGTGTCTCTGTCTGTCCCACTGTCTGTCTGTCTCTCTGTGTCTCTGTCTGTCCCTCTGTCTGTCTGTCTCTCTGTGTCTGTCTGTCTCTCTGTGTCTCTCTGTGTCTGTCTGTCTGTCTCTCTGTGTCTCTGTCTGTCCCTCTGTCTGTCTGTCTCTCTGTGTCTGTCTGTCTCTCTGTGTCTCTCTGTGTCTGTCTGTCTGTCTCTCTGTGTCTCTGTCTGTCCCACTGTCTGTCTGTCTCTCTGTGTCTCTGTGTCTCTCTGTGTCTCTCTGTGTCTGTCTGTCTGTCTCTCTGTGTCTGTCTGTCTGTGTGTTTCTTCAGTATAAAATGTGTTTTTATTTCAGACTCAAAGACACTCTGAGGATGAACAAGCCACACCCATCCAGTCTTTAGTATTGTCTGTGTGTGTGAGAGTGTGTGTGTGTGTGTAGCAGCTGGTGTATTAACACAGAACAGAGCAGTTGTCAGTTGAGGTCAAAGGTCAAACCTTCATTGTCGGTGCTCATTTAAAAACAAATACATATTCAGTCCTCCACTTTACCAAACTGACCAATCACAGCCTCCGTCTGTGATTGTGTTGCGATTGACTTCAGTGACTCTGAATGAATCCTTTAAAACACTGAAGTCTCACAACAACACAAACACACCAACAGATGGAGGCAGCAGCAGACCAACAACTCCTGTGAGCTAAAATGACTGATTTTATGAATGGAGTTTGGTTGGTTTGTGGAGAGTGATATTTGTCTGTCTGACAGAAAGGTAAAGAGGTGAAAATATTCTAAATATTGCAAACACTCAACTATCCCTTTAAACGTCAGTTATTCTTCTATCCAATCACAGGGAAACAATAAGAGCTGTGATTGGTCAGTTGTGATGGTGATGGTTCAGAGTGAAGATGACATGAAGAAACAAATGACTGGAGTTTCTCATCAAGTAACTCTGGTACCTCCATCAAGGCATCTGCAACACTATTAAGACCCCCCAAAACAACTTCAAGGACTTGTGGAACACCTTTATCAACTTTAAGGCCTTCTATTGGATGGGTTCTCCTTCAAAGAGAGCTGCAACCTCTCCATGGACCCCTGGAACCTCCTCTGTGACCTCTCAACACCTTAAACTATGAGAGAACCTCCTTAATGACCACTGGAACTTCATCAAGGATCACTAGAACCTCCTCAGTCACCTGGAACACTTTCAGGGACCTCTGGTATCATCTGAAGGACACACTGTGGACACAAATCATGGACGTCGTGTCCTCCAGGCTAAAGAGGAAAATCCAGATTGTTTCCAGCACTAGTTTTTGCAAATCATAAAATGTCAGAATTAATTAATTAATGCTGTCGCAGTCTTGTCAATTGAAAAATAGGTCCAAATATGTGGAGCACACAGACATTTTTCAACTAGTGATCAATCTGACAATAATTTTTCCAATCAATAAATTAGTTGTTTGGTCCATAAAATGTAGGGCTGGACGATTAATCGAATTTTGATTTTGATTTTGGCTTCTCACGATCATAAAAATGTTATAATCAAAGAAAAAACGATTAATGTGCCATGCAGCGTGCATGCAAATTCCTGAGCTGTAAAAGCACAGTGAATGTACCAGTCTTACGTGCAGGTGCTGCAAACTAGGAGCGACTGAGAAAAATGGCAGAACGGCAGCCTTTAGTTGATAAGAAAGGCAGGATATCGTCAGTCATATGGAAACATTTTGGTTTCAAGTTGTCGGATGTTGAGCAGAAGGAAGTAGTGTGCAAAATCTGTCACACTGTTGTGTCAGCTCCCCACAGCAACACGACCAATTTATTTAACCGTTTAAAGCGATACTCCACCCCGGAATGATAACCCACTCAGTATGTCCTCACGCCGATGTGAGGATGGGTGAAGATCTTCAGTTCACTAAACAATCCTTATCATTCTGGGGTGGAATATCGCTTGAAAGTATAAATGTCTGTGTCTATGTGTATAAAGTGGTCTATGATCAAGTGATAAAGGAGCAGAAGACGCAAAAAAGTGCAAGCTCGTCGGCTTCAACCAGCAACACAGTCCTTTATTAAGGACACACTCTACAATGCCACTGCATATCCCACCAGTTCCTGGAGACATGGAGAGATAACACAGGCTGTGACATTTATGCTAGCTAAGGACATGTGCCCCATCAGGACCATTAGCAAGAAACTTGTTAACACTTTGCACAAGCGTTACGTGTTGCCATCATGTAAACATTTCAGCAGAGCTGCACTGCCCGCCCTATATGATGAATGCCATACTGAAGTTGCAAAAGATGTCTCCACCGCTGAATATTTTGCCACCACAACAGATCTGTGGTCAAGCCGCACTGTGGCTTAAGTTACATTTAAAGTTGAGTTTTGGTGGTTCAATTACAGTGGCTTGCAAAAGTATTCATACCCCTTGAACTTTTCCACATTTTGTCACGTTACGGCCACAAACATAAATATATTTTATTGGAATTTTATGTGAAAGACCAACACAAAGTGGCACACAATTGTGAAGTACAAAGAAAATTATACATGATTTTAAATTTGTTTTACAAATAAAAAACTGAAAAGTGCGGTGTGCAAAAGTATTCAGCCCCTTTTCTCTGAGTGCAACCAATTGCCTTCAGAAGTTGCCTGATGATTGCTGAATGATCCAATGTTGACCTAATGACTAAATAGAGCCCACCTGTGTGTAATCTAATCCCAGTACAAATACAGCTGTTCTGTGACGGCCTCAGAGGTTTGTTAAGAGAATATTGGGAAGCAAACAGCATCATGAAGTCCAAGGAACACACCAGACAGGTCAGGGATAAAGTTGTGGAGAAGTTTAAAGCAGGGTTAGGCTGTAAAAAGATTTCCCAAGCTTTGAACATCTCACGGAGCACTGTTAAATCCATCATCCGGAAATGGAAAGAGTATGGCACAACTGCAAACCTACCAAGACACGGCCATCCACCTAAACTTACAGGCCGAACAAGGAGAGCACTGATCAGAGATGCAGCCAAGAGGCCCATGGTGACTCTGGATGAACTGCAGAGATCCACAGCTCAGGTGGGGGAATCTGTCCACAGGACAACTATTGGACGTGCACTGCACAAATCTGGCCTTTATGGAAGAAAGCCATTGTTAAAAGAAAACCATAAGAAGTCCCGTTTGCAGTTTGCCAGAAGCCATGTGGGGGACACAGCAAACGTGGAAGAAGGTGCTCTGGTCAGATGAGACCAAAATTGAACTCTTTGGCCTAAATGCAAAATGCTATGTGTGGCAGAAAACTAACACTGCACATCACTCTGAACACACCATCCCCACTGTCAAACATGGTGGTGGCAGCATCATGCTCTGGGGGTGCTTCTCTTCAGCAGGGACAGGGAAGATGGTCAGAGTTGATGGGAAGATGGATGGAGCCAAATACAGGGCAATCTTGGAAGAAAACCTGTTGGAGTCTGCAAAAGGCTTGAGACTAGGGCGGAGGTTCACCTTCCAGCAGGACAACAACCCTAAACATAAAGCCAGGGCTACAATGGAATGGTTTAAAACAAAACATATTCATGTGTTAGAATGGCCCAGTCAAAGTCCAGACCTAAATCCAATTGAGAATCTGTGGCAAGATCTGAAAACTGCCATTCACAAATGCTCTCCATCTAATCTGACTGAGCTTGAGCTGTTTTGCAAAGAAGAATGGGCAAAAATTTCAGTCTCTAGAGACTGAAATTTGCAAAGCTGGTAGAGACATACCCCAAAAGACTTGCAGCTGTAATTGCAGCTAAAGGCGGTTCCACAAAGTATTGACTCAGGGGGGCTGAATACTTTTGCACACCGCACTTTTCAGTTTTTTATTTGTAAAAAACTTTTTAAATCATGTATAATTTTCTTTGTACTTCACAATTGTGTGCCACTTTGTGTTGGTCTTTCACATAAAATTCCAATAAAATATATTTATGTTTGTGGCCGTAACGTGACAAAATGTGGAAAAGTTCAAGGGGTATGAATACTTTTGCAAGCCACTGTAACTCATGTTTTCAAATTAATGAATAATCGTGTTTATTAATCGTGATTTCAATATCAATCAAAATAATTGTGATTATTATTTTTGCCATAATCGTCCAGGCCTAATAAAATGTCAGAAAATTATGATAAAAGTCCAAGATGATGTTCTCAAAGGTCTTGTTTTTGGAGCGTTCCACAACTGTCACAGTTTATCAGTTTGGACAGTAGTTTAGCTGCTTGTAGAAAGTGACAAAAAAACTTGTAGCTTTTGATAGCTGCAAGCTCGCAACATCGTCACATCATCACCATGGCAACACATCGACAGCTGCTGCTGAATGTGTGTGTGCGACTCATTAACAGTTCTGGGCAGGAAATGGGTCAGTTCTGGTCAGTTCTGGTCGGTTTCTGGTTGGTTCTGGTACTCAGGTTTGTAGATGTGGGTTTCAAACGCTGGATAATGAAGTGATTTCTTACTTTGAGCTGCTGCAGTTTAAATAACTTTAAGGGACTCCTTCAGAATAAAAGCTGAAGTCGGACTACAGCAGCCCTATCAACCCAACAGTAACCATGGTAACAGGGGTGATGCTGATGCTGCAGGTGTGAAACATTCAGCAATTTACTTTGTTAAACGCAGCAGTTTGTTCTTCACTCTTCTCTTCTTCCTCTCACCCCCCCATCACCCTCCCCCCATTCTCTCCTTTCAGCCCCCCCAGCCCCCCCACCCATATGTAAATGAAGGACAGGCTGCTTTCAAGACGTCAGGCTGATGATTACAGGCTGCCTTACCTCAGGCTCACACACACACACACACACACACACACACACACACACACCTCCACCCCCATATTATCTCCGTGGTTCTCTGCTGACTCTCACACTCCCTCTTCAAAGAGACGACAGAATCCAACACACAGCTGTGTGAGTGTGTGTGTGTTACAGAGTGTGTGCGTTACATGGTGTGTGTGTGTGTGTGTGTGTGTGTGTGTGCGTTACAGAGTGTGTGTGTGTGTGTGTGTGTGTGTGTGTGTGTGTGTGTGCGTTACAGAGTGTGAGTGTGTGTGTAGTTAAATTTCTTCTCTTTGTTCAGCTCCTCTTCTTCACTCTCAGGGACTCTCCTTCTCTGTTCGCTCTGTCCTACTTTCTGAGCTGAGGAGCCTCTGAGCCAGGCACCAACACACACACACACACACACACACACACACACACACACACAGGGGACCAACAGAACCAGGACCACGCTGCTGGGTGTGGTCTTTATAAACTGAGTTCATTATTGATTAATCTGTCATTGATTGGTTATTTCTATCATTTGTCGATAAAATGTCAGAAAACACACAAACGCTCCACGAACCAAACAAGCACCCAGAATATTCACTTTGACTTCTGTGAAGTTTGAAGATCTTCTGCAGCACATCAGCTCTGTCTCAGTTTTACAGACACACAAAAAAACAAAAAAAACAACAGAAAGATAAACTCGTCTGCTGGTGATGGAAAAATGTCCATTGCCTTTTTTTAGCGCTGTACTTAAAAAAAACTGCACATACATGATATTTTTGTTGTTAAAATGGTATATGGTCCATGTAGACTTTCAAAATAAAGGCACAAAAACTTACTTAATCATTTGTCACAATCTTGTCAGTTGAAAAATTGGTCCAAACATGTGGAGCATGCGGACGTACAGTACAATTTTTTTCATTCATTATTTATTTTTCAAGTCTGTCCTGTAAGGATTATTTTCATAAATAATGAATCTATTTTTTTGTACCACAGCAGGACTACTGTACTACACTACACTACTACACCTGACTCTGTTTGTTTTCTTTCTTTTGTTTCTGTCTTTTTTTTCTGCTTCAGGATTATTTTGTCGTCTGTTCTGCTTTATTATTATTATTCACACACACACGCACACCAACACGCACACACACACACACACACACACACACACACACACACACACACAGTCCCCTGGTGAGCTCATGAATATTTTTCGGCGCTCAGACGAGGATGGTTTGATATCATCGAGGGTGTGTGACAACACACACACACACACACACACACACACACACACACACACACACACACACACGTTTACATTAAATCCCAGTGGTGTTATGAATGTTGTCAGCAGTTGTCACAAATAGAGAAGTCATTTCCCAAAAAGGCGTTTTCGGTGTGTGTGTGTGTGTGTGTGTTTGTGAGTCACAGAGCTGACACACCTTCATCCTTCATCATCATCATCGACAACATCATCATCGTCCCCACAGGAAGTCAATTTGTTGCTGTGGTGACGCAGCTCACTGCCGCAGGCACAAAATGAGCCATTTGAACACAAACAGCCCGTCCTCTGTTATTAATGTGGTTACCGTGGAGACGGAGGGGCGTGGCAGCAGCGGGACAGGGTGGAGTCAGAGAAAGAGACGCCGAGGTCCAGATCCTGCTCCCATTCACACACATAAGCTGATGCAGGAAATGTTCTGGAAGGGATGTTCAGTTAGTTTCCTGACCTGTTAGTCCAAACAGCCCCCTGATGTCCTTCGTCTTTTTGAGGATGTCTCTATAAAAATCATATTCATATCATTCATATTAATTCATTAAATTAATCGCCAACTATTTTGACATCAATGTAAATGTGAGTTTCTTTCCTCCTCTCTGACAGTAAACTGAATATCTTGGAGTTGTGGACAAAACAAGACATTTGAGGACGTCATCTTGGGAAACACAGATCAATATTTGCTGACAATTTATGGACCAAACAACTGATTGATTAGTGACAAAAATTCTGCGCAGATTGATTTAGTTAAGTTAAGTAAGATAAGTTGGTTTCTGTCTCCTTTACATATGAAAATAGATCTGTCTGTTTGAAATGATCTAATTATTCCTGTCCATGTATGTCCATGTGTCCTTTAAGTTGTCATGTATGTTAATCGATGCATTCAGTAGAGGGCGCCACTCAGAGTCAACAGTTACCCCAAAAGAAGAAGAAGAAGATTCAAAAGTTTGTGACAACACTGGAGGATGATGTAATAATGAAGCTGTTGAGATGGAGACAAAAGTGGAGGCAGTGTCGTAGACGGTGGTGGTCTGTGAGGTCAGTACTGGCCTCGGGGACCAGAGGGTCGCTGGTTCAATCCCCTGACCAGCTCGCCCCTTCGTCATTACTGAGCGCCGGAGCAGGACCCTACACCCCAACAAGCAGCTTCCAGGTCTGAATGTGATCCTGTAACATAAAACATCACTTTAAATGAGCTCTGCTGGAATAAATAAAGGTGGAGAACTTTGTGCAGGAACCCTGTCCGTCTGGTCCCAAACAAACAGATGGAGAACTTTTTTCACTGACGATAAACGTCAGTCCAAAACTTCAGGATGTTTGAAATGTCTTCTTCATGTCCTGTGGTCGTGTCTCTGCACTGCTACACTTTTTTTTTCAACCAAGTGCTGTCACTGAGCCTGTTCACTGATGGACGGAGCAGCTGAGGATGTCTGAGGATGTCTGCGGACGTCTTCACAGGTTGAGGTTCACTCACTTCCAGTTAGAAAGTGCTGTTACACTATCGATCAAGATTGACCACCAAATCCCATCCTCCTGTGTTTGTCTTTTGTCCTTATCACTTAGAAAGTCATCCTCACTGTCACAACATAGGATGGACAATTTATGTTCACGTACACAAATCAGATTACATCAGATTCCTGCAGTGAGACCAAGCTGGACTGTGGGAAAGAGATAATGCTGCAGGCCTGAAACTGAGCCAGCTGCTCAGACTGTATGTGAGAACATAAAGAAGTCAGTCACACACACACACACACACACACGTCTTTACATGGTCACATGGACATGAGAGGACTGAAACATCAGAATCTGTTTTTTAGACAATGGAAAAAGACAGTCTGAGGAGCAGTTCCATGTTCCTGAATGTATCCTGAAATGATCCATATGTCTGTCTGTCTGCAGGACTTGTCTTTGTCCTCAGCAGGTCTCTTTGTCTCAGTGTGAACTCGTCCCCTGCAGCAGGAGGACTCTGATGGTGTGATTCTGATCCTCCCTGAGCTGAATGGACTTAATTCCTCTTTTCTCTCAGACATTTCTCAGAGTTTGAAGCAGCGACCGTCTCACAATCGTCAGTTTGTTTTATTGATGACGAGGCTGCGGAGCTGCTATTCCTGTCTCTGTCCCCGTCTTTAATCTGGATTAAAGCTGTTTGTATTGACAGCAGATGTAAACACACACAGAGCGGAGTGTTTGACAGGAGGATCAGATCAGAATAAGAAGAATTAGAGATTTTCCTCAGTTTAATCCAGAACAGAAGAGGAGAATAATAAGTGAATAACAGCAGATCACAGAGCAGATTAACTGCACAGGCTCAGTTCTCCCTGCAGGAGGGAAACCAAAAGATCTGAAACTCACAGGAATTAAAGGACTGAGGCAGCTGCACACACACTTTATATGTCTTATATCCCACACTGCTGAGCATCAAGCAACAGCATCAAGGAACCTTACAGTAAATCCTTCTGTTCTCAGTGAGGTCAGGCTGAACAATAGACACAGCAGGAACCTCTTCTCATTACCTGAACCTGTTAAGAACCAGGAAGGTTCTAGGTTCCATCTTGTCAGAAGCAGCAGGGTCTGTTCTCACATACAACACTGTCCCGCATCAGTAGCATCCAGTCTTGGGTTCTGCAGTGTCTGGTCCCGATTTGGGTCCCACGGTCCCCAGTGTCTGGTTCTACATTCTGCAGAGTTCAATCCTGCTTTCTGCAGCACCCAGTCCCACATTCTGTAGCGTTCAATCACATATTCGACAGCGTTTGTTCCTGCATTCCACAGTATCCAGTGCCGATTTAGGTCTCACAGTCTGCAGCATCTGGTCCCACATTCTGCGGCATTCAATCCTGCATCCTGCAGCATCCGATCTCGCATTCTGCAGCATTGAATCCTGCTTTCCACAATGTACAATCCCGCTTTCTGCAGCCTCTGGTCCCACATGTCGCAGAGTTCAATCCCACATTCCATAGTACTTTTTTAAACGAGGAGCTCCAGCCAGCAGCTTTATCTTGAACTCAAACTGCAGTTTAAACTTGGAAAAGTCCACAAAGTTACTGAAAGATATCCTGACAGGAATCAGAGGAAATTCCTATTACAATCTTGTCAGCTGAAAAATAGGCCCAAACATTGGTGCACTGTCCAGATTCAATCCTGCTTTCCACAGCGTCTGATCCCACATTGTGCAACATACGATCCTGTTTTCTGTAATGTCCAAGCCCACATTCCACAGCATCCAGTCCTGATATAGGTACAACAACCCACAATGTCCAGTTCTGCATTCCCCAGCATCTGGTCCCAAATTCTGCAACAACTGGTCCCAAATTCTGCAACAACCGGTCCCAAATTCTGCAACAACTGGTCCCAAATTCTGCAACAACCGGTCCTAAATTCTGCAACAACTGATCCCAAATTCTGCAACAACCGGTCCTAAATTCTGCAACAACTGATCCCAAATTCTGCAACAACTGATCCCAAATTCTGCAACAACTGATCCCAAATTCTGCAACAACTGATCCCAAATTCTGCAGCAACTGATCCCAAATTCTGCAACAACTGGTCCTAAATTCTGCAACAACTGGTCACAAATTCTGCAACAACTGGTCCCAAATTCTGCAACAACTGGTCACAAATTCTGCAACAACTGGTCCCAAATTCTGCAACAACCGGTCACAAATTCTGCAACAACTGGTCCCAAATTCTGCAACAACCGGTCACAAATTCTGCAACAACTGATCCCAAATTCTGCAACAACCGGTCCCAAATTCTGCAACAACCGATCCCAAATTCTGCAACAACCGGTCCCAAATTCTGCAACAACCGATCCCAAATTCTGCAACAACCGATCCCAAATTCTGCAACAACCGGTCCCAAATTCTGCAACAACCGATCCCAAATTCTGCAACAACCGGTCCCAAATTCTGTAACAACTGATCCCAAATTCTGCAACAACTGGTCCTAAATTCTGCAACAACTGGTCCCAAATTCTGCAACAACCGGTCCCAAATTCTGCAACAACTGGTCCCAAATTCTACAACAACTGATCCCAAATTCTGCAACAGCTGGTCCCAAATTCTGCAACAACTGGTCCCAAATTCTGCAACAACTGGTTCCAAATTCTGCAACAACTGATCCCAAATTCTGCAACAACTGATCCCAAATTCTGCAGTGACCAATTCTGCATTCCACAGTCTGATCCATAACATTCAGACAAATGAAAACTCTGCATCAGACTCAGATCTGTGGAGGTTAGTGTGACCACTGAGCAGAACAGAGCAGAAGAGTTGAAGACATTTAGATTGAAGATTTGACTGAATGCTGCTGTTGATAATATATTAAACATCAGTGGTTAAAAAGTAACTAATTCTCTGAGCAGTATTTGACAATAATACTTTTTTTTAAAGTATTTTTAACACCAGTAATTTTACTTGTAGTTGATGAATATTCCTGTAATCATGTATGATTTTAAAACATACTGTTTGAGTGTTGTTGGAGGAACCAACTACTGCTTCACTACAATTGTTGTGCGTGTGACAAATAAAGAACTCAAAGAGAGGAAATGACCTCATGTGGCAAATCATAGCTTTGCAAAAGTTGCAAATGTGCAAACAGAGCACACAGAGCTGGACTGGTTTGGCACGATGCTGCAGAGGCAACAGAGTGACAGGACAGGAGACGAGTCTGACTGAAAAACACTGTCGAGTGTTACTGTTGTTCACACACTGTTGATCTGCTTCAAAAGCAAAACTGACAGCTGAGACGTGGTTTCTGTCTTTTTTTAAATGAGAAGCTCCAGTGTGCAGCTTTATGTTGAACTCTGGAAAAAGTCCACAAAGTCAGTGAAAGATATCTTGACAGGAATCAGAGGGAAACTGTCTCCTGTTAAAATCTTGTCAGCTGAAAAAATAGGTTCAAAAATAGGTGTGAACATGTGGAGCACACGGTCCATGTGCTCCACATGTTCACACCTGTTTCACAACCAATTTTTCAATTGAAAGATGATTTATTATTATTATCATTATCATTTAAACTCACTCTGCTGTATAAATACTTCAGGGTGAAGCATGAAGGTGTCTCTATTATACAGTAAATGTCTGACTGTGTCTCTACTGTAAGTGTTTCTACTGTATGTTACTGCAGGAGTCTGCAGCAGCTCAAACCTCCACAAACTGAATACTGATCACTGTGAATATGAAATATTAATAACTACAAGACTTTGATACTCAAACACTACAACGCACACACATGCAGAGAAACACACACACACTTAGAAAGACACACATGCACTGAAACACACACACACTCAGAGTGATGGAATTAGCATCAATATCATTAACGCCCATCACCTCTCTGCTTGTTCACACTTTTCCCCTCACACACATCTGTCTGAGTGTGTGTGTGTGTTGTGTGTGTGAATATATTAGCGCTGCAGCCTCCTCTCCAATTAACAGAGTGTATACTGTAAGTGGTTTTGATCAGCAGGAGATCACATGACGGAGGAGGTTTACCTGCACCTCAGCTCACAGGTTCCTCACATCAACACACACACACACACAACACACACACACACACCACACACACACACACACACACACACACACACACTGTAATAACAACATCTATAAATAGAAATGATGTATCTTTTTGGTACAACTTGGTCTGAGTAATATGATCAGAACCAGGATGAAACAATAATTAGTTTCATGAACAGTGAATAAATTTTAGATGATTAGTTTAATTGTGTCAAATATTAATTATCTTTTAAACCGTGTTTGATTACTGCGCTTTGAAAAACTCACAGTAAATTCAGTCCAACAGTCTCCCAGATCACTGAGGTATATCAGCACATTTTGAACATTTTCATCACATTTTAAAGGGATAGTTCACCCAAAAAAAAGATTTCCTCACCCTCATGCCGTTTGAAGGTCGGGTTTAGTTTTTTTCAGTCCACAAACTCTGCTGGAGTTTCACAGGAACACAGAATCTCATCAACAGGAAGTGAATGTTGACCAGTTTTCAAATGTTAAAAAAACAAAACATAAAACTCATCTGATTTAATCCAAGTCTCCTAAAGCCTCGACATGTCAAGTCGACTTGAAAGATGGAATTTCTTACATCATGTTTTCAGCCTGAATCTTCACTGTAGATCCTGAACTTGGTGCCACGTTCACATGCACACTGTCCGAAGTGTGTGTGTGTGTGTGTGTGTGTGTGTGTGTGTGTGTGTGGTGCGACATTGTGCACACACAAGTAAACATCATGTCGGGGCTTTAGGAGACTTGAATTACATCAGACGAGCAGTATGGAGGCGTTTTAGGGTTTTTTACGTTTGAAAACTGGTCACCATTCACTTCCACTGTTGGTGATATTCTGTTTTCCTGACAGTCAGAATGAGGGCGAGCAGATGGTGACTGAATTTTCATTTTAGGGTGAACTATCCCTTTAACTAGGCCTGGGCGATATAACTGAAAAATCTCTCACCATAGTTAAGTTTCATATCGATCAATATTGATAATTATTGATCATATACTGTAGGTGGTGCAGCTCTTGATGTTACAAAGTGTGTCAAAATAAAACTAGGCAGCTGGACCCAAAAGCAGACTTAAGACGCAGGAGGCAGAGTTCAAAATGTGATTTAATAACTAGGGGTGGGAAAAAAAATTGATATTCCGATATATTGTTGCGCTCCCTGTCGCAATAAATAATCGACACACAGACGGCAAATATCGATATTTTATTACAACACACATAATGGATTTACCCCGTTGTCGCCGTCAGTACTTAATCTCTCCTGTCCTCTTTGTGGGGGCGCTAATCCTGTAAATGGGGGTAAAGTAGGCGGAAGCAACGGCCAGTGAAGAAGACGAGTTAACAACAGAAGAAGAAGAACCATACAGACGTGAAGAACAGATGCAAGAATGGCGGAAAATACGAACACAGAAAAACAAATCAAAGACCCACCTTCAAGTTTCCACTCTAAAGTGTGGCGACACTTTGGCTTTTACGAGACAGATGACGGGAGAACACTGGATAAAGAATATGCAATCTGCAAAAACTGTTTTGCAAAGGTAAAATATAACAGCAACACTACGAATCTGCAAAGCCACCTCGTTCGCTATCACGGCGAATTACTCGCGGGTGATAAAAAAGACAAACCAAGTCAGCCGACAATCACTACTGCTTTGAAAGCAAAGTTCCCCTTTGGGTCGCCGAGGGCACAGGCTATCACCAAGTCCATCGCTGAATTCATTTGCAAGGACCTTCGCCCTTACAGCGTGGTCGAAAATGATGGCTTTCGCCGAATGCTAGCTACCCTGGAACCGAGATACGAGGTACCGAGTCGTCGACACTTCACAGAAAAGGTTATCCCCGCGTTGTATGCAGAGACCAGAGCAAAAGTGGAGGATGCACTTCAGTCTGCTAAACGAGTCGCACTAACCTGCGATGGCTGGACTTCAAGGGCCACCGAGTCCTTTATGACTATTACCGCTCACTTCATAGACGAAGACTGGAATGCACATACCTATGTACTTCAAACTCGGGTTATGAATGAGAGTCATACCGGCGCTCACGTGGCAGAAGTTTTAAAGAAGGCTACAGAGGAATGGAAGCTCACCGAGAAAGAGCCAGCAGTGGTCACTGACAACGCAACGAATATGTCCGTAGCTGTTGAAATAACTGGATATCTACACGTTCGCTGTTTCGCTCATGTATTGAATCTCGCGGTGCAACGGGCACTGAAACTGCCAAATGTTGCCCGACTGCTCGGGAGGATTAGGAGGATTTGCACGTTCTTCCACAGGAGTACCCCAGCAGCTGAGGCCTTGAAGAGGAACCAGAAGATGTTAGGCCTTCCGCACCACAAGCTCATAACTGATGTTGTTGTCCGCTGGAACAGTGCCTATGAGATGATGAGTCGGTTTCAGGAGCAACAACCTGCTGTTACTGCTGCCCTCTTATCTCCAGAGGTAAGTTGTTTATTCTATCTTCTTCCATAATTGTATTGAAAATCTGTAGTGTGTGATGTGATTCAACATGATATACAACTTAAAAAACTGTGTTACTTATATAAAATATATATCAGGGTTTCCCCCAGTGTATTATAAGCCTGGCGGGCCGCCAGGCTTTACCTGCCCCCCCCGCCAGGCTAAACATTGTTTATTAATTTTTTTAATTCACTTTTCGCACTCCATCAACACATGATCAGGTGTCTTTCATCACCTGGCAACGTCACAACTTCGTTGAGCATAGTCGCGCATAACGGGACATGTCACGGACGTCATGCTCATCAGACCGCTGCTTCACCAGCTGACCGAGAGGTCTGCACCGAGCCGACTGTGTTGCCGTTAACGAGAACCGAGCCGCGGCTCCACAAGGCTCAGCCAGCCGCTGTAGCATGGCTGCTAGCTGTTAGCACAGAGCTCAGAGCTTCTGTGAGCTAAGATGCTTTCACCACATGTGAAAATGATCCATCGTTTGATTTTTCAGCTCGTAAGGCTCGCGTTTGTTTTCAAACAGTAGATCAGTGAGTGTCACGTTCTCATGGCAACTGACCGGAAAAAAGACGCGTGTCTCAGAGAGAGAGAGAGAGAGAGAGAGAGAGAGAGAGAGAGAGAGAGAGCCTAAATAACGCTACACTAGACAGTTGTCCTTAAGTTTTTAGTGCAAACAGTTGTTATTATTATAATAATTATTTATTTATTTATGTGATTGGTTGAACAGCATTTCAAGAGTGTCTTGAGCAGTCTCACTCTGCTTTGGCTGGTGTTAAAATATGTTACATAAATGTTATATAATAATACATGATTATTGTAATATTTTAAGATTTCCGGTTAACTTTAAAACGTTTAGGCAAGGCTTTATGGAATCATGTCTTCTAAATTCTACTGCTCCATTAATGAATCTCTTACCTATACGTAGGGCCTTGCCATCAGTCAATGGTTAGGGGCAGGCCCCTGTCACAAAAACAACACACTTGGGCACTGGTGGGCCGCCGGTGTGCCGCCGGAGTCACCCTACCACCGGGCCTAACAAGTTTTCTGGGGGAAACCCTGTATATTATTGTCAACATGATCTATATTCAAAAACTCTAATGATATACTGATTTGTTAACAGAACATATATTAAATTGGTTTTAATTAACTTTCATTCTGTTCTTTTCTTTCTTTCTTTAAAGGTCAGAAAGAATACCACTGACATCTCTACCCTGACTGATGTAGACATAAGGAATGCAGAAGAGGTTGTGAAAGCCCTCCATCCAATGCTGGTAGCAACAAAGAGCATGTGCGAGGAGAAAAGCCCAACTGTTTCCATCATCGCACCTCTTCACGCCCAACTTCTGAGTGACACACTCAGCTCCATTGAGGATGCCCCTCTCATCAAGGACATGAAGCAGGCCATCCATGAAGACCTATCAAAGCGCTACATGTCTGCAGAGGAGAAAAACTTCCTCCATGTTGCATCCGCCTTAGACCCCAGGTTTAAGTCGATGCTCTTCTTGTCGCCCTTAGAAGTGCAGGAGACGTATGCCATTGTGGTGTCCAAGGCTGCTGCCCTGATGGTAATTACAAAGTGTAAACACTTAATAGTTAGGTAATTTGCATTTAATTTGTACCTTTAAAATTTCAACCCTAACACTACTGGTGGAAGAACATCATCTGTACATCCAACCAAAGATGTGCAAAGATGTGTGAAATTTTAAAATGATTAGTGGCTGATGTTTTTATTAATAACAAAAATAATAATGAAGGTGTGCCAAATGCTTTATGTTACAGGAAGATGCAGACAGGGGAATGCAGTCTGATGATAACGTCGAGGAGGGAGAAAGCACTGAGGGGAGTGGTCCTGCTGATGACATCAGTGATGAGGAGAGACCACCACACACACCCAAAAAAAGGAGATCTGCACTTGCTAACCCTTCCTGACAACCCACCCCTCGTCACCAATGGGGTAGAAGTCCGTTATGGGCTTGGTTGGTGAAATCTGAGGCATGCAAGTACCCACACCTCGCCAGGCTGGCCCAAAGGTACCTGTGTGTCCCAGGGACTAGTGTGCCATCAGAAAGAATCTTCTCTACAGCTGGTGAAATAATCTCTGCTCAGAGGAGCACTCTTACGTCTGACCATGCTGATCAGTTAGTGTTCCTCAAGAAGAATATGGCGTGATGTGTGTGTGTTGATGTGTGCGCGTGTTGATGTGTGCGCTTTAATGTGAGTTGCTACTGACGTTCAGTATCAGAATAGCACTGATTTACAGAAAACATGTTGTTCATGTTCATGCACTTTAATATGTCTAGCTGTATACTGTTATATTCTTGTTCATTTGTCTAGCTCAGTGTTCTTCAACCCTGGTCCTCAGGGAACACTGTCCTGCATGTTTTAGATGTTTCCCTGCTCCAACACACCTGATTCAAACTATCAGCTCGTCATCAAGCTCTGCAGTGGCCTGATAACGAGCTGATCATTTGAATCAGGTGTGTTGGAGCAGAGAAACACCTAAAACATGCAGGACAGGAATCCCTCAGGACCAAGGTTGGGAACCACTGGTCTAGCTCTACAGTATTGTTATTATGCACTTTAATTTGTACAGCTGGCAGTGAGGCACTATGCAAATGTACATGTTTCTTTGTACATTGATTGAATAAATGCAATATTACAGACATTTCCCTTTTTACGGGTATTTTTTTTCTTTTCCAGTCACATACATCGTGATATATCGCTGATGAAATTTCTTACAATATATCGGATATCGCAGATATCGTATATCGTGATATTATCGTTATCGTGGGCCAAATACCGTCACAGTATCGTGAGTTACCCCTATTGTCCCACCCCTATTAATAACCAAAGAAAAGTAACGAAAGGCGCAGGCTTACATGAAGTCCAAGTCCAGAAGACAAAACTAAAACAGGCAAAATCCAAAACCATTAAAGTCCAAAAACACAGGGGGGACAACACAGACAAGACTCCAAAGACACAAAGAAAATACTGCCAGGGATCAGGAACTAAACACCAAGAAACAAAATAATCCAAAAGGGCAAAAAAGCAAAAGGTCCAAGAAAACAAGAGCAGGTCCAACAAAGAGAGGACGACACAGTGGGGACAACAAGGAACTGACAAAGAAACAGAGAAACACAGGGACTAAATGCACAGAGAACTAATCACACACAGGTGGACAAACAGGTGAAACAAATGACAATCAAAAGGGCGGGAAAAGGACAAAGACAGGAAGTAAAGACAAGACACATGAGGGAGACCAAGACTACAAAATAAAACAGGAAGTAACCAACAAAATACCAAACCATGACACTTGAGGGTGGAAGCAGCTGAGATGATAAATAAAGGAGAGCTGAAACAATTAATCAAATAATTGATTATTTTGATAATTGATTAATCAGTTTGAGTCATTTTTTCGGCAAAAAAAGTCAAAATGATCAGTTTCCAGCTTCTTAAAGGTGAATATTTTCTGATTTCTGAGGACGTCATCTTGGACTTTGGGAAATGCTGATCAACATTTTTCATCATTTTCTGACATTTTATGGACCAAACAGCTAATTAATTAGTGGAAAAATTATTTCCAGATTGATCACTAGTTGAAAAAACCATGGAGCACACAGGTGTACGTCCGTGTGCTCCACCTGTTTTCACATGTTTTCCTGTTGGAGCATATTGACTTTTATATTTAAAATGTTATTTTATCAGAATTTAAATTTTGTCATTTTCAAATGCTCACAAACATCCCAAAACCACTGAAATAATTAGTTTTTAAAAGTCACTTGGAACATCACAAGTGTACCGTAATATAATAATAAATGTTGTAAATCAATAATGATAATAACAATAATGTAAATAATAACAGTAAAAGGTGTCATTTCATTTGACATCATCATCAGACCGAGGATTTGATCATATTTGTCATTATTCTGCTTTTTAAAGTTAAAGTCATCAGATAAAATGGAAGTTTCTGCCTTTTGCTTTGGTATGACCCAATATTTTTTGGTATGACCCAATATTTTTTGGTATGACCCAATATTTTTTGGTATGCTCTGCAAAGGCAGAATACAGGAACTTCCAAATAAGGTCAAAGGTCAAACCAGAGGTCAGGATTAGAAACAATACTACAGTAGAAACAATAACCTGATATAAAGATAGAAAACTGACACATATACAATTATCTGCCTCAACAACAAGAAAACTTTAAAGAACTCTGAGAAGTTCCTGCCTTTTTCCTCTGCAGGGCAGAACAGTATAGTGATTAAAATACTATTTATTATTTTATAGTTCAATCAATGGATCGATCAGCTGGATCAGACGGTGAACATGTGGTTGGTTACAGATGAAACGTCTCTGTGATGGAACTGCACTGATTGTTTCCTCTGAAGATTAATGAGTGTGGGAGATAATAAAGAAGAGCACCTGTGTAGGAGCCACCTACACTGTAAAACACTGGAGGAAAATAAAAATGTTCTTATGTTCTGTAAAAAAAAATATCACACAGCATGCAGAGTGGAACCACTGCAGACTGAAACATTTACGGTCACACAGAACCATCATATATCTGATATATGATCCCCCCCACCCCCACCCCGTCCTATTAACCCTCCTGCTGGACATGGTCCCAGCTGAGGACCAGGTGTTAACAGCAACACATTAAATCCTCCTGTTGGTTCCTAAAGGTCTGAACGGTTCCTCTGATCTGAAGCTCTGTTCACACCCGCCAGCTGGTCCTGGGTCAGGTCTGCAGACTGTCCCCTGAGTCATGGTTCTGGTTTGATGATTGTTCAGATCTGCAGACACAGCGTTCAGGTTCTATGATGTGGAACAGACAGCAAGTGTTCTCTCACTCCGAGCTGCTGATCTTTGTTCTTCTGTTTCATCTTATTTTTATCCTCGGTTCTGTTCGACTCTTTACATCCTGTTTCAGTTTCTTTCACATCTTCACACTGTATCCTCACATTCTTAGAAATAACGGTTCTTCATGAAGGGTAGAGGTTCTACCCAAAACTATTTGCAAGGTATTTATCCAGGGTTCTTTGTAAGACTAATGGTTGCATTAAGAACCCTTTTCATCTACAGAACCTTTGCATAAGAAAGAGTTCTTAAACAATTAGTGAAATGCTTGAAGAACTCTTTCATCAAGGGTTCTTTGTACCATAATATAAAAAGGTTCTTAATAAACCTCCTTGGGTGGGTTCTTGACAAAACTACTGGAATATAAAATAGCCTCTTGGTAGAACACTGGGTGGATTCTAGATAAAAAAAAAAAAAAATACTCTTGGTAGAACCCCCTGAATGTGTTTTAGATAAAACCCTTAAAATATAAAAAGATTCTCAGTAGAACCCCCTGGGTGAGTCCTTGTTAGCACCCAGAAAGAGGAAAGGTTCTGTATAGAACTCGCAGAAAAGGTTCTGGATGGAACCATTCCACCATTTTCTGTAGAACCTCTCTCAGACAGTTCTGGGTGAAACTTTGGTTCTAGGTATAACCCTTTATTTTGGGTTCTATGTAGAACTCTCTCTAAGAGTTCCAAATGGAACCTTTATAAAAGGTTCTAGCAGGAACCAAAAGGATTCTCTGAAGGGGACAGGCTGAAGAACCCTTTATGGTTCTAATTAGCACCTTTATGTCTATGCATGTTCTGCTGAGAGGAGCTGCAGTGAAAAAGGGTCTCACCTGAGAGCAGCCGACTCGACAGACACACCTGGAGCTCATCATCATCATCATCATCCTCATCATCATCATCATCCTCATCATCATCAAATCATCATCATCCTCCTCATCATCAAATCATCATCATCATCATCATCATCCTCATCATCATCATCAAATCATCATCATCATCATCATCATCAAATCATCATTATCATCCTCATCATAAAATCATCATCATCATCATCCTCATCATCCTCATCATCATCCTCATCATCATCATCAAATCATCATCATCATCATCAAATCATCATCATCATCATCAAATCATCATCCTCATCATCAAATCATCATCAAATCATCATCATCATCATCCTCATCATCATCCTCATCCTCATCATCAAATCATCATCATCATCAAATCATCATCATCAAATCATCATCATCATCATCATCATCAAATCATCATCATCATCCTCATCATCATCATCATCCTCATCATCAAATCATTATCATCATCATCATCATCAAATCATCATCATCATCATCAAATCATCATCATCATCATCAAATCATCATCCTCATCATCATCATCAAATCATCATCCTCATCATCATCATCATCATCATCAAATCATCATCCTCATCCTCATCATCAAATCATCATCATCATCATCACACCATCATCATCATCAAATCATCATCCTCATCATCATCATCAAATCATCATCATCATCATCACACCATCATCATCATCATCATCATCATCATCCTCATCATCATGATCAGCATCATCACCATCATCATCATCATCATCAAATCATCTCATAACTGCTGCTGCTGCTCTGAGACCCTCCATTAAATCACATGTTTGGTTCTGATTCAGTTGTCATGACAACAAACACAAAGACAACAACTGGACGGACACGCTGAAACATTCAAATCAGAGTCGACCTCTGAACACCGCCGCCAACACCAGATAATCCGATGTGAAGACGACAAAGACACGTCAGCGGTTTGAGACAGCAGCAAACAAAAGAAGAAGAGGAAGAAGAGGAAGAAGAAGAAGAAGAAGAAGAAGAGATGAGTTTGAATTTTTGTGCATCAGGGTGGAGACGGTGTGTCAAGGAGAGAGGGAAGAGAGGAGGAGGAGGAGGAGGAGGAGGAGGAAGAGGGGGAGGGTCTCTGTGGTTCCTTTAACAGGCGTGAACAAGCTCCATAATGTGTTTATGAGAGCAGAATTTTTACAAGATTAAAACAAGGCTTTGAAGAGGGGGGGTAATAAACGAGAGAAATACTGTAATAACAGAGAGGAGGGGAGGAGGAGGAGGAGGAGGGGAGGGGGCTGAAGTTTAATCAGCACAGAGTCGATGAGAAGAGAAAGAAAGAATGAGAGGGAGGAGATCCTTTTATTAACTACAACAATCTGCTTCATTCACTGCAGAGAGAAAAAACAACAGAGTGATACATCACACCGAACACAGAGCACAAAACAGACCTCCACCACCTCCAACTGAACACAAACCTCCACAATAAACACTGCATCAAGAATAACTCACATCTTTTACTTCAGCACACAAACCACACAGTAGAAATACTCCACAAATCAGCATCCAGAAATAAAAGTTCTCATTGTGCAGAATAACATACTGAATGAATTTTGTTGTTGCAGATTGTAAACATGGAGCTGATTTTAATGACTTTATAAACTCATGGTTTTAATCAAATTTGATATTAACTTATAATAATATGTGATCATTTATTTTTTTTAATAGATTTTGCATCAAATAATCTGAATATGAAAAGTAAGCAACATTTTCAGATAAATGTTCAGCTGCAAATGTCCATCACGTCCCTCTGAACCAAAAAACAACACAAAATGGAAATATTCAAGTAAAGTACTTGAGTAAATGTGTTTAGTTACTTTCCATCACTGTTTGATAGAAACATGAACTGATCTGTGGAGAGGAAACACTGAACTCACTTTTTAAATTGTTTTAGGTCTTTTTTTTTACTGGACGCAGAGACGATGTGAAACTGAACTCAGGACAACATCACTACAAAGACTTTTCCACCAACATGGAACCAGTGTTCTGTCCATTTATGCCGCTGGTTGAAAAATGAAACCGTAGAACACATCCTTCATGTTCTGAGTCTTCAGTTCATGGTTCCATCTGCAGAACCACAAGAGTTTGTGTGACATAAATGCAGTCAACTTTCATGATCTGGAACCTGGACCTCTCAGTTCACTGTTGATTTCTCACAGGCGCAGACCAAAACGAATCTGGACATGACAGCTGCAATGATTAATCGATTATTATCAACAGCTGTTTTGATGTTCTCCAGAGCTGCAACAATTAATCAATGATTTATCCGCCTACCATTCTGATAATTGATTAATTGCTTTGAGTCATTTTTTTAAGAAAGAAAAAGTCTAAATTCTCTGATTTCAGTTTCTTAAATATGAATATTTTCTGGTTTCTTTACTCTCTGACAGGAAACTGAAGATCTTTGAGTTGTGGACAAAACGAGACATTTGAAGACGTCATCTTGGACTTTGAGAGACATTTTCTGTCATTTTATGGACCAAGCAACTAATCGATAAGTGGAAAAATTGATCACTAGTTGAAAAACAGGTCCAAACGTGATGTGCGTCCATGTGCTCCACCTGTTTCACATGTATGTTCCTATTTTTCTTTTCTTTTTTTTTTCTTTTTTTTTTAAAGATAATTTTTTGGGCTTTTTCCTATATTTGGATGGGGACATCTGAAGATATGACAGGACAGGGGGTAAAGAGAGAAGGGATGGGACACAGGCAGGAATTGAACCAGTGACTGCTGCAAAAGACCAACAGCCTCTGTGTATGGGACACACACTCTACCACCTGAGCTATAGGGACCCTGAACCTATTTTTCAGTTGACAAGGTTGTGACCGGATCAATTAATTGATTAGTCGAGAAAATGAAGAGGAGCAGGAGTCTCGACATTTGAGGACGTCATCTTGGACTTTGGGAAACACTGATCAACATTTTTTGACATTTTATGGACCAACCACCTAACTGATTAGTGGAGATACCAATTGATAGATCAATAATGGAAATAATCATAATAAGAAAGACTTGAAAAATAGATCAAAACATGTGAGGCAAATGGACGAACATCAGTGACAAGATTGTGAGAGGACTGATCAATCGATTAATTGAGAAAATAATCACCAGATTAATCAACAATAAAATAATTAGTTGCAGCCCTACTGGATGCAGTTGGATGGACCGACATCTGGCACATCTGTCCATGAGGCTTCACCCCTGGGTTTCATCTTCTGTATGGTCCACTCAGACCATGTGACTGGCCTGTGATCAGCTGCTCCAACAACAAACTAAGACTAACAAATCACTCCCTGTTCATCATGTTCCATCAGAACCCATGAAGGCATCACAGTACCGCCCACTGAGCTGATCAGCCCCTTTAGACTGGTTTGGACCTGATAGCTGCAGGGTCTCTGCAGGATTCAAGAGACCACATTCACAGTTTCATGTGTTTCAGATGAAATGATTGATTTGATTTGATCACAGGTTTAGAAAACACAGACTGCTGCTGGTTACCACTGAGCCCCCAGTGGCTCCAGTGAAGCTCTGACTGATCAGGGCCCCGTTTCCCAGTTTCGATGTATCTTAGCGCTCTACGAAGGTTTCTAAGATATATTTTAGCGAACGAACTTCTTTTCCTGCGAGTGTTTCCCAAACTGTCTCTTAGCGGGAGCTCGTAGGGAGAGCTGCTAAGGTACATCGTAAGTGTATTAATTGATGCTGCAGGCATTGATTGATCACTTATAAAGGTAAATAAATGATGTTGTAACATAACAAGTGTTGTAATAATAATTTTACCACCATCAAATATTATATTATAAATGAGGCTACGCCTTCTAAAGATCATCTGCTGAACTATTTGAAGCCTGGTCCATATACACGTTTTTTTTTTAAAGCAGCGCTTTAAAACCAAATTTCCGTCCAGATGAGCGTTTTAGCAGCGTTTTAGTCCTAATATGTCTGAAGCATATCACATAAAAAATGACTTACATCCCGTTATAAACTAATGATGAAGCAGAGAAACGTGATCGCTGCTCACCGATAATGTTTTTGTTATTGAAACAACAACAGCGTATGTGTTTGTCTCTTTTTCCATCGATGTACTTCCAATGTCCATCAAAACACATATCACCATACACGCTCATACTGGGCTCTTTAAATTAAAATATGGGCACATATAATGTGATGAGGTGAGGGGGAGGGATTCAGATTTTCCCGAAATGACACATTTCGAGGAAATGACCACTTTAGTCTATTATCTGGTTTTATTACTAATTATCACTGAGGTGGAAGAACACGATTTCAACATTAATCAACATTATAATGAACATATATAAACTGCACATTCTGTGTGTAACTTGACCTTCTGCAGCTGCATGGAGGATGAAATGCCAAATTCATTCTGTGGTCTCTTATTGTCTGACTGAATAGGCTCATTCATCATATTGTAAACTAACAAAATTCGTTAAATCAAGTCATTTGGTGTTTTTAAAGTCATGATATTGAGCCGAAACAGATTCTACATTCTGTTCGCGTTCACATGTGGCTGCTGAGCGCAGCAGACGTCTCCCACTGTGCACACTTCACTGTTCAACATAGTCGGCTTAATAAAGTTTCTGATCGCTCAAAGTTAAAAAGTTTGGATGGATTATTCAGGTGATTTTGGCATCTTTCTTCAGTGAGGGACTCTTTTTGCCACAGCCTGAAGGTAAATCCATCACATGCTGCAGTATTTCACCCAGAGGTGTTTTGGATAAAGTATGAATCCAGTGTTCTTGAAACTTTGGGCTTTCACCTGGAAATGTTGCAGCAAACATCAGTCCAGCAGATTTTATCCCTCCAGCTCAGCGCACAATCTGCATCTTCATTGTTTAAAATTTTGAAGTATTTCCACACAAAGCTGCTGTCAGACATCGTGTAGTGTGTCTCATTCAGATTGTAGAGACACAATTTACGCAATAATGATCACAGGCCTTGACTTCGTGACTCTTTGTCCTTTAATTAAAGCGCCTGATGTGTTCAGCGGAAAACGCATAAGAGC
Organism: Lutjanus argentimaculatus; assembly: GCA_034769285.1. Classification (NCBI taxonomy): domain Eukaryota; kingdom Metazoa; phylum Chordata; class Actinopteri; order Lutjaniformes; family Lutjanidae; genus Lutjanus; species Lutjanus argentimaculatus. Next base: position 718,906 of record JAWZSL010000077.1, on the reverse strand, counting down.
AACAAAACACACAGCAGCCCGCATGAAAATTAAAGCGTAAGAATAATATAGCAACATATCCTACTCAGAAAAAAACATATCCTCAGTTATTTAGCTCAAATAAATAAATAAATAATAACAATACGCAATATTAATTATTGTTTTTCATGAAGTTAATTTTAACGCAAGTAGCCTTGATGTGCGCTGCACTAAAACTGTCCATTTGAAAAGCATCATTTTGGCCAAATAAAGCTAAAACTGTGTTAGGATGAACGGAGTGCATCACTAAGAGACAGCTGACGACTGGTTCAGACCGCCCGTCTTAAGATATATCTTTCAGAAGATTTATCTTTCAGAAGATTTATCTTTCAGAAGATTTATCTTAGCTAAGTAGACTCTGGGAAACAGCCCGTAAGCTTAAGAGAGACCTTAAGATACAACTTAAGAAGCACGTAGCGCTACGAAGGATCTGGGAAATGGGGCCCTGACTGGTTTTACTGGGCAGCTTCAGGCACATGTCCACTGTCTCTTTTCACATGTTTGGACCTATTTTTCAACTAGTGATCAATCTGGCAATAATTTTTCCACTAATCAATCAGTTGTTTGGTCCATAAAATGTCAGAAAATGTCTCTCAAAGTCCAAGATGACGTCCTCAAATGTCTTGTTTCGTCCACAAGTCATTCAGTTTCCTGTCAGAGAGGAGTAAAGAAAGCAGAATATATTCACATTTAACCTGCCATGGATGTATGAAGGAGAGCTGGATGCAGCGTTGGAGGAGTTCCTCCGTTCGTTCCTCTGAAAGCTGCTCAGTGCTGCATGAAGCCTCCAGGTATAAAATTACACAGATATTCTGCATATTCTTCCACTTCCTGTGGCCCATACAGCAAACACAGCAGAGATTTCCTCCAACTGAGTGGCTAACTTCCTGTTTGGCCCTCCTCCAACTTGATTTAAACGTGCAGATCTCTCCGAATGTTATCGGACAGGAAGGATTCAATTCTGATAGTAAAACGAGTCATGTCGCACAGAAAAATGTATCCATGGCTTCTGGGAAAACATTTTTTGAGCTGCTGTGCATGACGTAACATGGTCATCATATGATTTAGGCATTATGTCAGATTTGCTTCAAAGTCCAGCACTCTTGTTAGGGGCCTGAGTCCACCATGTGGCACTCCCATGTTTCAACAGTAGCCCAGAACAGACAAACCAAACTCTGACTTTCGTAATAGTCTTTAACATTGTTCACTGTCACGTGTGACCCACTGTGGGGACAGTGGCAGGTGGGGAGTTTGACTGGGCACTGGTACACCTGTCAAACGGTAATGCAGGTGTCCTAAAGCGAGCTCAGGGAGGACAGAAACCTCCTCTCAGTCCTGAGAACCTCTGTTACCCCTTTTCCACCAAGCTGGTTCCAGGGCTGGTTCGGAGCTAGAGCCAGACTTAGCACCAGTTCTTTGGTTTTCCACAGCCAAAGCACCGGCTCCTGGCTCTCAAAACTGGTGCTAGGCAAGCACCAACTCTTTGCTGGTCTAGCGGAAAGAACCACGTTACGTCGGGGGCTACGGGCTTACGTCAGGGGCTGGGGGCGGGTTATTGAACAACCAAAGCAGTGTTGGACACTTACCTGTCTTCTCGAGCGTGATCGCTGTTCGCAGCATTCTCGACGAGCAGCACTAACTTGCTGGATCGCAAAGTTTTGCTCTCCAAGGAAGGCTCGAAAAGCCAGCAGCAACACTTGCAACGCAACGTAGTCCTCCATCTTTGTTGTGGCGACTGAATTTGGCGCTAGTTGTATTGGGAAAATGACGTGACATATACAGACGTATACAGTGACGTAATGACGTGGCTCTCTGGCCGGCACCCGCTTGTGGAAATGCAAACGGTTCTCAACCGGTTCGCACATTGAACCAAGCGCGAACCGGCTCTAGCACCAGCACTAGCACCAGCCCTGGAACCAGCTTGGTGGAAAGTAAGCATGTGACATCATCGGACCACATGATGTCACATTCTGTTACCACAGGAAGACACTAGGTATCAGAGGACATTAAGGGACATTAAGGTTGATTATTTCCACTGTCTGAATCAATGAATTAATCCTTTCACAGTCTTGTCAAGTGAATAATATGCCTATTTTTCAACTAGTGATCAATCTGCCCTTAACAAAAAGAAGTATATTCAAGTGTGCTTCAAGTATACTTCTTTTAAACTAAAAATAAGAGAGTATACTGTCAGTTTACTTTTTATGTACTTATCAGAGATATACTTAACAAAGTTAATGTTGACTATACTTGACTTACACTGAAAAATATACTAAAAGTCTAAGTATATTTGGCCTTATACTCAACCCTTACCAAAAAGAAGTGCCCCCTTTTTCCCTGTCTGTCTCTCTGTTTGTGTTGTGGGCGGGGCTTCCCACCTGTCTCCCAGCTCTGCTCCTCCGCACACCTGTCCACAATCAGCTCGTGACCATGCCCAGTCTGCCCACCTGGATGTCTTTAGTTCATTAGCTGGCAGTATTTCACCCCCGGCTCTACACCCTTCCACTGTCAGATCATTCACTCTGCTACAGAGACTTTGTTTGACACATTTCAAGCCTTGTGCCACTTTTGATAATTAAAGTTCTGTGACGAACGCTGCTTTACATTTCCCTCCCAGTTCTGACTCCACCCACTTTATCCACCTCAAGTTTGATCAAGTTTGCTCTTCTGTTCTACCCGGTTCTACCAGATCCCAGTTCACTCATTTTCTCTGGATGTTCCTCTGGACCTGCTCCCACAGACTCTGACCCTGTCCTGCTCAAGTCTCAGTCCCACTACCAGCTCCATTGCTCCCTCTAAGCCACTTTCATAAACTAAAAAGTGGACTAGAAGTATATACCTAGTGCACTAGTAGTATATAGATGAGTGCACTTGTTGTATACTTGAAAGTGTACTTTTGGAAACTTAAAATGACCTTATAAAGTATACTTTAAGTATACTTTTATAAACTTAAAAATGTTCCAATTTAGTCCGAAGAAGTATTAAATTAGTATACTTTCTAGTGCACTACAAGTACATGGTCCGTAGTATACTATGCTATACTTATACTCAAGCATACTTAATAAAATGAACTTCAAGTATACTACTTTTTGCTAAGGGTGGCAATAATTTTTCCACTAATCAATTAGTTACTTGGTCCATAAAATGTCAGAAAATGTCTCTCAAAGTCCAAGATGACGTCCTCAAATGTCTTGTTTTGTCCACAAGTCAAAGATCTTCAGTTTACTGTCAGAGAGGAGTAAAGAAACCAGAAAATATTCACATTTAAGAAGCTGAAATCAGAGAATTTAGACTTTTTCTTAAAAAATGACTCAAACCAAATTATCAGAATGGTAGGCGGTTAAATCATTGATTAATTGTTGCAGCTCTGGAGAACACTGTTCCGTTTATTCAGCTGAAGCTTAAATCTAAAGTGACACAGATACAACCTGAAAACCACAAAAGAACATTAAATGCCATCAAACATACTGAACTGCTTCGAGTGTCGGAGACAGAGAGACGCTTTCAGTGTGAACAGGTGAGTTTTCAGTCTAAACCAGACTTGCCAACCCTCACAATTTCCCAGGAGACTCCAGATTTTCAGCGCCCTCCTCCAATTTCCTCCCGGGATCACAATTCTCTAATATTTCTTCTGATTTCTGACAAATTTACACACCTTTTCTTCCTTTTCGCAATCACAACCTCTTTCCTGGCACTGCACAGTGTGAATAAGACTCCAAAGCTCTGCTGTTTCCACATGGACAACAACACAATTACACCAAACCAGACTCTCTGGAAAGAAGAATTTGTGGCAAAAAATGAATGAATGAAAGAAAACTGATGAACAGTAGTTGATTCCACAGATTTACACAAGTTCACACCAGAGGGGTAACTTATTCTTTATTTTCTTTTCATTCTTTAAGAGTCAACAAAATGCAGGGAGCTCTTTTTTATTTGGTTTAAAATTAGAGATGAGATGATCAATTCTCTGTATTGGTATCAGTGTGATCCTGGCCAAAATAGATCAGAAACTAGAAAAGAATCAAAGGTTTAATCCGATATGTTAGTTTAAATGCTTGGGCTAAACTAAACTTTGAGTGAGTTGATGAAATGAGAAAAGTGTCACAAGTTACACAGATGAAATTAATTTTTCTTTTTAATTTTGAATGTTTGAACAGTGAAAAAAATGATTGAAAATGCTGCTGAAAGTTGTGTGTGAAAAAGTTTAACTAAGAAGAAGCTGCAGTTTTGTATAACTAAGGCATGTTTTAGGTATTTCTTTCTTCACTGAGCAGAGAAGAATATTTGTTTTAAGATGTTTTAAGATGGCAGGTTAAATAATGTGCATCAATACGGTAAAAAGACGATATTGGATTGGTATCGGTATCAGCAGAGACTCAAAGTTGCAGTATCTGTATTGGACATGAAGAAATGGTATCGAGCCATCCCTATTTCAAATCCTAACTATTTTTGAGGTTTCAAGGTTGGCAAGTGTGGTCTGAACAGGTGAGTTTCCTGTCTGAACAGGTGAGTTTTCAGGTACACAGCTCCTGCTGTCCTGATGTCAATGGAGAGTAAAACTCACTTGTACTTTTACTTTATGATATTTGAACTACATTTTGCTTTTGTTCTGCAGTAACATAATGAACACACATTGATGTGTGTTCTCTGAATATAATGAAGGGCTCAGATCTGTGGTTGAACTATCAGACAAACTGATCTGAAACATGTTCTTACATCAGAGCTTCTGTTCTTCCAGTCATGTAATCTGAAGCATTTCTAACTGCGATCCGCCCGCCGCGCATTTCTTTATTCTATGAATCAAAAAGCTGTTTCTGCTCAGGACACGTTTCATGTTTGTACTGTTTCTTATCTCAGACTGAAGACACGGCTGCTATCAGTACAGATGTTACAGATGTGTCTGTCTGCTGCAGGATCAATAAAACCTAACCATCTTCATCACAGCAGACACGTTTCAGAGTGAAGAGGAGCAACGACACGTTCGAGTGCTGCAGGAAACTGAAGCGAGGGAACTTAGTCACAGAGAGAGGGACGGTCACAGTCTGTGTCTCTCCACCAGTGATCTGATTCCCGCTCCTCTAATTAAATCACAGCACAATTAACGAGTTAACGAGAGTCAGCTGTCAATCAAAGCTCCTCACTGACAGAGAGACCTGCACCACACATCAGAAAAGAGAGAGAGAGAGAGAGAGAGAGACTTACTTCATTCAGAAAACGTTCCGTCGTTCTTTCATTCCTCCAAAAAACAGACGACAAGAACTGAAAGAACCTGCACAGCAGGCAAGAGAGGGAGAGAACCAACGACTACCAAAGGACAGATGGAGAGAGAGGAAGAGAGAGAAAGGGGGGATGACAGAGAGGGTGAGCGAGCAGCCGGCTGGATGGCTGTAATCCCATTATTGTGAACGACACATTGTTCTGAGAGAGAGCGTGCGAGAGACATTCACACAGAGAGGCAAGGAGAGAGAGGCAGAGAGATATTCACTAACACAGAGAGAGCGAGTCCCAGTGGGGATGGAGGGGGCGGGGCTTGCTGCACACAGATATGTGGGCGTGGTTAGACTCATTAATATTTAATCAGTGTTTGAGGCGTGAAGTTAGAGACAGAGAGTGGTAGAGCGAGGCAGTAAATCAGTGTTTTATGGCTTAGGAGGCAAACCACACCCTTCTGACATCGAGTCTATAGAACCCGTCTGTATGTAACAGAGTCTATAGACCCCTGTCTGTATATAACAGTGTCTATAGAACCCGTCTGTATATAACAGAGTCTATATAACCCCATCTGTATATAACAGAGTCTATAGAACCCGTCTGTATATAACACAGTCTATAGAACCCGTCTGTATATAACAGAGTCTATATAACCCCATCTGTATATAACAGAGTCTATAGAACCCGTCTGTATATAACAGAGTCTATAGACCCCTGTCTGTATATAACAGAGTCTATATAACCCCATCTGTATATAACAGAGTCTATATAACCCCATCTGTATATAACAGAGTCTATAGAACCCGTCTGTATATAACAGAGTCTATAGACCCCTGTCTGTATATAACAGAGTCTATATAACCCCATCTGTATATAACAGAGTCTATATAACCCCATCTGTATATAACAGAGTCTATATAACCCCGTCTGTATATAACAGAGTCTATATAACCCCATCTGTATATAACAGAGTCTATAGAACCGTCTGTATATAACACAGTCTATAGAACCCGTCTGTATATAACAGAGTCTATATAACCCCATCTGTATATAACAGAGTCTATAGAACCCGTCTGTATATAACAGAGTCTATAGACCCTGTCTGTATATAACAGAGTCTATATAACCCCATCTGTATATAACAGAGTCTATAGAACCCGTCTGTATATAACAGAGTCTATAGCACCCTGTCTGTATATAACACAGAGTCTATATAACCCCATCTGTATATAACAGAGTCTATATAACCCCATCTGTATATAACAGAGTCTATAGACCCATGTCTGTATATAACAGAGTCTATATAACCCCATCTGTATATAACAGAATCTATAGAACCCATCTGTATATAACAGAGTCTATGGAACCCTGTCTGTATATAACACAGAGTCTATATAACCCCATCTGTATATAACAGAGTCTATAGAACCCGTATGTATATAACAGAGTCTATGGAACCCCATCTGTATATAACACAGAGTCTATATAACCCTGTCTGTATAAAACACAGTCTATATAACCCCATCTGTATATAACAGAGTCTATAGAACCCGTCTGTATATAACAGAGTCTATGGAACCCTGTCTGTATATAACACAGAGTCTATATAACCCCATCTGTATATAACAGAGTCTATAGAACCCGTCTGTATATAACAGAGTCTATGGAACCCCATCTGTATATAACAGAGTCTATGGAACCCTGTCTGTATATAACACAGAGTCTATATAACCCCGTCTGTATAAAACACAGTCTATAGAACCCCGTCTGTATATAACACAGAGTCTATATAACCCTGTCTGTATATAACACAGAGTCTATATAACCCCATCTGTATATAACAGAGTCTATAGAACCAGTCTGTATATAACAGAGTCTATAGAACCATGTCTGTATATAACACAGAGTCTATATAACCCCATCTGTATATAACAGAGTCTATAGAACCAGTCTGTATATAACACAGAGTCTATATAACCCTGTCTGTATATAACACAGAGTCTATATAACCCCATCTGTATATAACAGAGTCTATAGAACCAGTCTGTATATAACAGAGTCTATAGAACCCTGTCTGTATATAACACAGAGTCTATATAACCCTGTCTGTATATAACACAGAGTCTATATAACCCTATCTGTATATAACACAGAGTCTATATAACCCCATCTGTATATAACAGAGTCTATAGAACCCGTCTGTATATAACAGAGTCTATATAACCCCGTCTGTATATAACACAGAGTCTATATAACCCCATCTGTATATAACAGAGTCTATAGAACCCGTCTGTATATAACAGAGTCTATAGAACCCTGTCTGTATATAACACAGAGCAGGGGCGATTCTAGGGTCAGAGCTTTAGGGGAGCTGAGCACCCATTGAACCCCACCACAACCACCCATCCTTTTTTCACACAAAAACAAAAAATATGTTTATTGAAAAATCATTTTGGATAATCATTATGACATTTATGAGAGAAGAGCATCATGTTTTGGGAAAAAACTGACTGGAAAGCATGTGTGTGTGTGTGTGTTATTATATCTGTGTGTGTGTGTGTGTGTGTGTTGTGTGTATTATATCTGTGTATGTGTGTGTGTGTTTGGTTATTATTATTGTTGTAAAGGCCTGGTTCAGGTTAAACCCTTGGTAAAAAACAAAAAAAACAAAAAAAAAAACATGAATAAATACAGCAAAAGAAAAACATTTATTAACTTTATTTTATTGTCTAGTTTGATAGTCAGACACACAACTGAGAAATTACTAAAATAAATCTAGGAATGAATAAAAACTGCCTATGTGCAGCAGCCACACTTTATGTTTTCACACATACTGGTGGTATACAGTGATATGTCGTTTCGTTTTTCAGCTCTTACACACGTTTGTTTTCACTCTGCTCCAAACGCTGCAGCACTGGCAAAGCTTCATGTCTCCATGACGACTGACCGGAAAAAGACGCCCGTAGCATCATGTTTAACTGTTACATGACTCCCGATTCTTAAAATTAGTATCTAAAGTAATGCTAAACTTTAAAAACAGAGACACACATACACAGTACACAGGTAGGCTGGTTATTTGGTTATTTGTAGCGGCTCTTTTTGTTTCGGATCACTGCAGTTCGACTGTAGCCGTGCTAACAGCGCTAACGGAGCTAATGCAGCTAACGGTGCTAACTGAGCTAACTGGTAAACGGTGCCTGGACTCTAGTAACGTTACTCGCCATTTTGGTATCGGAATCAGAACAACTCTAAAAGGAAACAAGAGTGAGACAGCTTTGGAACAACTTACTTGGTTCACAACAACTAAACGGATTCTCACTGTGTGTGTATCGCGCTGGACGACAGGCTGTGGTCCTGCGGAGCGGTGCAGGTAACATTACAGAGGAGAAGTAACGTTAGTGACAAGAGGATGATACCATTAGGCGGGGGTGTTTTCATTTTCATTCTTAAAATATAAATTTAAACCACAAACTATGGATTATGTTTTGGACATTTTCTAAGCCTGTCAAAGACGAACTAAAATTTTAGAATAACAACATTTCTTACTCCAGGTTTTAGGGGTGCTGAGTTTCAATTTAGGGGTGCTGAAGCACCCCTAAAAAAGGGCTAGCCTCGCCCATGACACAGAGTCTATATAACCCCGTCTGTATATAACAGAGTCTATATAACCCCATCTGTATATAACAAAGTCTATATAACCCCATCTGTATATAACAGAGTCTATATAACCCCATCTGTATATAACAGAGTCTATATAACCCCGTCTGTATATAACAAAGTCTATATAACCCCATCTGTATATAACAGAGTCTATATAACCCCGTCTGTATATAACAGTCTACAGAACCCTGTCTGTATATAACACAGTCTATATAACCCCGTCTGTATGTAACAGTGTCTATAGAACCCGTCTGTATATAACGCAGAGTCTATATAACCCCGTCTGTATGTAACAGTGTCTATAGAACCCTGTCTGTATATAACACAGAGTCTATATAACCCCGTCTGTATGTAACAGTGTCTATAGAACCCGTCTGTATATAACGCAGAGTCTTTAGAACCCGTCTGTATATAACACAGTCTATAGAACCTGTCTGTATGTAACAGTGTCTATAGAACCCATCTGTATATAACACAGAGTCTATAGAACCCGTCTGTATATAACACAGAGTCTATAGAACCCGTCTGTATATAACACAGAGCCTATAGAACCCGTCTGTATATAACAGCATTTGTATCTGTACATAACACTCTATTTATTGCATTTAACAATGACTGTATAGAGCTCAGCAGTGAGGTTCCAGAGGTGAAAATTCTGAACATAGAGTTTAGATTATTATAGATTATTAGAATGTTTGTTGTGGGTGGGGCTTAGTTGAGGCAGATTATTTTCCTGAAAACATAAACTAACAGTAGCTAGAAAACTTTGTTGTTTTGTTTCTTAACATTGTCTGAAGAAAATCTGATCTCTTCTGAGTACGTACGACTTTTCAGAGTCTTCGCGACACTGACTCTATACAACACAAAACTCTTCACAGCGCTTTAGCTCTTCAGGGATCTCCAGCATTCTTTGGAGCTCTTTAGTGTTCCTCAGTGTTATTTGGTGTTCCTCAGTGATCTTCGGTGTTCCTCTGAGTTTTTTAGCTTTCCTCTGAGTTCTTAAGTGTCCTTCAGAGTTCATCAGCTTCCCTCAATGTTCGTCAGCGTTCTTCAGTGTTCTTTGGTGTTCCTCGTATCTTCAGTGTTCCTCAGAGATCTTCAGCTTTCCTCTGTGTTCTTCATTGTTCCCCAGTATTCTTCAGTGTTCCTCAGAGTGACAGGAGGACGTCTCACAGGTGATTTTTCTCTCTTTTCTCTCCTTCGTCAGCTGATGTTGAGGGTGGTTGAGTAATCTCATTGTGAGCCCCAGTGCATGATGGGAAGTGCATTCGTAAAACAACCTTGTCTGCATGTTCATATAAAACATATAAATACAAATAAAAACACACAGATTCAACACAACATTCTGAAACAAATGAAACACAATCAAAGTGAAACTGAAACCTGACAGGATAAAACTAAAGTGATCAGTTTTTGTGATCATTCTTTTTTGGTTTATTTTCTTCTGTGTGTTCTTGTTGTTCTACTTGTTGGTTGTTGTTCCTTTTCTGGTATGAAATGTATTTATAAAGCGCTTTTCTAGTCTTAGACTACTCAAAGAACTTTTACAACTACTAGTTAGCATTTACCCCATTCACACACTAATGACACAGGTGGCTTCTTCTACAAAGACCCAACCTGTTCATCAGACAGTCATTCACACACAGTCACACACCGTTGGCACATCGGGAGCAATGTGGGGTTCAGTGTCTTGCCCAAGGACACTTCGACATGTAGACCAGAGGAGCCGGGAATCGAACCACCAACCTTCCGATCAGGAGACAACCCGCTCTACCACTGAGCCACAGTGTTGATTGATTCCCTCTGTTTTCTTCTCATTATTCAGATGTCAAAATCAAACGCACCCTTCCTGCTCTCCAAAATGAGACACATAAACATAAACAAATAAAACTCATTGGGATCAATACTGATCGGCTGTATTAGTGATCAGTGTCATAGTGAGACTCTGTCTGCACACGTCTCTGCTCAGGTGAGTCCCACACTCTGTTCTCGGCTGTCTGATTGGTTCACAGCTGACAGGTCACAGCAGGTGAGAATCATAAAGTGTTCAGGTCGTCATGGTTACCACTGACTGTTTAATGTGATGTGAAAAGTGTGTGTGTGTGTGTGTGTGTGTGTGTGTGTGTGTGTGTGTGTGTGTGTGTATTATCAACAGCATCTTATCTGTGACACCACACACTGCGGGTAAAACATGTGTGTGTGACCTCATGTGACTCAGTGTGTGTGTGTGTGTGTGTGTGTGTGTGTGTGTGTGTGTGTGTGTGTGTGAGAGAGTGAGAGAGAGAGAGAGAGAGAGAAAGAGAGACAATACATTCATGCATTCATTCATGTGTGTGTGTGTGTGTGATTAATATTGCATGAGGGTCCTGATGAGAAGTGGACAAACACTACCAGCTGAGCTCTAACACACACACACACACACACACACACACAGGGTCACATGCACTGATGCACACACACACATCAATCAAACACACAAAGAGAAAACACACACACACAGCCTGAGGTCTGGCTGTGTGTGTGTTTGTGTGTGTGTGTGTACGTACAGCTGGTGTCTATGATGTGATTTTATATTTCGACATTACCGCTGCTCTCATCAACTCTGTCACACAAAATTTACACCATGAACACATCTGACCAATCAGAGCACGGCCTCTTGATTTATAACCAGTTTGGGTCCAATCAGGATCAGAATCAGTTCATGTGTGCGAGCTGTTAGTTTGAGTTTGGAAAAGTAAAGAAATAAGAAGCAACAAAGTAGAAAAATCAGATCACTAAAGAAGACGAGAAAGTGTCAAACTATTGTAAATATTTTATTTGGGCAACTAATAATTATTTTCATTATAGATCAATCTGTCAATCAGTTTCACCACTAATCGATCAGTTGTTTGGTCCATAAAATGTCAGTTCCTGTGTGTGTCAGTGTGAACAGAGACTCCAATCTGCAGTGTGAAACACACAACTGCAACATCAGGTTTATATCACGTCAACACTCCTGTCCAGATTCACGTTTTCATGTTTGTCCACATCAGCACTTTCTCTCTCTCTCTGAGTCTGAATTACAGTTTTTAAAAAAGTATTTCATTTATACATTTTCAGTTTTGTAAACAAACTGCACAACTACAAAAGAATAACCCATCACATACTCAGATTACATGTAATGGGATTATGTAATCCAGATACAAAAAAAGGCATCTGTTATCCATTACAGTCCACTGGGTGGAAATTTTAACATTTTTTTGTCTTTAAATCAATCAATCAATCAACCAATTAATCACAACAAGGGAAGGAACAGCTGGACAAACTAATAAACCAAACAACCATCATAAAACACTGCAGTGATTAATCTATTATTAATCAACTATTAAATCGATCAGAATCTATGTTGATATGTTGTCTTTTTCATCGTTGCATCTTCCTACATCTTTTACATCATTTTTCATCTTGTTACATTGTTTTCATTGTTTTCATTGTTGCACGGTGCGACATATTTTACATCCCTTTTGTCTTGTTACATCGTTCACGTTGTTTTTTGTGGAATCAAAGAGAATCATTGCTACACAGCTGCTATAAGAAAACAAAACAATGATTGTATCAGCTGATATGATCCATAGATGATCAGGAATCAGGACTGGCAGCAGAAAACTGAGATCAGAGTCTGATCTGTTCCTAAATCTAACCAAGCTGCAACGGTTTCACAACATTAACCAGGTGTTAAGAAGTCTGTCTGGCAGAAACGTCTCATACAGACACTACAGGAAACCTTGTGTGTGAGTATGAAGGGCGGAACAAAGATGCTGGATGTGAGAACACGCTGGTGTTACAGTCACTCAAATAAAGATGAGACTTTATGGAGGATTTTTAATTTTCTCAGATACATTTGAATAAATTTTAACCCTTAAAAACAGTTTTAAGGTCCGTCAGTTACAGACTGAAGCTTCTCTGCTGGGTGGGGCTGATTACTGACAACTGGAGCAGTTTCAATTTATTATATTATATTAGTGTATTTCTGGGTGTGACTGTTTGTTTGATTGTGTGTGTGTGTGTGTTGTTTATCAGGTGTGCATGAGGCTTTCCGGCAGAAACAAAAGATGAAGGACGAGTGAAGAGGCTTTAAAGGGGGAGGGGGAGGAGGAGGAGGAGGAGGAGGAGGAGGAGGAGGGTGATGGGTGGGGGTGAAGCGGGGGTGTGTGTGTGTGGTGTGGGGGGGGGGTGAGGTTTAGAGAGCGTGAAAAGCAGCTTGTAGAGAGACGAACCAACCAGGCGGAGTAATGAATGGAGGGGGAGGGGAGGAGGTGAAAGGTGACACACAGTAATTGGGAGGAAATGTGTGTGATGGAGAGAGACGATGTGTTCAACAGCAGTGTGGAAAAATCAAACCTCAGTGAACTTTATTCACCACGGAGGATTTAACATCAACACAAAGAAAATATTATCAAACTCCATCTGATACAGACATGAGCAGAGAGTACGGAGGCTCAGGAGGGACACAAACGTTTCAGTCTGAACCACTGATGAATATTTAATGTGGAATTTAAAGCTCTGAAATGTTTGATTTTGAAAATCATCTCTATGGATTTGTGAGTTTTACAGAAACTCATTTCAGCAACTCCTTTTGTTAAAATTCTTTGTCTTGGATCACATGCCTCACAGAGTGTAATCTGATTGGACAGAAGTGTCACTGACTGTTTATCAACAATCACTTTAATCTTAAGTTCCTAAAATGAAAAAAATAATTAGTGTACATTTTAGTTTGTCTGACCTGAACATTAGAAGAGTTTCAGCAGCCTGTAACCACGCCCAGCAGTGATGTCACAGTGATGTCACAGTGCAGTGGGATACGCATGCACATCACTGTGACAGGAGCTGTTGTTATATGTCCTGAGAGACAGGTTTATAAACTGTTATTACCTGTTATAAATGTTCAGTCAGCTCAACAGTGCAGACAAAATCTAAAACATTAGACAGTCAGTGAATGATGAGACTGAAACGGACAGTCTGTAACCCTGAAACAGTCTGTAACCCTGAAACGGACGGTCTGTAACCCTGAAACAGTCTGTAACCTTGAAACAGACGGTCTGTAACCCTGAAACAGACGGTCCGTAACCCTGAAACAGACGGTCCGTAACCCTGAAACAGACAGTCTGTAACCCTGAAACAGTCTGTAACCCTGAAACAGACGGTCTGTAACCCTGAAATGGACGGTCTGTAACCCTGAAACAGACGGTCTGTAACCCTGAAACAGTCTGTAACCCTGAAACAGATGGTCTGTAACCCTGAAACAGACGGTCTCTAACCCTGAAACAGACGGTCTGTAACCCTGAAAGACTGTAACCCTGAAACAGACGGTCTCTAACCCTGAAAACGGACGGTCTCTAACCCTGAAACAGACGGTCTGTAACCCTGAAACGGACGGTCTGTAACCCTGAAACGGACGGTCTGTAACCCTGAAACGGACGGTCTGTAACCCTGAAACAGACAGTCTGTAACCCTGAAACGGACAGTCTGTAACCCTGAAACAGACAGTCTGTAACCCTGAAACAGACAGTCTGTAACCCTGAAAGAGACAGTCTATAACCCTGAAATGGACGGTCTGTAACCCTGAAACAGTCTGTAACCCTGAAACATATGGTCTGTAACCCTGAAACAGTCTGTAACCCTGAAACAGACGGTCTGTAACCCTGAAACAGACGGTCTGTAACCCTGAAAGACTGTAACCCTGAAACAGATGGTCTGTAACCCTGAAACGGACGGTCTGTAACCCTGAAACGGACGGTCTGTAACCCTGAAACGGACGGTCTGTAACCCTGAAACGGACGGTCTGTAACCCTGAAACAGACAGTCTGTAACCCTGAAACGGACGGTCTGTAACCCTGAAACGGACGGTCTGTAACCCTGAAACAGACGGTCTGTAACCCTGAAACAGTCTATAACCCTGAAATGGACGGTCTGTAACCCTGAAACAGTCTGTAACCCTGAAACAGATGGTCTGTAACCCTGAAACAGTCTGTAACCCTGAAACGGACAGTCTGTAACCCTGAAGCAGACAGTCTGTAACCCTGAAAGACTATAACCCTGAAACAGACGGTCTGTAACCCTGAAACAGACAGTCTATAACCCTGAAACGGACGGTCTGTAACCCTGAAACGGACAGTCTGTAACCCTGAAACGGACGGTCTGTAACCCTGAAATGGACGGTCTGTACCTGCCGTCCTCTGACCTCAAACACTTTGATTCATAATGAGTCTGTTAACGAGAGAGAGACATTGACAATAAACTACAGAGAGAGAACAAAGAGTGCTCTGTTTTACACACACACACACACACACACACTAATGATCTTTGGGTCAATGTGGCTGAGGCTGCAGATTCCTTTAACAACCAATCAGGTTGCTGCATCCTCCACCAATCACAGAACTCTGAACAACTTCAACCAGCAACTCTGACTAAGGACAGAAACCACCAACTCCAGTCCGCTCAGTTAATCCCAGTGATTACATCATCCCGTTCAGGACCGATGACATCATTGGTTGCCATGTGGCGGCCCACTGTGAGGTCACTGGTTGCTATGTTAACCAGCTGGTGACCCTGAGTCATCAGACAGAGGGATGAGAGTTTCCACCAACCTGTTGAAGCAACCTGCTGCTGTGTCTGTGACGAGGAAATGGTGACCTGAGGAGGAGGAAGAGGAGGAGTCTCCTTCATCAGGAGGACTTTTCCTGTGGGGACACAAACATAGACAGACATCAGGTCAGATTCTGCTATCCATTCCTCTGTCTCTCCGTCCTTCCATCTGTCCCAGTGACATATAAGTCATAATCTCACTCGCCCCTGCCGGCTGGCCACTGATCAGGTCGTAAGCCCCGCCCCCTCCATGTTAGCAAATGGGACATGGTTCAAACTAAAACATCAAAGTAACATTAAATAAACGTTTCTGTCATGTTCGGTCATTGTCATCACACTGACAACATGGCGGCCGTAGAGAGATTTTAGCCTCATTTTGTACAGTGGGAGGACAAGGAGACACGGCGGCCATCTTTGTTTACAGTCTGAAGTCTGTCAGGGAGACGAAAGCAATAAAGTTTATTTAAAGGTGAAGTTTGTAGCGTTTCATGTGTTCATCCAGTCAGTGTTGATGGTTCACACTCAGTCAACACATGAAAACTGGTGAACTGGTCCTTTAATGTTGAACATCCTTCATCTCTTCTTCTTTGGTTTTATTCTTCAGCTTCAGCTCAGAGTTTCATTATTGATCCATGAACTGAAGTTATTGATTCATTATTGATCCATGAACTGAAGTTACTGATTCATTACTGATCAGTCTGTAAATAAACTCATCTAATAAATAAATATATGTGATGAAACACGTAGTTTGCTCTTTACTTTTAGTTCAGTCTCTGACTAATTGATGAAGGACGTCTTCAGTCTCTGTCCTCAGCTGTAAATATTAAACACAAATGTTGTGTTTCTCTCCTGCAGTTTGACATATTTTTATTAATTCAGTTTCCTCCTGAAGCTGTTTGTTGAGTGTTTTCTTTGTTTTCTTGGTGTTTTTGCGAACAGACGTGATTCTGTTTCATCTCCTTCATCAAACACTGAGACATCACGTGAGTCCACACAGCATTCATCTGTCAGAGGAGACGGTGGAGCTGCAGAGACGCAGTCGAGTCAGAACAAACACCGTCAGCTTCACCTCCACCTGGAACATCTTTATCTTCTTTAACATGCACAGTCTGATTATTCATGAGGATGTTGTTGTGGGAGACAGAAGATGATCTGGTCACATTTGACTGATTGTTTTGAATTTTTCTGCTGACAGTGTTTCCATAAAGGAGGGTCATGTGACTACCACAGAAGAAGAGTCAGAGTTCAGGTGTGTCTGCAGTTTACCTGAGAACCAAAACAACACGATGAGAGATTCAGATTACTGATAATCACCTGTGAGACAAACTGACAACACAAACATATTTGGTCCTTTTGCTTTTATTTTGATAGTGCACCCAAACACAGACAGGAAGCAGGGAGCAGCAGAGGGCCACAGAGTGGGATCAAACCTGGACCACTGCAGAGGACTGAGCTCGGTCCACAGAGAGCCCCAGGTGAGCTTCCAGGGTGATTAATCCACAGCTGATTAATTATTAATCAGTCGTTTCTGCTCTGATCAAAAGATGTGACAAGTCTGGGTAACATCAGAGTGAAGCAGGCAGTGGCCCTGGGGCTCCTGGTCTCTGAGAGTCAGGGGCCCCTGAGGGTCTGGGGGCCCCTGAGAGTTGGGGGCTCCTAAGGGTCTGGGGGCCCCTGAGAGTCAGGGGCTGCCGAGGGTCCGGGGGGTCCAGTTTCACTGTTTGCCAGACTGGTTGCGATGAACAGCTGTGTTGGTCTGAACAGCTGATCACATGATCACATCAGGGTTGTAACTAACGAAATCTTTTCATTATCAGTTAATATAATTTTAACATTTTCAGAATTAATGAGAAACATTCAGTTTATTTACACTGAGGAGTAAAGAAACTGAATATTTGATATAAATATGAACATTATATAACATATTAAGACGCTGGAATCTTAAAAAAGCACTCAAAACAAATACTTCATTATCATAATATTGATAATTAATTTAATAGTTGAGTAACTGATTTGAAGCTGCAATGATTAATCAATTAATAGCTGATTATGAAATTAATTGTCAAGTATTTTGATAATCAATTAATTGTTTTGAGTCATATTTTCATTAAAAAGTCCAGTTTCTCTGATTTTAGCCTCTTAATGTGAATATTTTCTGGTTTCTTTACTCCTCTCTGACAGTAAACTGAAGATCTTTGACTTGTGGACAAAACTAGACATTTGAGGATGTCATCTTGGACTTTGATCAACATTTTCTGACATTTTATCACCAAACAACTAATCAATTATTGGGAAAATTATTGCCAGATTGATCACTAGTTGAAAAATAGCAGACGTACGTCCGTGCGCTCCACCTATTTTCACGTTTGGACCTCTTTTTCAATGGACAAGATTGTGACAGGATTAATTAATCTTCCAAAGTCCAAATTCCCTGATTTCATTTTCTTAAATATGAATATTTCCTGGTTTCTTTTGTCTGTGTTCATTAGTAAAGAGCTCGTTTAAAATTCTATCTAAATTTTCTAAATTCTTCCTCCTTTTGTCTCTGCAGTCTCAGCCTGAGTGTTTTGGGCGGACTGTTCCTTTATCACTCCTCATAAACCATCTGCCTTCAAGGCTGCCCCATGAGGTCAAGCAATGAATCACTTCCTGTTTGTCTGCTGGAGCGAATAATGAGTTAATGAGCAGTGTGGAGCATACAGATAATCAATCACTCCAGGTATTGATTGATGATCTATAGACTGAGCGGCTCATACTCATCTGTCTTCGTCAATACAGCTGCTGCTCCTCCGTTCATTAACGAGTCATGTTCTCGCTGCTTTAAAGTGAAGAACGGTCAGTTAGTTGAGAACACCATTCAAAACCTCACTGGAAAAACACTTGATTTTACTGTGAGTCAAACAGTTGAGTTCAGTCTGAAGGTGAAACTGTGACAGACACACCAGTGACTCACTCGCACCAAACCCTGCTCAAAATACGACCACTTTTACACACCAGTCAACACAATGAGCTGCACATGATTAACATGTTGATTACATGTTTACAGAGAACATAATGCTGGTTAAAACTGGCAAAATCATTGAATTTATATTCAAACTCAAAATTAATCCAATCAGCTCATCAGACGGTCTGTGATGTCACTGCTCATTAACTTAAAGCGATATTCCACTCTTAGATAATCATCCACTCAGTAAGAAGGCAGTTCTTACTGTCTCAGTACTCACCTCTATGCTGATGTGATGATGGTGAAGATCTTCAGTTCACTAAACAATCCTGGAGTTTCAGCAGAAAACAGGGTTGCAGCCAAATCCAGTACAATGGCAGTGAATGGTGACCACGGATAAAATGTTAAAAAAAGAACACAAAACAAACACAAAATGTCTCCATCCTGCTCGTGTGGTGTAATCCAAGTGTCCGTGAGCCGCGACATCAAAATTTAACCACAAAAGACGTCATTTACACCATGTTTTTAGCTGAAGTGTCAACTGTAGCATGTAGCGGGTAGCATGTAAACATGGCATCGATCTCACAAGACTTCGTATATCTCTTAATGGACGCACGTGTGAAAATATCGCGAGATCGACGAGACATTTTGTGTTTGTTTTGTGTTCTTTTTTTAACATTTTATTCGTGGTCTCCATTCACTGCCATTGTACTGGATTTGGCTGCAACCCTGTTTTCTGCTGAAACTCCAGGATTGTTTAGTGAACTGAAGATCTTCACCATCATCACATCAGCACAGATAATCATCCACTCAGTATGTCCTCACCTCTAAGAGTGGAATATCGCTTTAAATACAGATCACTGTCTTCTCTACAATGTCCTTAAATAAATCTTTTAACTTTGCATTCTGTTAATTAATGCACATTAATTAGGTTTGGTCACCTGAATAGCTGTCAGGCTGCGTTCAGATAAATCTGACGATCCAATGACTGACTCCGTCTGTAGCCCCGCCCCCTGTCAATCACACCCACACATCAAGTCACAAAGACAAAAACATGAAAGAGAGACTCTGAGCAGCTTTATAGTCCATGTCACATGGTTTATAGTCTGAAGGACGACTCACAATACAACACAGACACACAAACACACAGACAAACACAGCCAGCTGAGGCAGGAGGCGTCCTTGAAAACAAAAATCAGGGAAAAACATCACACCTCTCTGTGTCTGTGTGTGTTGTTCTAAGTGTGTGTGTGTGTGTGTTTGTGTGTGTCTAAGTGTGTGTTTGTGATCGAGCTGCACAATTCATTGAAATATCAAAATCTCAATATGGCCAAATCACAGATGCAAGAAGTACTGAAGAGATGTATTACAATTAAGTACTGTAGAGACGTATTATAATGAAGTACTGTAGAGAGGTATTATAGTGAAGTACTGTAGAGACGTATTATAGTGAAGTACTGTAGAGACGTATTATAGTGAAGTACTGTAGAGACGTATTATAGTGAAGTACTGTAGAGACGTATTATAGTGAAGTACTGTAGAGAGGTATTATAATGAAGTACTGTAGAGAGGTATTATAGTGAAGTACTGTAGAGACGTATTATAGTGAAGTACTGTAGAGACGTATTATAGTGAAGTACTGAAGAGACGTATTATAGTGAAGTACTGTAGAGACGTATTATAGTGAAGTACTGAAGAGACGTATTATAGTGAAGTACTGTAGAGACGTATTATAGTGAAGTACTGTAGAGACGTATTATAGTGAAGTACTGTAGAGACGTATTATAGTGAAGTACTGTAGAGACGTATTATAATGAAGTACTGTAAGAGACGTATTATAATGAAGTACTGTAGAGACGTATTATAGTGAAGTACTGTAGAGACGTATTATAGTGAAGTACTGTAGAGAGGTATTATAGTGAAGTACTGTAGAGAGGTATTATAGTGAAGTACTGTAGAGACGTATTATAATGAAGTACTGTAGAGACGTATTATAATGAAGTACTGTAGAGACGTATTATAATGAAGTACTGTAGAGACGTATTATAATGAAGTACTGTAGAGACGTATTATAAGGAAGTACTGTAGAGACGTATTATAATGAAGTACTGTAGAGACGTATTATAATGAAGTACTGTAGAGAGGTATTATAATGAAGTACTGTAGAGACGTATTATAGTGAAGTACTGTAGAGAGGTATTATAGTGAAGTACTGTAGAGACGTATTATAATGAAGTACTGTAGAGACGTATTATAATGAAGTACTGTAGAGACGTATTATAATGAAGTACTGTAGAGACGTATTATAAGGAAGTACTGTAGAGACGTATTATAAGGAAGTACTGTAGAGACGTATTATAAGGAAGTACTGTAGAGACGTATTATAAGGAAGTACTGTAGAGACGTATTATAAGGAAGTACTGAAGAGACGTATTATAAGGAAGTACTGTAGAGACGTATTATAAGGAAGTACTGTAGAGAGGTATTATAATGAAGTACTGTAGAGACGTATTATAATGAAGTACTGTAGAGACGTATTATAATGAAGTACTGTAGAGACGTATTATAATGAAGTACTGTTGTAGTCACTGAGGTCTGAATGAGCACTTTGATCTTCTTTGTTTATATCTTCAGTACTTTGAATGAACTGTTTTGTTTTTTAATCTTGAAAAAGTCCTGAAGTTTAAAAACTTCTGACTACCTCACAAACACAAACAAAGGTCACACCATCATGACTTTAATCACTTAATGTTTTTCAGTTCAGTCTTTACACTTGTGATGTAAAAAAATAATCACAAGTAATCACACATGATTTGTTTTTAACCACACTGAGACATCATGCAGCCCTCGTTAGTGAGGACAGGTCATGTGATCCAGCAGGTCAATAATTAACTTTGAAGCTCAATAAATTTATTTACCTCAACCAGAGTCCTCACACTGACTGTAACATCTGACACTGTGTGTGTGTGTGTGTGTGTGTGTCAGAGGAAGTGGTCCTGTAGTGAGGTCAGGAGGTCTCAGGCACACACACAGAGACTCTATTCACACACACACACACACACACACACCACACACACAATCATCAGTGTAAATATCAGCTCTGTGTTAACCAGAATCACAGACTGTCGGTGAACTGACGTTCACAGAAAAGTTCCACCAGCCAACCAGTGAAACCAGTGAAACCAGTGAAACCAGTGAAATCACTGAAACCACTGAAACCACTGATGAGAAGCCTTGAATCAGATCATTTAAACCAACATTAAAGGTGCTATAATACAAATAAACAACATTAATGTTTTTTCACACTTGCCCAGTTGGTCGAGTGGGTCAGAAATCTACTTGCCTAAAGTCAGGTTTTACTTGCCCCTTTAAAAAATGTTTTAATAATTAGTGGTTAGTAAAAGACTAAAGTTGATTGTCATGTTTAAAATGAGATGCAACGTCTATAAAATGTCAGAAAATTGTGAAAATGTCCACAGAGTTTCTCAGAGTCTCATTTTGTCCGTCCAAAGATATTCAGTTTAATATGATAATAAACAGAGAAAAGCAGAAAATCTCCAGATTTGAAGGTCGAAAAGGTCAAAAACATCATTTTCTGCCATTTTTGCATTAAAAATTACTTTAACAATGAATTGATCATCAAAATAGTTTAATACATTAATTCTTTTCTTACCATCCAATCTAGCAGTCGAGATTTACTGGCCGAGGGCAAGAAGGCAGTTCTTACTGTTGCTTCCTGCTTTGCTTGAGTGCAGACGCTTCACTCTCTTGCTCTCTGCTTTACCCTCTTTTTTTTTCGGTGCAATCCTTTTATTTTTCAAAACAATTTATGGAAAGCAGTTCCTGGATACCTACATATCACTGGGAGCTTAATTTTTGATAGTTATACCAAAGACTGCTATTATTTTAAACTGTTTTACTTTTTCAGTGGGGCCTATCAGCAGCATAAGCCTTCACTATCACGACTGGGTTGAGAAATCTAACAGAAGCTAATTAGCAGCAAGATGCCTCCCTTTTCCGCGGATGATTATCACACAAACTGCTCCAGAAGATAGCAGTAATGGAAACAAAAATTCATCGACTCGAAGTGAACGTGGAGAATAAATGGACAATATGGGAATGAAACTACTATCCCAATGTCCCAAAACAGCGAAAGGGAGCAGGCTAACACAAAGCTAACTAGCACCACCACAATGCGGCAGGAGCCTGTTGTAAAGGGTTCTAAAACAACCACTCCTCCCTGGGACTCTCTTGGTGCAAAGCCAAAGCACTACAAATCGCCTCCCTTGGACATGGGAAAACGGTTATCAGGCAGAATCCAGCACCTGGAGACTCATGAAGACACCGAGTGGCCTGCACTGCCATCACACAGGAATGCCTCTTCAACCCCAGTACCAAGGAGAAAGCAACCATGGACCGAGGCTACAACAAAAACTAGGAGCAAACTTCCTCAAGACACGGGGATTCTACTACAGAACAGATTTGCTCCACTTTCAGAAAATCCTGACTCCTCAAAAGAAGGCTCAGCTTCCAGCACCAAAAAAAGGTATGAGGCTAAATCACATGCTAAAAGGCTGCAGAAAGAGCTAACTACTGGGCCTCAAACTCTGATAGTGGGGGACGGAGCCGTGAATGAGATAAAACGCTTTTGCATTAAGAAAAACACCAAAGTACTCTGTTTTCCCAACGACATGGTGTCTGATATCTCAAAGAAGATCCTGAACATTGCTGCTGAGCATCCATCAGCTAGATCTCTCATCATACACACAGGAGCCCTTGATGTTGTGAAGCAACAATCCGAGGTATTAAAACAAGACTTTATTGATCTGATAAACAGAGTTCGATGTTTAAATACTGAAGTGTTTTTCAGTGGACCACTTCCGACAGTTCGGAGAGGAGATGAGAGATTCAGCAGGCTGATGATGCTAAACAGATGGCTCAAAGATACATGTGCCGCTCAATCAATGAACTTCATTGACAATTTCCACATCTTTTGGGAACGCAGGCACCTCTTCAAGGCAGATGGATTTCATCTTAACAAGTCTGGAGTACAGCTGCTAAGCTCCAACATGTTCTATTCTTTGCGTCAGACACTAGCAGTCTCTGTCAAGGACAAGAGACAAGACGTTTCAAAAACAACAGATAAGACGGCGCTCTGGTGAGAGCACTGAAATAAGGACTGACCATGGAGGACAGCGGACTCAGAAAGAACCTGCAACGTCATCATCCTCATCCCAACAAGAGGAGTCCCCCCCACCCCCAACAGCCCAACAAGTGGAGTCTTCCCCAGCCCCAACAGTCCGACAAGTGGAGTCTTCCCCAGCCCCAACAGGAGACTCCCAACCTTCACCTTCACCCCCCCAGACCCCAAGCAACCCCAACTCTCTCCACTCAGTCTGGACTCCCCACTTCTGGATTTCACCGACAGGATGAAGAGCCTTGTCAATATCGGAATCCAACTCACACCACGCCAAAAATCCCATGTTTTCCCCCCTTAACCTCCCACCTGTCCCCCAGCGGAGTGGAGTGGGAGGGGCACCTCCTATAGCCCCTCCCCCTCCACCACCTCGGAAACAACACTCGACCAAAGGTCACAGAGCCCCCCACCACCTCTGAATCATATCTGCGAGTCTGACTGATGTGTGCCGGGTCCAGGCTGCATTATTGATATCAAGAATGTTCTTCCCCAGATAAAGTCAGGGCCCTATGGAGGTCAGAAATCCTTCTCAATCCCTGTAACGACAGGGTAACAGGAAAGTGGTCAAACGGGTGAGAAATAAAAAGGGTTCAATTAATTCTACCAATCTACTAAGTATAGCTTGTCAACCTCAAAACTCACCAGTGTCTCCTGTTATCTCCACAAAATTAGCCCTACTCAATATCAGATCACTAGCCAACAAATCCCTGTTAGTAAATGACATCATCATGACCTATAATCTAGACTTTTTATTTCTTAGTGAAACATGGCTCACTGAATGTAGCTGTGATACCATTCTCAATGAGGCAGTACCAACAAATTTCAGTTTTATGAATAAGAATCGAAGTGGCAAGAAGGGTGGGGGAGTTGCTGCCATTTTTAAATCAGTATTTCAGTGTACGGAAACTATTTTTGGTGATTTTAGCTCTTTTGAATATCTCTGTTTCTTAGTAAAGGGGGATCCAAAGGTTCTTTTTCTTATCATTTATAGACCACCAAGATACCCAGGAAAATTCTTTGATGAGTTTGCTGAACTGCTGTCAGTTATCTGCACTGACTACAACTCTTTAATCATAACAGGGGATTTTAACATTCATATAGACAATAACATGGACACTAATGCCAAAGAACTTTTTTCCCTGCTAGATACCTTTGGCCTCTCCCAACATGTGAAAGGGCCCACACACACTCGAGGCCACACTCTGGATCTGGTTATCTCTAAATGTGTTGACATCTCATCTGTTGATATTAAGGACTTGGCTCTCTCTGATCATTTCTGTGTGTTCTTTGACTTACAGATAATGCACAAACACTCAACTACCCTCTGTTTCTGTCAGGAAAAGGTACATAAATGAGAATACCAGTGCTAAGTTTATTGAGGCTATAGCTATGTCACCAACTGTGAGTGCAGAGACAGTTGATGAACTCCTGGATAATTTCAACTCAAAAATCTCAAATGTCATGGATACTATTGCACCAATTAAAACTAAGATGACCTTAAGTAGACAGAGAACTCCATGGAGAAATACTATGATGGTAAAGGCCTTGAAAACAGAATGCAGGAAAGCAGAGCGTAAATGGAGAAAAACTAAACTTCAAATTCACCATGACCTCTACAAACAAAGTCTTTGTAATTTTAACCATGAGTTACTTAAGGCTAGACAGCAACACCTCTCTGAGATGATTAATAAGAACATTAACAATACTCATGCTCTGTTTGCTATTGTTGATAAGCTTACGACTCCACCAAAAGAGATAGCTTCAGAACTCTCTTCCACAGAAAAATGCAATGAATTTGCTTGCTTTTTCAATGAAAAAATCAAATCTATAAGGCTAAATATCAATACAAATCAGCAAAATAATAAAATGATGCAATCATTAAAACCACCTAGGTATACATCAAATATGATGTCAGAGTTTAATGTAGTTGACCAAAAAACTGTAGAAGAAACAGTTCAGCATCTTAAACCATCGACATGCTGTCTTGACACAATGCCATCTGACTTTTTTAAAACTGTTGTAAGCTCTGTCCAAACAGATCTGCAGCAAATAATAAATTGCTCACTTCAATCAGGCACGTTTCCTAAACCCCTAAAAGTAGCTGCCATCAAGCCACTCTTAAAAAAGAGAACGTTGGATACTTCCATATTAACCAACTACAGACCTATCTCAAATCTTCCTTTTATAGCAAAGATCGTTGAGAAAGTGGTTTTTAATCAACTTAGTAACTTCTTGAACTCCAGTGGTCTTTTTGACAAATTTCAGTCAGGCTTCCGACCTCACCATAGTACAGAAAACAGCTCTTATTAGAGTGTTAAATGACATAAGGTTGAACACTGACTCAGGCAAGGTGTCAGTTCTGGTCCTGTTGGATCTCAGTGCGGCGTTTGACACTGTGGATCACAGTATACTGCTGAACAGGTTGGAAACCTGGGCAGGACTCAGCGGAACAGTCCTAAAATGGTTCAAGTCCTACTTGGAAGAGCGGAGTTACTTTGTGACCATTGGAAGTTATCAATCTGATCAAGTTGCTATGACATGTGGAGTTCCTCAGGGGTCAGTTCTTGGACCCCTTCTATTCAGCCTATATATGCTGCCTCTGGGTCAAATTCTGCAGAATTCTAATATCAACTATCATAGTTACGCAGATGACACACAGATATATCTTGCACTGTCTCCAGATGACTGCAGTCCTTTAGAGTCATTGTGTCACTGTTTAAAGCAAGTTAAAAATTGGATGAACCAAAATTTCCTTCAGTTAAATCAAGAAAAAACAGAGGTAATTGTTTTTGGCAATAAAGAGAAGAGGGTTGCTGTCAGTAAACACCTTGAGTCACTGTCACTAGAAACTAAAGACCAGGTCCGGAACCTTGGCGTGTTGATAGACTCAGACCTAACCTTTAACAGTCATATCAAATCAGTCACCAAAACAGCCTTTTTACCAACTGAAGAATATAGCAAGAATTAGGGGCTTCATGTCCAAAAAAGATCAGGAGAAGCTGATTCATGCTTTCATCTCCAACAGACTTGACTATTGTAATGGTCTTCTGACTGGACTCCCCCAAAAAAGTATTAAACAACTGCAGCTCATTCAGAACGCAGCCGCTCGAGTTTTAACCAGAACAAAGAGATCAGAGCACATCACCCCTGTTCTTAAGTCTTTACACTGGCTCCCAGTCAGCTACAGAATAGATTTTAAAGTTCTGCTACTGGTCTACAAATCACGAAATGGTTTAGGTCCAGAATACATGAAGGACATGTTAGTAGAGTATAAACCCAGTAGAGCTCTGAGATCTACTGACTCAGGTCAGATAGTGGAGCACAGAGTACAAACTAGACATGGTGAAGCAGCATTTAGCTGTTATGCTGCACACAACTGGAATAAACTACCAGCAGAACTGAAATCAGCCCCAACTGTAAGCACTTTTAAATCCAGGTTAAAAACATTTCTCTTTTCATGTGCGTATGGCTGAGCTCTTAAGAGTTATAATTTTTGGATTTGCACTCTTTCTTGTACTTCCTATATTCTTTTCTCTTTCTTTCTTTTAACTGTATTTTTAATATTTTAAATTTCTAATTTTTAAATTTTTTTTTAATGTTTTCATTTTACATTTTCTGCTCTTACTGTTAAATGTTCTGTCTTTATGTAAAGCACATTGAGTTGCCTATTGGTATGAAATGCGCTATATAAATAAAGATGCCTTGCCTTGCCTTGCCTTATTCTTCTGTTTGTTGTGGTCATATTTTCCAGTGTAGGGCTGGACGATCAATCGAATTTTGATTCTGATTTCGATTTTGGTTTCTCACGATCATAAAAATATTATAATTGAAGAAAAACGATTAATGTGTCGCGTGATGTGCATGCAAATTCTTGAGCTGTAAAAGCACAGTGAATGCACCAGTCTTACGTGCAGGTGCTGCAAACTAGGAGCGACTGAGAAAAATGGCAGAACGGCAGCCTTTAGTTGATAAGAAAGGATATCGTCAGTCATATGGAAACATTTTGGTTTCAAATTGTTGGACGTTGAGCGGATTACGTGTGAGCATCATAGTTTTACTGCCACTGTAACTTTTGTATAAGTTATAATACCTAAAATCTCAATGCAGAGTAGGGCTGGGCGATATATCGATATAAAAATGATATCGATATATTTGTAAACGTGATATGAAATTAGACTATATCGTATATATCGATATAGTTCAAATTTGCGCTGTGATCCTTGCTCTGCTGCGCTGCTGACCCGGAGCTCTCTGCACTGCTCCGCGCGCCCCCGCCCCTCCTCTTTCGTGCACAGAGGGGGGAGGGGCAGGAAGAGACACTCCGGAACTCTTCAACAAGCGTGGAGGCAGTGTTGCCAACTTGGCAACTTTCTCGCTAAATCTGGCGACTTTCCAAATCCTCTTGGCGACTTTTTTTGACAAAAGTGACTAGCGACAAATCTAGCGACTTTTTCTGGTGTTTTGGAGACTCTGACGTGAAAGCACGTATCGTTCTGCAGTCACTGTCCTCAATGAGCAGCGGGAGCTGCCGTGAGCCCCTCCCCCGTCCCAAAGCACTCACAGGCGGTCAGTCTGACAGTAGCCTCGCGCAGCAGTCCCAGCTGCAGTCAGAGCAGAGAGGAGACCCACACCACTCTGTTGTTTAGTTTTCTTAAGTTTGGTTTAGTTTCTAACCTTATGCTCCACTTAGGAGCCTACAACAAGTCACAGTAAAACATGAACATTTTTTGCCATAACTATAACATTTATAACAATTTTTTGTATAGACGGTTTCATGAAATGAGATATCAATCCTCCGATTTGTATCAAATAACTTAATCCTCTCTCCTACAGCGTCAATTACAATTACATGCAAATTTCCAATTATGCAAATTAGGTAATGATGTCATTTAGCGCACCTTAGGGAGCTTTAATTTCAAAAAAGGTACTCTGTTGTTATACAGTATTTATGTTTACATTTTATTATTTGAACAAATGAGCATTTTTTCATGAACCAGGTGAAGAAACCTGTTTATTATTTATTCATTTGATTTGGCCACTGTTCACTGAAATAGCCGGTTTCAATAAAACTACTTGTGACATGTCGTATTTGACTTTGACTTTGACTGAACATTTGCTCTCACTTTGCGGAAAAAATATCGGGATATATATCGTATATCGATATTCAGCCTAAATATATCGGGATATGACTTTTGGTCCATATCGCCCAGCCCTAATGCAGAGTTGCAGTGAAAAGACAGGACAGATGCTGCTGTGTGCAGCGCATCTCTGTGAAGAGCGACTGATTTAAAAGCCGTCACCAGTCGGGGCTGCAGCGCTGACGGCAGCCTCTCTCACCCAGCGTGTGCGCCCCGATCGCCTAGGTAACCACTGATGTTTATATCAGCAAAGTTGGACAGATGACAGCTCGTAAAAAACCCTCGCAGTTTGTCAGTGTTTTAATCCAGACGATGTAAATAATGTTGAATGTAGACTGTAACATAATAAGCTGATATATAACCACTCGACTGGAGCAACATGTGACCACATTAAGCACAGACACGGACATAAACCTGCAAGTGGAGCTGCTGCTGCTGCTGCTAGCACTGCTAACGTTAGCCACACTGTGTAGCAGACCGGCAGCTAACATCAGCTCTGGGTCTGTTTACCTGCAGACTCCCTGGCCTGTAGGCAAGGCACTGGGTAAGGTGTTAAGTCCAGGCACTGACTGACGTGTATCGATTTACCAGTTAGCTCCATTAGCGCTGTTAGCTCCGTTAGCACCGTTAGCACGTTAGCTCTGTTAGCACCGTTAGCTCCATTAGCGCCGTTAGCTCCGTTATCTTGGCTACAGTCGAACTGGAGTGGTCCGTTTATTAAACCTAATGAGCAGCGCTACAACCTGTGTACGTGTGTCTCTGTTGTTAAAGTTTAGTGTTACTTTAGAGACTCATTTTTTTTCAAACTTTATTATTGCCTATAGTGGCCAAAAATGGTCACATCACAACGGTTGAAGGAAAATTTGAATGATAGAGAGACAGTACACTTAAATTTAATTCAATTAATTAATTCATGTTAAAAGAAAGTTTGGATGGTAGTACACTTCAATTTAATTAATTCATATTCATTCATGTCAACAGAGGAGAACAACAGAGAGAAAACTGGGGAGAGAAATGTCATGTAAAAGTGAAGGTGTAATGAATAAAAAAATACAAATCAAAACGTATGAAATGTGCTCGTGTATTTGGGGGGGCGGGAGGTGAAGTCCACTTTTTGGAAAAAAAAGATCCCCCCCTCCACAAGGCTGGCTACGGGCCTGACTCCGTGATCCTCTTCAGTCTGAAAAGCTGAAGCATTTAGTGAGTTGTTGTAATGTTTTGTACGTTAATGTGTTTGGTTTGTATTACACATTTAGTGCGCATAGTGCACATTTCAGCAGCATTTAAAGTACGATGTGCCGATTGTTGACTGTGATTAACGGCTTCAAATGGCTCTAAATACACAGTTTTTTTTTTTTGGACAGTGTTTAACATTATAAATTTAAAAATTCTGCTCAATTTTAACTGCTTTCTGACTGTTTTCTTAGTGTTAGACTAGTCGACTAGTCTAAATTAAATTTTACGTTTAACCGACAGGGAAATTAGTCACCAGAACATCCCTAGTATGTACATATTACAGTACTGTATAAGTTTGAAGTTTTTAATATTATTACCATTATCATTACTATCATCATTATTATTATTAACCCTAATCCCACCACTTTTTTTCTTTTTTGCTGATCTGAAAAATGATCTGATCCGTGACTCAAAACCGTGATACGATCCGAACCGTGAGGTTTTTTGATCCGTTGCACCCTTATAAAGTATCGTCATAAAGTGGTCTATGACCAAGTGATAAAGGAGCAGAAGACGCAAAAAAGTGCAAGCTCATCGGTTTAATGAATAATCGTGTTTATTAATCGTGATTTCAATATCAATCAAAATAATTGTGATTATTATTTTTGCCATAATCGTCCAGCCCTATTCCAGAGTGTAAAAATACTGTTTGTGTCAGTTTCTGCTCTGAGAGGATCTGAGCTGTAAAATATCTGGTCAATGTGAGGGACGTCCAGAGGACTTCTGCAGGTCATGTGACTCATCACCTCACTGTTTTATACAAAGATAATAAAATAATAATAATAATAATAATGAACTTTAATCCATATTTTAATGGCAGCCAGCTAATAAAGATTAAATGGACTCACAAAGAAATCAACAAACACTCAATCATGAACGAGGATGAAATTTGATGGCGGCTCATAAATGGATCAAATTCACCAATCAGAGAGCCTGAATGAACAGAGAGGTGATGACTCCATCCCTTCAGTCAGGTGACAGGAAGATGACAGCACCGTCGGAGCGAGGCTGACCGCTGACAGCAAGGAGGTAAAGACTGGACGGAGACTTTGGAACCAACCACACCAAAGATGTGTGGGAGGAGGTTAAAAATATCACTCTCCCCTTGAAGTTGATTGGCTGACTGGACACTCTGTAACTGGATAACAGGCCCCAGAACAGTTCACCTCCTCCACTCTTAAGCTCAACACTGGAGCCTCCTAGGGCTGTGTGCTCCGCCCCCTCCTGGTCACATGGACAGGTGACACATCACCATCATCATCATCATCAGCTGTATTTCAAACAACCATCAGACTTCTTATCAGGAGGAATTCAACAGATCAACAGTGTTGCAGCTCTCGGAGCTGCTGACGTCAGAGTTTTATGAACAAATCAGATTCCACCGAACAAGAATGTCACATTTTTATACAAACTGGTCCCAAGAGATCTAAAAAAAACAAGTCTGAACGTCAGAAACATCAGCAGCGAATCAGAGACAACATGAGTTGAAGCATCTGACCAGTCTGAGTGATTGATGATCACAAGAAATCAATAAGAATAAAGATACAAGCAGGAACCAACAGCTGCAGAGTTCCTGCACACAAATCAACTAAACAAACTAAAGGACCAGTTACCTTTGTTTCCCTTTCAGAAGTGTACAATGATTCATTTAGTTTAGGGCTGCAACTGATCAGTGTTTTCATCATCAATTAATCTGTCAAACATTTTCTTGGTTAATTGATTAGATGTTTGGTCCATAAAATGACAGAAAATGCTGAAAAATGTTGATCAGTGTTTCCCCAAAGTTCACAGATGGCATCCTGGAATGTCTGGAGTCCTGCTTCTCCTCATTTTCATCCCTGATCAGATAATTGATCCTGTCACAATCTTGTCAACTGAAAAATAGGTCCGAACATGAAAACAGGTGGATCACACAGATGTTCATTTTCTGGCATTTTATGGACCAAACAACTAATTGATTAGAGGAAAAAATGATCATTAGTTGAAAAATAGGTCTGAACATCTGGAAACACCTGTATCCAGATGTTAATACTAAAAACAGTTAAGAACCCAGATATCAACACAAACAGAGGCACACATCCTGTCAGTGTGAATACGCAAAACTGACCCACAACAAGTACTGAACGTTTGGAAATTAAAATACTGAAACGTTTTTAACAAAAAAAGTGTTGAAAAGTAAGTCACATGACTTACACAAAGTTCTGTAACTTAAAACTTTCACAAGGACATGAACTCTGATCTGCTGGTGAAACTGCTGTGTCTGATCTCTCTTTATAACAACGTCACCTGACTGTTTACATTTGTGGTGTTTGGACTCATCTGATCTCCACATGAAGTCCATGTGCAGGATCCGTCTATCACCTGGACGTCTGTCAAACAGTCGTGTTATTTGTCCGCAGACTGAGAACTAGTTGATGTTAATCTGTGAACTGAAGTTTCATCTGGTTCTTTTGAACTGTGAGCACTCTGTGTGTGTGTGTGTGTGCATGTGTGTGTGTGAGTATTTCTCAGCATTGCGTCATCAGAGACTCATCAGCAAATATTTGAATAAGTAACAGCTGTGATGTTTTAATGTGAAAAGAACAAACAGAAACCTGCAGCTCTGAGGAGGTCATGTACATCAGATTTAAACTTTTTAACGTCTGTCTGTCTGTCTGTCTGTGAAGTCTCCTCACAACAACAGGGACGACCACATGGCTTAGAGCTCTTCACCCTGACCGTCGTCCGTCTGCAGGTTCACTATTCTGTCCGCACAACAAATCTCCATGTGACTGCGGCATGAAGCCTCCACTGAGACTGAGGTTCCTGTGGGTCCTCATAACCAGTAATAAAGATTAACCGTAGCTGGGAGGTCAAACAACTAATTGATTAGTGGAAGAATTATTGCCAGATTGATCACTAATTGAAAAATAGGTCCAAACATGTGAAAACAGGTGAAGCACATGGACGTACGTTTGTGTAACGCTCCAAAAAACAGCTGTTTGTAACCTTCCACAGGTAAACAGGTGAGTTGGTAACAGGTGACAGGATCATGATTGGGTATTAAAGGGGCGTCCTGGAAAGACTCATTGGTTCACCAGCATGATGGGGTGAGGTTCACCACTTTGTGAAAAACTGCAAACAGTCCAACAGTTTAAGAACGTTTGTCAACACAAAACTGCAGGAATTTATAGATTTCACCATCTACAATCTATAATATCATGAAAAGATTCAGAGAATCCAGAGAAATCTCTGCACGTAAGGAACAAGACTGAAAACCAACACTGAGTGTCTGTGACCTTTGACCCCTCAGGCAGCACTGCATTAAAAACTGCATTAAAAACCCACATCATTGTATAAAGGATACTACATGGGCTCAGGAACACAAATCATGGACGTCGTGTCCTCCGGGCTAAAGAGGAAAAGGACCATCCAGATTGTTACCAGCACTAACTTCTAAAGACAGCAGCTGTGATGGTTTGGGGGGATTTGGAGCCACATATGCTGCCATCACTGACGTCTGTCTCAGAGACGTCCCTGATTATTTCAGAGAGACGATGCAGAGACACATTGTGGACGTGTTCCAACAGTGTGTCTTCGTAGTAAAAGAGTTCAGGTACTAGACTGACCTGCCTGCAGTCCAGACCTGTCTCCCATTGAAAATGTGTGGTGCATTATGAAGCACAAAATACGACAACAGAGACCAAACAGGACTGTTGAGCAGCTGAAGTCGTATATCAAGTAAGAATGAGAAAGAATTTCACTTTAAAACTTCAACAAACACTGACTGAGTGTTAAAAGAACAGCTGATGTCTCACAGTGAGAAACATGCTGCTGTCACAACACAATGACTGCAGATTTACTGAAAAATATAAACTTTATCAGTTTGAACTGTAAATATCTGATCTTTGTTCTGGATTCAGATGAATGTTGGTGGAATCATTTCACTCTGATCTGTTCAGTCAAACAGCATCAGAAGAGTTTCATCAGTACATGATGTTAATATGTCCTCTGTGTGTATGTAATGGAATGTGTCCATGTGTGAGACATCAGGCATTCACATCAGCTGATCCTGATAAACAACAACAACAACAACACAGTGAGCAGCTTCTTCTCCTCCTGATCATGTTCTGATTCAGTGTTTCGGTCACAGCTCAGTCTGATCTGAACATCACTGCATCATAAATCATCATAAATCCATCTGTGTTCACAGTGTAAACAAACTGTGTCAGCAGCCATGTTATTTATATGTTATATATACGTTATATAAGTGTTTTATTTCTGCTTCATCTGAAGATCAGAGCTGCTTCTCTTCTCTATGAACTCTTTACACCAAAAAATTAAAACTGAAGCCTCCAAATAGGCCACCAGTCCATTTAATCCCCATTAAACCTGACCTGAAACACACACACACACACACACACACACACACACACACACACACACACACACACACACACACACACACACACACACACACACACACACACACAGTCAGTAGATTAGGCTGCCTGCCTTCATTCACTAATCTGTGGAGTTAATCTGATGGTTGTAACTCTGCAAACTGAGACATTATCGAGCTGTAATCTGCATATATGGAACACACACACACACACACACACACACACACACACACACACACACACACACACACACACACACACACTTGTCCTGTAATGTGGATCAGATGTATTATAGACCTGGAAACACACCCAAACATGGCGTCCATTCAGTCCTGCTGCAAACTACAGAAAGGGTTTTTTTTTTTTTATCTTCCACACAGTAAGTGTTTTGTTTTGTCTTCATCATCATCATCATCATTTATTAATGTTTTTAAATCCTCTGAAAATACATGGAGAGACCCTCCTTCACACTGGTGCTGACATACAGACACACAATAAGAAAACACAACTAAAACCATCCAGCTTGGAGGAAACAATAAAAGAAGCTTCAAATGAACAATATTCAGGTTTGAAGAGTAACAGATTACATCTAACAGGATTATATAATCTGGATACCAAAAAAAGTAACTATATTCCATTACAGTTACAGAATAAAGTAATCAGATTACAGATACATTTAGTAAAAATGTGGATTATTGGCAGTATTACAGTTTTAAAATAAAGATCAACACAACTGCTGATTCATTATCTTGACCTCTACAGAAAAAATGCTTCACCAGGTGGAAATATTTGTCTTTACATCAATCAATCAATCAATCAATAAATTGGGCACAACAAAGGATGGAACAGCTGGACAAATTAATAAACCAAGCAACCAACATAAAACACTGAGAGCTGCAACAATTAATCTGTTATTAATCTGCATCTATTTTGATAGTTGGTCCATCATTTTGAGTCATTTTGAGTTAAAAGAACAACAAAAAATTCTCTGATTTCAGCTTCTTAATGTGAATATTTTCTGGTTTCTTTACTCTCTGACAGGAAACTGAAGATCTTTGACTTGTGGACAAGTCCATTTTATGGATCAAACAACTAATTGATTAGTGGGGAAATTATTGGCAGATTGATGACTAGTTGAAAAATAGGTCCAAACGTGAAAACAGGTGGAGCTCACGGACGTTTGCTCAACGTCTGTTTATCGATTGAAGGCTTTAAAAGTGATTCATTGATTTTATTTCTTCAATATTTAAACAGTCTGAGTGTAAATAAAGGTTGGAGAACAGGTGTGTGTGTGTGTTTGTGTGTGTGTTTGTGTGTGTGTGTGTGTGTGTGTGTTTGTGTGTTTGTGTGTGTGTGTGTGTGTGTGTGTGTGTGTTTGTGTGTTTGTGTGTGTTTGTGGGGTTGTTGTGTTGTGTGTTGTTTGTGTGTGTGTTTGTGTGTTTGTGTGTGTGTTTGTGTGTGTGTGTGTGTTTGTGTGTGTGTTTGTGTGTGTGTGTGTTTGTGTGTGTGTGTGTGTGTGTGTTTCTAAGTTGGGGGATGTAACTGATGCCACTGACTGAAGACAGCTGCACTCCAACATACCAATTATACACACACACACTCACACACTCACAGTACCACAGACTGTGTAATCTTCAGTGTGATGTCAGTGACAACACATTATTCAACGGTCTGTAATCTGAACATGGGGGGGGGGGTAAGGAACTAAGGAACGCAGGCTGACTTGTTAGCTACACAAGTGTATTTTTTTCAACAATACATATTTTTACCCGCATTTTGTAACCTTGCCAGAGCAGAGATCAGCTCACACACAGACTCTCTTCACACAGCAGCTGAAACTTCTTCTGTGTTTATTTATGGTCAAACTGGAAGCTTCACTGTTCGTTTACTGCAACAAGACAACTTCACTGATAAACTTCAATACACCTGATCTGATCACCAACACACATTCTCACACACAGCCATGCTTATAACACAATTACATGCATCGTGTTGATGGAAAACTAGGGAGACAGGTCTGGACTGCAGGCAGGTCAGTCTAGTACCTGAACTCTTTTACTACGAAGACACGCTGTTGGAACACGTCCACAATGTGTCTCTGCATCGTCTCTCTGAAATAATCAGGGACGTCTCTGAGACAGACGTCAGGGATGGCAGCATATGTGGCTCCAAATCCCCCCAAACCATCACAGCTGCTGTCTTTAGAAGTTAGTGCTGGTAACAATCTGGATGGTCCTTTTCCTCTTTAGCCCGGAGGACACGACGTCCATGATTTGTGTTCCTGAGCCCATGTAGTATCCTTTATACAATGATGTGGGTTTTTAATGCAGTTTTTAATGCAGTGCTGCCTGAGGGGTCAAAGGTCACAGACACTCAGTGTTGGTTTTCAGTCTTGTTCCTTACGTGCAGAGATTTCTCTGGATTCTCTGAATCTTTTCATGATATTATAGATTGTAGATGGTGAAATCTATAAATTCCTGCAGTTTTGTGTTGACAAACGTTCTTAAAATCAGTTTTTCACAAAGTGGTGAACCTCACCCCATCATGCTGGTGAACCAATGAGTCTTTCCAGGACGCCCCTTTAATACCCAATCATGATCCTGTCACCTGTTACCGACTCACCTGTTTACCTGTGGAAGGTTACAAACAGCTGTTTTTTGGAGCGTTACACAAACGTACGTCCATGTGCTTCACCTGTTTTCACATGTTTGGACCTATTTTTCAATTAGTGATCAATCTGGCAATAATTCTTCCACTAATCAATTAGTTGTTTGACCTCCCAGCTACGGTTAATCTTTATTACTGGTTATGAGGACCCACAGGAACCTCAGTCTCAGTGGAGGCTTCATGCCGCAGTCACATGGAGATTTGTTGTGCGGACAGAATAGTGAACCTGCAGACGGACGACGGTCAGGGTGAAGAGCTCTAAGCCATGTTGCTGCCAAGCCATATTATAGATTGTAGATGGTGAAATCTATAAATTCCTGTAGTTTTGTGTTGACAAACGTTCTTAAACCTTTTGTTGCACCCGTCTGAACTTCTTTGGAACATGTTTCAGGCATCAAAGTCACAATGAGTGTATATTTTCAAAAAACAATAAAGTTTATCAGTTTGAACATTAAATATTTTGTCTGTGTGCTGAATTTAATTGAATGCAAGTAGAAAATGAACTGCAAATCATTGCATTCTGTTTGTATTCATGTTTTACACAACTTCTCTACTTTTTGGAAATTGGGTTTGTATTTATTGAATTAATCATCAGTTCTGAACTGAGTCGTGACACCGAGAGCAGAAATCAGATCTGATGGTGAGAGTCAGTTTGCTGCTGGGAGTTTCTATTTACTGATCATCCTGATACAGACACACTGTCCCAGATTCACTCATCAGCCTGTGTTTATAAGTTTATGAGCCGAGTTTAAAAAAAAACAGACAGACAGACAGACAGACAGAGAGACAGGCAGAGAGACAGACAGAGAGACAGAGAGGAAGGAAGAGGCAGTCAGTAAATGGAAATGGAAACAGTGAGACAGTAAACACAGCTCAGCTCAGTCTACCACACAGGAGGAACTTCCTCCTTCATTACAAACAGCAGGATACACACACACACACACACACTGATTACTGCCTGTCATCTCTGTCTCTGTATAGTCTCACACACACACACACACACACACACACAGCAGACTCATCAGATGCTGCAGCCAAACACTCGTACAGAGAAACTCTCAGACATGAAACATCCAGACTGCAGCTTTGTTAACAACCGATTTCTGACTCTTTCTAACTGGTTTCTGGCTGGTTCCTGAATAGTTACTGGCAGGTTTTTGACTGGTTTCTGGCTGGTTACTGACTGGTTCCAGGTGTTCTGACTGGTTTCTGACTGGTTACTGGCTGGTTTTGGGCATTCTGACTGGTTTCTGACTCTTTGACTCATGAACATCTCTGAATGAGGACACAGGTAACCATATTTTTTTTGATTAATTGACGAATCAATCCAGTCAATAATTAATCTTGTCAATAGTTGAAAAACAGGTCCAAACATGAGGACGTACTATTGATCGGTCGATTGGGTAAATGATCATAGAAATCTGATAATGATCCACATCCTGGTTGCAGTGACTGAGTGCAAACACTGCGGCTCTGTGCTGTCAATAAAGCTTTTTTTGAACAGTTGAATGAACTCAGTCTTTCCATTAAATGCCATCGTTTTGTTGGTCTTTGTCCACAGACTGTGTTTAAATAAAGCCTCTCTGTTGAAGCCTGACTGTTCATTAACACTGTTCACCCTGAGCCTTTCAATAAAGTTCATTTAAATTCACTCCTTTTGTTTGGCCGGCCTTTGTCAGCGCAGCTCATTTCAATAAAGACACTGTCACTGCCCGGAGTTTCAATAAAGACTGTTTTCAATAAAGTTCACATCAGTGTTCCAGCTTGTTTTTAAATACCCAGCAGGCCCTGAACACATCACATCAGCTGATGTCACTCAGCGTCGGATGAGATGAAGACGACGAGAAAAAAACCCAGAAGAGTCCTGGACTCGTTACAGAACACAGAACACAGCTCGAGGAGAACACGAACATGTTCTACATTACACAAACAAAAACATCGAGTAGAAGAGAAAACGTGCTGGAAACACACGACACAAAGATTCATGAAGAAACAACAAAATTCAGGAAAAACTCTAAAAATCTAAATCTAAAAATTCAGATGCAAATATAGTAAAAAATCAAACATTCAAAAGAAAAATGAAACATTTTGCTGAAAACAAACTCAGGCGTTCCAGCATAGAAAAACAAACTGCTGTGAAACAAAAAGAAAAAAGAATAACAGTAATGAATTATTAATAAGTTTAAAAGTCAACATAAATAAATATGGATATGGAAAGATATGGAGTGTAAAAGTACATGTTATTAAGAGCTCATCTACTTTAGAGATTTTTAAAAGGAAATTGGCAATGCAATGCAAGCCAGACTGTGATTTCTATAAAATGTTGATTTTACCTGAAATTCAGGCAAAAAGTTAGTTTCTACTTCCCGTTTATTTGTTTATTTGTTTATTTAAAAGGATCCCCATTAGCTGACGCCAAGACGACAGCTAGTCTTCCTGGGGTCCAGACAAAACATACAAAACACAATCATTACAATCTCAATTACTCACAATATCAATTATAAGAAAAAAAAAAAAAAAAAAAAAAAAACAACAACACTGAAAGTACCTATTAAAATAAAAACAATAAAATAAGGAAAAGCAACATACCCTTCATGTATCACATGACAAAACCTCGCTCAAACAAAATAATCAAGATGACATTATGGTGTTGAGAACAAATACATTCTTAGACTCTTTTTAAAACCATTTTTTCCCTTAATTTCACGAACCACAACTGGAAGATTGTTCCAAAACACAATTGACCTATAGAATACAGTCCTCTTCATAGAGTCAGACTTAGGTAGGGGTAAAGTAATCTGTCCACTATTCGCCCCTCTAGTGTAATGTGAATGCGTATTTGAGCAGTAAATTATATTATCATAAAGAAATTTAGGAGTCTGAGTGTTAATAATTCTATGAAAGTATATTAATGTATTAGCAGATAGTCTATGCTTGACCATCAGCCAAGCAAGACGTTCATGCATTTCTGCAACACTAGTTCTTGAAGAACAACCAAGAACCAGTCTTGCAGCCTTGTTTTGAGCCACTTGTAATTTTCTTAGAAGACAGTTCGATGCAGCAGACCATACAACTGAACAGTAATCTAAGTGACATAAAACCAATGTACAAACAACACGACTAAACAATTGTGAATTGAGAAACGGTGCACATTTACGCGTTATGGCAACAGCTCTACCCATTTTGGCAACAACTTTGTTGATGTGATCAGACCATGACAATGTGCAATCAAGCCAAAGTCCAAGAAGCTTCACCGTTTTTACTTGCTGTATAGTTTGACCATTTACTAATATATTCATTTTAGGATTATCTGATAATCTATACTTAGAACCAAATATTATACTCATTGTTTTTGATATATTTAGAATAAGTTTATTTGTTTTGATCCAGTTATATAATTTGCTGATCTCACAAGACAGAACCTGATTAAGCTCTGAACATGTAGGGGCTGCATAATAAAGAGTAGAATCATCGGCAAACATAGTCAATGTAGCCTTGCTGAGTACATACGGCATATCATTAGTAAAAATAGAAAATAAAAGAGGTCCGAGGCAGCTTCCTTGGGGGACTCCACAGTCCAGGGACTTACTACGAGATAATGCACCATTAAAATAAACTCTTTGCGACCTCTCAGACAGATAGCTCGTAAACCACTTGATTGCAGAGGAAGTAAAACCATAACTAATAAGTTTGGAAATCAAAATGTCATGGTCGATCACATCGAAGGCAGCACTGAAGTCAAGTAATATTGTACCCACTAGCATTGAGTCATCAATTGATGTTAACCAGCTATCTGACATTTGTGTCATTGCAGTGCAGGTGGAATGACCAGACCTATAAGCATGTTGGAACATTGTAGTTAAATCATTGTGAGAAAAGTAAATCTTGCACTTGCTTAAATACAATCTTTTCCAATAATTTACTCAGAATAGGCAAAATGCTAATAGGCCTACTATTCGGACCACAGAAAGTTGATTTTGTATCTTTGGGTAAAGGAATGATCTTGCCCTCCTTCCAAAGTTTTGGACACACACCACTAATCAGACATCTGTTGAATATGTGACAGATTGGTTTAGAAACATGTACAGCTGATAATTTCAACAGCCTACTATCCAAGTTGTCTGTACCAGCAGACCCACCAACAGCCAAAGATCTCAGCAACATTTCCACCTGCACAACATTAACCTGATAAAATTCAAAATTACACAGTTTATCCTTCATAATAAATTTTTTTATCAGCTCATCGGAGTTGGAATCAACAGTGCAATCCATTTTCTCTCTAAGTTTAGAAACCTTATTAACAAAATAATCATTGAAATAGTTTGCAATCTGTGTTGGCTTAGTCAAATAAACTCCATTCAATTCAACAAAAGAAGTACAGGTAGATTTTTTCCCCATGATTTCGTTGAGTACATTCCGCATTCTCTTACTATCTGTACCACTATCGGAGATTCTCTTTTGAAAATATTTTTTCTTTTTCACTCTGTTCACCTTGGTCACATGATTCCTTAAAGTACAATAAAGTATTCTGTCTTCAAGAGAGCCAGAACGAACAGCAACCTTTTTAGCCTCATCCCTTTGAGCCATCAAGCTCTTTAATTCAGCATCAACCCAAGGAGCACTTTTGGCTTTAACTGTAAATTTCTTTAACGGGGCATGATTGTTAACAGCTCTCATAAAAAGATCCATAAATAAATTAAGGGAGGTATCCACATCATCAATAGCACATACCAAATCCCATTTAATGTTATCTAATTCATTTAGAAAATTCTCCTCATTAAATGCCCTATAAGTTCTTTTCATAATGATTTTAGGACAGGCTCTAGGTAACTTTGTTCTCCTGGAGACAGCAACACAGTTGTGGTCACTAAAGCCAACTGTTACAGAAACGGGTGTTGAGCACATATCAGGATTATTAGTGTAAATATGATCAATACATTTTGATGTTGAAGATCCTGTACTGTTACTAGAAATTCTTGTGGGTTGATACATTAATTGAGATAAACCACAGGTGTCTGTCATAGATTTAAGCTTATTCTTCAGGGGACAATTATCAGATAGCCAATCAATATTTAGATCACCCAGCCAGTATAGCTCTCTGTTTTCCTCAGTCACTTTGTCCAGCATATTACATAAACCATTTAAATACTCTATCCTGGCACTAGGTGGCCTATAACAACAGCCAAGAACTATTGGTTTTAAATATGGAAGTTGTACCTGTAACCATAACACTTCAACATCATCAACCATTAAGTCATGTCTCAGTTTCACAGGAAAATGATCACGTATGTAAATGGCCACGCCACCTCCAAACCTGTTTCGATCATGTCTATATATTGAAAATCCCCCTATATCAACATCTGAATTGTCTATGAAGCTGTCCAGATGGGTTTCAGAAATCATAAGTATGTCTATTTTGTTTGATTTCAAAAATAGAGAAAGGTCTTGAATTTTATTCCTCAGACTACATATATTAATATGTGCAAGGATTAAACCTTTAGGTAGTTTATTTATGCTGGTCATCTTAGTTGATGGTAAATAAGTCAGATATTATAATAATATGTATAATCTATATTAACGTCTTGTACCATAAGTTGTTTTGTCATCATCGAGTAGGCTACATCAGACTTATTGGTCCAGCACACAGACACACATGCATGTACACAAATACTACACTCACAGAAAGATAAAATTGAACTTTAAAGCTCATTAGGCCAGTGACTGACTTTGTCCAGCCCTGGGGGTGATGATCAGTTTATCATACTTCAAGCTCGCTTTATCACCTCTCTCTCTGGCAGCTTTCAACTTCGGCCACAGCTCTTTCCTCCTCAGTTGCACAGCTTCAGAGAAATCTTCGTTAATGTAGATCTTAGTGCCCTTTAATTTCTTGGCAGAGGAAAAAATCAGCTCTCTGTCTTTAATGCGAAGAAGTTTGACAACAATTTTCCTTGGCCTTCCCCCTCCTGGTACTGACCAAGTCTCTGGGCACGCTCAATGTCCATATTTGTTCCATCTAAGCCCAAGTCTTTAGAAAGCATTTGTCGCACCTTTTTCTCTGATTCACTCCAATTCTCTCCTTTCTCGTCAGCAATGCCATCGATTAAAATGTTTGTTCTCCTGCTCTGGTTTTCAATGTAGTCCAGCTTGGTGAACATTGCATCCAATTCCTGCTTGGAAGTAGTTATGGTTGTCTCAAATGCCTTTAACTTTGCCTCAATCTCAGTGCATCCCATCTTATTCTCTTCAAACTTTGCTTGGGTAAATTCCAAGCTGGTCTTCAGCTCCTGTACATCTCTGATAACGCCATCCAATCTTTTGTTAGTTCCATCCATGATCAGCTGAATGAA
Source organism: Lutjanus argentimaculatus (assembly GCA_034769285.1). Classification (NCBI taxonomy): domain Eukaryota; kingdom Metazoa; phylum Chordata; class Actinopteri; order Lutjaniformes; family Lutjanidae; genus Lutjanus; species Lutjanus argentimaculatus. The sequence continues at coordinate 675,482 of JAWZSL010000077.1, read as the reverse complement.
ACATTTGAAGTTGTCCTGCTGCTGCAGTAACATATCCTTATAAATCTCTCTCTGCTGCTCCATTAACTGGGAGAGTACACTCATTGTGACCACAGCATCCTCCTCACAAGGGGATGTTTTAGTATTTTTAGGAGGCATGATGTATCTTACCAGGATGTACCGGAAGCTGATGAAAGTTGAAAATGTTGATGGTGACAGGTCTGTTTGTCAGAGGCCTAGTAGGCCCAAAAGCCCATCAACTTGGGCTACAGCCACAAGCTCAGCAAATAGATGAGATATCGTCCACAATGTTGAGACAAAGTACAAATAAAAAGTAACTTGAGTCAGTTGACAACTAGATTTGAGAGTACCAGAAAGGATTCGGTAGATTTTTGTTAGATTCTAAGAGGCCAGATTCTCAGAGGAAACTCCTGGCAGCCATCTTGAGCCCGTTGCTCAGCTCTGTTTTCTGCAGCTGTTGCAGAGCAGAAGTTACTGACGACGTGCTTCATGTGTTCATGTTGAACTCTTTTGTCGATGTTTAGTTTGTTTACTGTCCCGCTGTGATGTTGGTAAACAGATGTTTCAGTAACTAGCCTGATTGGAAATTGCCTCACCAAGGATGATAGCAAAGCTAGCGCATCCTGCACATATTGAAAATACAAAATGAACTGAGAAGTTCATATTTGTGAATTAGTCTGCTGATGCTGAGGTAGAAAATGTGGGTAAAAAGCTGAGAAGTGGGCTGAATTTCCTGCAGGTGGCGCCAGAGGAAAGATCAGGAGGTCATTAACATCTGTCATTAAATGAGACGAGGACATGACATCTGTCTCTGGACAGACAGACTGATTGAGCCAACATGAGTCCCTCGTAATGTCCACCGTCTCCCACACTGTAACCCTAAAACTAACCCACACTGTGGAGGCTCAGAGGTCCCACAGACCAACATGACATCATCAACCAACATGACATCATCAACAAGAAGCCGTGACTTCAACAGGCGCTTGTTATCTTTGCAAACGTCAATGTTTCAAAAAAGTCTAGTTAAAGAGAATCAAATGAACGTATCGTTTAATAATGAACAACCCAGTGATGTCACCACTACATCATCACCCTGAAACAAACAGCTGATCGCTGACAACCTTTTGATGAACGGCTGATGAAAACTGGAGGTCGAACAGCTGACGGCTCCATGAGGCTCCTGCATGTGTGACAGTGACAACTGACACAAGAACCACTCAGGTTCCATCAGCTGTCTGATCAAATAGCAAAACAACACTATGATTGGTCAGTTTGAGGACGATACTTTGACATATAAAGTGGTGGACCCTGTCTCTGACTCATGTCATCACAGTCTTGTTCTCCTCAGATCAACACAGCCGGACTACATCACCCAGAATACAGCTGCTGTCTGTGTGCTGCTTCTTCCTGTCAACAGCATCAACTTTAAACTGTCCAACAGACGAGGGCAGAAACCCGAGAACGTAAAGAAAGACAGGAAGTTAGCTGTGTGTCACAGGAAGTGTGTTTCTGTCTGAAGCTGTGGACGGGAAACACACACACACACACACACACAATAACACACACTAACACATTCAATAACATGCAGAAGGTACAGAGTGGTTGTTGGAGGCTGTATGCAGCCTGACATGAACCTGCAGACAGAACTCTGGGCTAAAAGTGACAGTGCTTGGTTTCTGACTGTTTACCTGCTGGTTTTTGACTCTTTCTGACTGATTTCTGGCTGTTACTGACTCTTCAGGTATCCTCACTGTTTTATGACTGTTTCAGGTATTCTGACTGGTTTCTGACAGTTACTGACTGGTTACCAGCTGTTTTAAGACTGGTTACTGGTTTTATGACTGTTTTTTGACACTTTCTGACTGGTTGATAGCTGGTTCCTTACTGTTACTGACTCTTCAGCATTCTGATTGGATTGTGACTGGTTTCTGACTGGTTTCAGGCGTTCTGTTTTTTTTTACACTTTCTGACTGGTTACTAGCTGGTTTCTGACTGGTTTCAGGCGTTCTGACTGTTTTTTGATTATTACTGACTGGTTTCTGACTGGTTTCAGCCGTTCTGACTGGTTTCTGACTGGTTTCAGGCGTTCTGACTGGTTTTTGACTCTTACTGACTGGTTTCTGACTGGTTTCAGCCGTTCTGACTGGTTTCTGACTGGTTTCAGGCATTCTCGCTTCACTTTGACATCAAAGAGAATTTTTCATCACAGCCAATTATAAACACACACACACTTGTCTGGTTTCACCATCATTGTGAAGTCCGTGTCAGCTATACTCCTCGTCACCACGGTTACCACAACCGTCTCCATGGAAACCTCAACCACCAGAGGGACACGCCTGACTTTAACCATGAACACACTTTTATCCTCCTCTGTCCAGGTTTTCATGACTCACAGCATCGGAGCCGATGACCTCAAACTAAACTAGTGCTGCAATGATCAATCAAATAACTGATTATTGATCCATTAGGAAATCAATCGCCAACTATTTTGATGATCAATTAATGCACTTGAGTCATTTTTTAAGTTAAAAAAAAGTCAAAATGATCTGATTCTAGTTTCTTAAAAGTGAACACTTTCTGATTTCTGAGGATTTTGTGAAACAGTAATTTACATTTTTCACCATTTTTTGGACCAAACAACCAATCAATTAATCCGATTAATGACAATGAAAATTATCATTTCAGGAAAGACTTAAAAACATTCTGTGGAGTTTTTACTTTTGTCATAGAACAAAACATGAAAATCTCTTCAGCTGCTGTTAAACAGATTTTATTTCACACATCGAACCAAAAACACATTCAGCTGTCAGGTCAGAGCCCCAACAGGAAACAGACAGTGAAGCACCTGCTGCAATGTCACCAAAACTATCAGACACAACCAGTAGAGATTTATAAAGTTCCTCCAACACCAACAGGACCTCCACAAACACTGTCCCCTGATGAAATAAGATTTAAACTGAAGCCAGAAGTCCAGAAGTGAAACATAAAACAGAAAGCTCAAAGTACAAACAGGAGAGAAAGTAAACTTCAGACCACAGAGATTCGGTTAGAAGCTACAGATGTCCTGGGAGCTGAACACACACACACACTTTAAAAACATCTTTCTGCTCTCCTGCTGCACATCAGCTCAGTCTCAGCTTTACAGACACACATCAGGAAAAAAAAAAAAAGAGATGGGCAACCTCGTCTGCTGGCCACGGGAAAAGGGTCAATCGCCTTTTTAAAAAAAATAAGTTTACCCACCTTTCTAAAACCTGCATATACGCACTAATGTTGGTGTAGAAACAGTATTAAAGTCCCTGCTGTGGTTTAAGTTTCTGTTTAAGACACATTAGACTGATGACAGAGATTAGTGGACGACCTGCTGAGACATGAATGCCAACATTACATCACATTTACATTTACATCGCTCTTAAATACAAAAAAACCCAATCTGCGCTTCTTCTATAGTTCATCTGTTCAAACTCTGATGAAAACAAGCTGTTAAACTCCAACAACACGGAAAGTGATGACTCCACCATCCTGTCTGTGTTACTGACAGGCAGTGAGACAGCTGTGTGCGTGTGTGTGTGTGTGCATGTGTGTGTGTGTGTGTGTGTGTGTGTGTGCGTGTGTGCGTGTGCGTGCGTGCGTGCGTGTGTGCGTGTGTGCATGTGTGTGCATGTGTGTGTGCGTGTGCGTGTGTGTGGTGCGTGTGTGTGTGCGTGTGTGTGTGTGCATGTGTGTGTGTAACTCTACAGGGAGCAATCGAGAGAAACCAGCTTCTTTATGGATTATTAATATCACCTCCAGCTACACACATACTGGGTGTGTGTGATCTGACACACAAGCAGGGAAGAGGGGGGAGGTGTGTGTGTGTGTGTGTGTGCGTGTGCGCATTGAGGGGAGTTTGAGGGATGGGGGTGGTGATGAGTATTCAGGAGTGTTGGGGGGCTCAGCAGTTGGTGCGATCAAGGACGCTTCATTCACACTGCACTCAACAGCGTGTATGTGTGTGTGTGCAATCCTCTCGGAGGCCACGCCCTAATCCAGGATCAACAATAGACCCCTACCCCCCACCCTACCCCATCCCCCCTCCTCTTTTCTTTGTGAGTTTCTTGTTTGTTTCAACTTGTCCTCCGGTTGCCCTACAGACCCCCACCGCCCGTCCTGTCAGTCGAGGTTCAGAGCGTCAAAAACATCAACAAACATTAAAAACACACTGAAACAGGAGACGTGTGAAATGAATAGAAGTGTGTGAAATAAGTGTTTCCTCTCCTCATCACTGAACTAACGTGTCCTCTTCATCAGTTCCGCTTCATGTCATTAGCTCACAGTCTGTCAGGTCAGTAAAGAACAGTGAAGAACAGTGAAGAACAGTGACAGCTGGTGAAGAACACTGACTGTCAGTGAAAGTCAGTGACAGTCAGTAAAGAACAGTGACAGTCAGTGAAAAACAGTGAAGAACAGTGAAGAACAGTGACAGCTGGTGAAGAACACTGACTGTCAGTGAAAGTCAGTGACAGTCAGTAAAGAACAGTGACAGTCAGTAAAGAACAGTGACAGTCAGTGAAGAACAGTGAAGAACAGTGACAGTCAGTGAAGAACAGTGAAGAACAGTGACAGTTGGTGAAGAACAGTGAAGAACAGTGACAATCAGTGACAGTCAGTAAAGAACAGTGACAGTCAGTGACGAACAGTGAAGAACAGTGACAATCAGTGACAGTCAGTAAAGAACAGTGACAGTTGGTGAAGAACACTGACTGTCAGTGAAAGTCAGTGATGGTCAGTAAAGAACAGCGACAGTCAGTGACGGACAGTGACAGTCAGTGAGGAACAGTGAAGAACAGTGACGGTCAATGACAGTCAGTGACGGACAGTGACGGACAGTGACGTCAGTGAAGAACAGTGACGGTCAGTGAAGAATAGTGACAGTCAGTGACGGTCAGTGAAGAACAGTGACAGTCAGTGACGGTCAGTGAAAAACAGTGACGGTCAGTGAAGAACAGTGACAGTTGGTGAGAAGACACTGACTGTCAGTGAAGGACAGTGACGTCAGTGAAGAACAGTGACGTCAGTGAAGAACAGTGACAGTCAGTGAAGAACAGTGACGTCAGTGAAGAACAGTGACGTCAGTGAAGAACAGTGACAGTCAGTGAAGAACAGTGACAGTCAGTGAAGAACAGTGACAGTCAGTAAAGAACAGTGACAGTCAGTGACGAACAGTGAAGAACAGTGACAATCAGTGACAATCAGTGAAGAACAGTGACGGTCAGTGAAGAACAGTGACGGTCAGTGAAGAGCAGTGACAGTCAGTGAAGAACAGTGACAGTCAGTGACGGTCAGTGAAGAACAGTGACGGTCAGTGAAGAACAGTGACAGTCAGTGATGGTCAGTAAAGAACAGCGACGGTCAGTGAAGAACAGTGACGGTCAGTGAAGAACAGTGACGTCTCAGTGACGGTCAGTGAAGAATAGTGACAGTCAGTGAAGAACAGTGACGTCAGTGAAGAACAGTGACGTCAGTGAAGAACAGTGACAGTCAGTGAAGAACAGTGACAATCAGTGACAGTCAGTAAAGAACAGTGACGGTCAGTGAAGAACAGTGACAGTCACTGACGGTCAGTGAAGAACAGTGACGGTCAGTGACGGTCAGTGAAGAACAGTGACGGTCAGTGAAGAACAGTGACGGTCAGTGAACAAAAGTGACGGTCAGTGACGGTCAGTGAAGAACAGTGACGGTCAGTGAACAACAGTGACAGTCAGTGAAGAACAGTGATGGTCAGTGACGGTCAGTGAAGAATAGTGACAGTCAGTGAAGAATAGTGATGGTCAGTGAAGAACAGTGACAGTCAGTGAAGAACAGTGACAGTCAGTGAAGAACAGTGACAGTCAGTGAAGAACAGTGAAGAACAGTGACAATCAGTGACGCTCAGTGAAGAACAGTGACGGTCAGTGAAGAACAGTGACGGTCAGTGAAGAGCAGTGACAGTCACTGATGGTCAGTGAAGAACAGTGACGTCAGTGAAGAACAGTGACAGTCAGTGACGAACAGTGAAGAACAGTGACAATCAGTGACGCTCAGTGAAGAACAGTGACGGTCAGTGAAGAACAGTGACGGTCAGTGAAGAGCAGTGACAGTCACTGATGGTCAGTGAAGAACAGTGACGTCAGTGAAGAACAGTGACAGTCAGTGAAGAACAGTGACAGTCACTGACGGTCAGTAAAGAACAGTGACGGTCAGTGAAGAACAGTGACGGTCAGTGAAGAACAGTGACGTCAGTGAAGAACAGTGACAGTCACTGACGGTCAGTAAAGAACAGTGACGTAGTGAAGAATATGACGGTCAGTGAAGAAAGTGATGTCAGTGAAACGTGACGGTCAGTGAAGAACAGTGACAGTCAGTGACGGTCAGTGAAGAACAGTGACGGTCAGTGACGTCAGTGAAGAACAGTGACAGTCAGTGAAGAACAGTGACGGACAGTGAATAACAGTGACAGTCAGTGAAGAACAGTGACAGTCAGTGAAGAACAGTGACGGATAGTGAAGAGTAGTGATGGTCAGTGAAGAACGCTGGCGGTCAGTGATGGTCAGTGAAGAACAGTGACAGTCAGTGACGGTCAGTGAAGAACAGTGACGGTCAGTGAAGAACAGTGACAGTCAGTGATGTCAGTGAAGAACAGTGACGGTCAGTGAAGAACAGTGATGGATAGTGAAGAACAGTGACAGTCACTGATGGTCAGTGAAGAACAGTGACGTCAGTGAAGAACAGTGACAGTCAGTGAAGAACAGTGACAGTCACTGACGGTCAGTAAAGAACAGTGACGGTCAGTGAAGAACAGTGACGGTCAGTGAAGAACAGTGACGTCAGTGAAGAACAGTGACAGTCACTGACGGTCAGTAAAGAACAGTGACGGTCAGTAAAGAACAGTGACGGTCAGTGAAGAATAGTGACGGTCAGTGAAGAACAGTGATGTCAGTGAAGAACAGTGACGGTCAGTGAAGAACAGTGACAGTCAGTGACGGTCAGTGAAGAACAGTGACGGTCAGTGACGTCAGTGAAGAACAGTGACAGTCAGTGAAGAACAGTGACGGACAGTGAATAACAGTGACAGTCAGTGAAGAACAGTGACAGTCAGTGAAGAACAGTGACGGATAGTGAAGAGTAGTGATGGTCAGTGAAGAACACTGGCGGTCAGTGATGGTCAGTGAAGAACAGTGACAGTCAGTGACGGTCAGTGAAGAACAGTGACGGTCAGTGAAGAACAGTGACAGTCAGTGATGTCAGTGAAGAACAGTGACGGTCAGTGAAGAACAGTGATGGATAGTGAAGAGTAGTGATGGTCAGTGAAGAACAGTGACGGTCAGTGAAGAACAGTGATGGTCAGTGATGGTCAGTGAAGAACAGTGACAAGAACAGTGACAGTCAGTGAAGAACGGTGATGGTCAGTGATGGTCAGTGAAGAACAGTGACAAGAACAGTGACGTCAGTGAAGGACAGTGACGGTCAGGGAAGAACAGTGACGGTCAGTGAAGAATAGTGACGTCAGTGATGGTCAGTGATGGTCAGTGAAGAACAGTGACAAGAACAGTGACGGTCAGTGAAGAACAGTGACGGTCAGTGAAGAACAGTGAAGAACAGCGGTGGTCAGTGAACAACAGTGGTGGTCAGTGAAGAACAGTGACGGTCAGTGAAGAACAGTGACGGTCAGTGAAGAACAGTGACGGTCAGTGAACAACAGTGAAGAACAGTGGTGTTCAGTGAACAACAGTGGTGGTCAGTTAAGAACAGTGATGGTCAGTGAAGAACAGTGACGGTCAGTGAAGAACAGTAAAGGCAGCTGGACTTTAGATTCTGGGACACCAAACCTTCTATAGCAGCTGTTCTTTTGGATTTTTCTCTGCAGTAATTGTTTTTCTTTGTTTCTCTGATTCCAGCATTTGAAACTTGAATATTTCCAGTGTTCTGACAGTGAGTTCTTCAGACAGAACGTGAAGTGAATCTTAGAGGCTGTGAGACTGAATGAAGGTCAGTGAATAACAAACTGAATGTGATGTTCACATGTTCACACCACAGAGTCCTGACGTCCAACCTAACAACACAGTCACTTTCTACAGACCACATCACTAATGTACCACAGAGACCACATCATACCCAGGGGAACTCCTGAGACCAGGGGCATCATTTCTAAAAATGTTCTTAGAACTGTGCTTAACCAGATCATTTCTAACAATGTGTTTGTGTTTGATTCATGAAAGATACTGACCATAAAAACGCTGTACACAGGTTCTACGAGGGACTCCTTAAAAACCTGACCATGACAATCTCAGACTGTGCTTCAAGTATGTGGAAAAAAATGGACTGAATGGCAGACTATGGTCTAACAGGCTTAGGGAGTAACGTATTACGTGTAACAGAGTTACATAATTAGTATACAAAAAGAGGTAACTGTAATCCGTTACAGTACAGAAAAAAAATGTAATCAGATTACCGGTATAGTTGTTAAAAACGGGGATTACTTAGCAGCATTACATTTTAAAATGAAATGGGATATACTACAATGCAGCAGACACATGCAGAGTGCGCACGCATTGTGACACTTTATGACACAACGAACACCACAAGAAACCAACACGTGAAACGACCACCTGCGTAGCCTCGATCCGTGTGTAAACATGATGTAAGATAAGTATGTTAAAACAGTCACCAATGGCTGTTCATCATTATGGCCACTGCTGGGGAGGAAAAAGTTCCGCTGGATGGAAACTCCGGCATCATTTTGCGTTTAAATCAGAAAAGGGGAACAACAACATCACAGTACAGTGCAAGTTATGATTCCCAGCTGTGAAAATACTGTCATCATCCAGGGACTCGACATCCAACTTAAAGAAACATCTACAGGTACAAAGACAAACTGCTAACGTTTCTGCTGAAATACACAGAAATCCAGTGAGCTAAAGTTAATGTTTGTTAGCTTGCTAACCTGTCAATAACCTGTCAATAACCTGTCAATACTGCTACTCATGCTACTACTGTACTGCATAACTACTACTGGAAAACATTTTGGGACTGTAGGTGCTGATGTTGACTTGTGTCGAGCCAAAAAGTGATAATGTTAGTCCACCCAAAACAATCACCCAGTTTCTAATATCGTAACAGCTGCATTTATCTGGATCAAACACTCATAACGTGTATCTGTGTTTGCTTTGTCTTATATTTTTGCTTATCCTCTGCATTATTTGACCTGCTCTGTGCCTTATAACCAGGCGGGGGGGCATTGGTTTTATGCCCCCTCAAAGTTGAAGTTGGGGGGGGAGCAACCCCCCAGTCTTGAGACAAAGCAGGAAGAAATGCAGGTGTCAAATAGCCATAGTCTAATATGTTTAATTTGCGTTTGACAGGAAAGGAAAATAAAGTCATGGCATGTTGCTGTATTATTCTTAGTATTTGATTTTCATGCAGGCTGGTGTGTGTTTTGTTGCTCTCATATGTTACCAGCCGAGCACATCGATCGCTTTAATTCATTAATTAACAAGCACAAAGTGCCATCATTAATGATCATTAATGCATTTAATACAGTAACTTTTTGCTCGACCATCTGAATGAGACACACAACACGATGTCGGACACCAACTTTGTGTGGAAATACTTCAAATGATTAAACAATGGAAATGTAAATTGTGCGCTGAGCTGGAGGAATAAAATCTGCTGGACTGAGGTTTGCTGCGACATTTGGAATATCAGACAAAATTCCAGGTGAAAGCTTAAAGTTTCAAGAACACTGGATTTATAGTTTATTCAAAACACATCTGGATGAAATACTGCAGCATCTGATGGATTTAACGTCAGCAGCTGGCTGTGACCCCCCCACCTCCCCGAAGAAAGACGCCAAAAACTGCAGAGGAATCCATCTGAAGCCTCACACCAAGTGAGTGAGAGCGGTTTTAGAGTTTAACTTTTTAACGAGTGATCATAAACTTCATTAAACCGACTATGTTGAACACTGAAGCGCACACGGTGCGAGATGTCTGCTGCGCTCAGCTGCAGCCTCTGAATACGAACAGAATGTAGAATCTGTTTTGGCTCAATATCACAACTTTAAAAACACCAAATGACTTGATTTAACGAATTTCTTCAGTTTAAAATATGAAGAATATTAAAATATCACTTCCATGAGGCTGTTCAGTCAGACAGAGACAGATCATTGGCTGAACTTGTCATTTCATCCTCACATGCAGCCACAGTGAAGGTTGAGCTGTACGCAGCCTGCACGCTTTATATTATGTTCATAATAATGTTGATTAATGTTGAAATGATGTTCTTCTGTCTCAATAATGATTATAAATACCACCAATTATAGACTAAAGTGATCATGTGGTCAAAATGTGTCATTTTCGAGAAACTATTAACCCCTACCTCTCACCTCATCACTCCTTAACATTATATAGGGCGATATCCCCCCCCCCCCCCAATGTTCAACTCATAGACTATATAGAAGTGGACGGAGCTTCCGGCTCTGAAAAATGAAGCCAATGCGGAAGTGCAGTAACGCTGTATTCTCACCGAAATCCAGCAGGGGGCGCGCAAGCTGGCTGCAAAAAGAAGCCCGGTTCCATTGACACCCGTTCTAAAATGCCGAACTTTACAGCTGAAATAAACATATTTATAGCCCGTGTCAAAAAACGATTTTGGTCTCTATCGCTAATATCCCCCACCATGTTCACTGAACCAGACTTGAATTTTCATATAAGTCATTCGTTGATTTTATATTAAGGCTTAAAGTTCTGTATAATTAGGGGTGTGGTTTCGTGATTGACAGGCGTAGTGCCCTATGGTAGTGCCACTCACTCGCTCCCATAGACTA